>CM035153.1:122194555-122516703 GCA_020205615.1 Panax quinquefolius | reverse complement strand
AATCACCCTCGTCATAATCATATAAAAACTATCCATCATCGCATTACATGCCATCGAGGACTTTTATCACATCATTTATAACAAGCCACGATTATACTGAATGATCCTCGTCATAATCATACTAAGTTCATCTATGCACGTAAGCCAAAGATAACATAATATAACACGGTGGATGATGACAATGACATAATAATTCAATAAAACAAGTTCACTTAATTAATTTATTCAGAACTAATAACGTCCAAATTGTCAACATGATCATCGCTTTCAGAGTAAAATTCAAGAATGCTTGGTAAAATATTTTCATGAAAAATCTTGGATGAAGCGAAAATATCGAGGATATTCCACTAAATTCATTGGAGTATGTAAGTCAAAATTTTAACCAACCGAGTATAATAATGAATGAAATAACAAAAGAAATCACCATGCATGCGGTATTGCAGATGTATGTATAAAAGTTATTCCAACAAAGATAATAAATACGAGAATAATAAAGATTTTAAATCAAGTTAAACCTGTAAAACATACGCATGTGGATATTCCAATAGAATAATAAAGATGTAATAATAAAGACGGAATCAGTCCTACAGAAAGCGCAAACGAGATATTCCAACGGAATAATAAAATAATAGAAGAATATCACCAAGTATAGGGATTAGTATATCTGAGTTATTCCAATGTATAAATAAGAATGGAATAATATAAGATTTCACCAAGTATAGGGTATTCCATATACAGTCGTGTATAGGGTATGCCACTTTTTACGAAGTTATTCCAATGTAATAATAAAGAATGGAATAACAAACGCTCTCTTCATGAATAAAAAAAAACACACTTACGAAGTACAACAAATAATATTCCTACCTTGAAGAGCTAAATATTGGAAAAGTGAAGTAGCGAAAATCTTCTTTCTTCTATAGTTTCTCTGTAGCTTTCAAAGAATTAAGTGAGAAATAATGAAGGAATGAACTTTCTATTTATAGAAAAAAGCGAGGGTGGCTCTCGTTTGTATGAAGGGTCAAAATGACTCTTGCAATATCATTGAGAGAACTACTATTCTCATGCGAAGGGTAATTAACCTTGGAACAATCAAGATCATTAACTCTTGGTAATATCAAGGACAACTACTATTTCTTGAAGGGATAATTACTATCGGCGAAGGTAATTCTTATCAAGAAGAGGTAATTACTATCGATTTAAGGTAATTACTATTCACAAAGGTAATTACTTATTCACAAAGGTAATTCTTATCGATTTGAAGGTAAATACTATTGATGAAGGTAATTACTTATTCACAAAGGTAATTACTATTCATGAAAGGTAATTACTATCGACGAAGGGTATTTTCTTAGATGATGACATATATGGCCCTCATAAAATAATCAAACTTTACCACAAACGCCTACCATAATGCACTTTTTATATACATCGCCGATTGAATAAATATTACCACAAATCATTTTATTTTTAATCAACACATATTTAATCTTTCAACAATTATTAATCATTTATAACTTGTCGTAAATCCGATTAATAATTTAATACTATAACGTATTATACGTATGATAATCTTTGTAATGATAATTGAATCAATAATATAAGAGATATGATCAAAGTGATTCTCGTATGTTAATAATTGAGCATACCGAGTGACTTCAATAAAGAGCATCAATAATCAATATCGTTGTTACTTATACTGTTACGCCAGACATCGCACTTTTTTTACTACCGGTAGTTCAGCAGTTTTCGATGATAACACCTCTGCTATTATTTTTATAGGAAAATAATTTTGTCGTTTTCTAACTACATAATACTTCCGTTAATGTCCAATAACGATTGAGTCGTCATGAAATATTCTCATGCCAAAAAGAATATTCCCTAATTAAAACGAATATTTTATAACAACTTTACTTTTTGCAAAATTTATAAATATTACCCATAACTATAACATTATATCAAATTTATTCCATAATATTCAAAAATAATATTTATAGAAAATTCATCTTTATTTATAAAAGTTCTGTCTTCTGAATTTCTTCCCATTATTAGGCGCGAGTTAGGTGACCAAACCTCTCCTTGGCGTAACTTACTAGACATTGTAAATATTGCGATTTAATAATATGAATAACTTTGTAGATCTCAATTATTGATTTAATAATATATCATATAATCGAGATGATCTTGTGATAATAATCGAATCAATAATATAAGAGATATGATCGCAACAATTATTGTAGAAGAAATTGAAAGATAATCGAGTGACTTCTCACGTAGAAGATCAATAATCAATCTGATGTGCTATTTACGCAACCACGCAGCAGATTCTCGCATCTTTACTACCGAAGTAGTTCAACAAGATAACGATAAAACTTCCGTCGTTATTTTCATAAAAATATTTTTGTCATTTTTTCAATCCGAATGATAATTACATTGTAGGGTCCACTAACGATTCTTGGTCATTGCATTTAATATTCGCACCAATCAGAATATAATATAACAACTTACATACTTTCTGCGGAATTTATAAATACTACCCACATAACTATAACATTATAACAAATTCATTCCATAATATTCAAAAATGATAATTATAGAAAAATCATCTTTATTCATAAAAAGCTGAGAATCTTACATTTATATTATACTTTAAAATATTTTTTTCTATTTTTTCATAAAATTTTCCTCCAAATCCACATCTTCACTGCCATCGTCGCATCCTAATCGCCACATGTATTTTTTTTTTACAATTAAATCACCGCCACATCATCTTTGTGTTAATAAACAAAAGTTTAGTGAGTTGACCGTAAAAAAAAAAAAGTTCAATGACCCATTTATGTAAATCGACTACATAAGTAGAGAGTAACGCAAAGCATTTAACCCTCAGACTTATAAAGTAACTAGTAATCTTTTTTTTTTCTATTAAATGGAACTAAGGGCAATTAGTTTTTTTTTCCAAATAATTTTGCATATTATCAAATGTCTCACTATAAGCACAAATCAAATGATTTCTGCACATTTTGGAAAACAAATTATAAATTTATATTTACTTAAATTATGTTGATAAATGAGTTTTATTAAGCCCAAACTTGACAATAATTAAACCTCCAAAATATAAAATAAGGTACAATTTCTAACATATATACATAAAAAAAAAGTTTATTAATTAATAAACTATCACATTTGGATCTTGTTAAAGATGAATTTGGTTGTTAATGACCGGTACCATGAACAAAATATAATTAGTCTTAGGCAAAACCTTTCTTTCTCTTGGTTATAAGGTATCATATTAAATATATACATGCATTGCAGGATTGAGAGGCCACTGAATCATATCAAATTTTTATATTTGAAATATCTTAAAGTTGATTTTAAAATATCAATATTATTCTTTTAATTTGAAATGGAGAGAGTATTTAGATACAGTTTTGAAATAGTTGGCTAGGTACTGAACATGTACGGTACGTGCATGTCTCACCAAATGAAAAAATAAAATAAACCCTCCTTAGAAAATGGCTTTTTATATATAACTTTCAAATATAATTTTGAAATAAATTCTACTTGGTGACTTTCTTTATTTTTAGGCCGCCTAAGAATTAAATTTCACACTGAAAAGTAAAATAAATAAATAAATGTTTTAACGAACTGGCGCATACGATGATGGTTTTAGATGTCTTTGTTTGTTAGCAATCTATGCTTAGCATTATTACCGACACCTTAGTATAGTGGTGTACTATTTTCAATTTCTACCACAAATATAAGAAAGTATGTCAGAATACTGTCACAGATATTTTATTTGTATAATTTAATAAAATTACGTCGTTTTGACATATTTGTTTTGATTTTTGATTTGAAAAAGAGAAACTGTTTTTTTTAAAAAAAATAAATCGATAAAATAGCGTAATTTTGACAGATTATGCATAAAAATACACAATTATGTATTTAATATATCGCCCATTTTATGTTATGTAGTTATCAGCCAACATAATTGTGTACTATTTTCAATTTCTGACCACAAATATAATAAAGTATTTTATGTTATGTAGTTATCTGCCAACATAGTTGTGTACTATCAATTTCCGACGACAAACATAGGAAAGAATTTTCAGCCGCATGCATTCTCAATTATTAAACCCATATCCAAAATTATCTCATTTTTTTCCTAAATCAAACAAATCTTTAATAGTCCATCCATTCAAAATTAGATATACAATTATCACCGCTTTTCCCGACTGCGTCTCAACTATATTCTCATTTCTCAGAAGAAAACGAAAAGAAAGGGTGAAATTTCAACTAAATTTCAAGTAAGAAATATTATAACTAAGATAATGCGGAATAAATTATCAATAGTCTTCAACAATGTTAAACCGATAAAATACAATAGACTACCGCTTTAATCTGCGATGAATATCGATCCATTAAAAGAGTCAAGTAGAAAATAAAGTCTACTATCTTTTAGGTTTTAAAAGGTGTTCATCAATTTTTTATCACTAAGACTCGGTTTAATGAATAAACCATAATATCTAATCATCCCTCGCACTCACTGGCCATCGATTTTCATCAAATTATCAATTGGCATTACGACTATACCGAATCAATCACCCCTCGCCATAATCATATATAAAAACTATCCATCAACGCATTACGCGCCTGAGGACTTTTATCACATCATTTATAACAAAACCATGATTATACCGAATGATCCTCATTATAATCATACTAAGTTCATCTACGCATCGTAAAGTAAGCGAAAGATAACATAATATAACATGATGATGATGAATGATGACATAATAATTCAATAAAACAAGTTCACTAATTAATTTATTCGAGAACTAATAACGTCCAAATCACAACACGATAATCGCTTTGTAGAGTAAAATTCAAGAATCTTTCGTAAAAATATTTTCATGAAAAATACTTTGGATGAAGCCTTGAATATCGAGGATATTCCACTAAATTCATGGAGTATAAAGTCAAAATTTTAACCAACTGAGTATAATAAATGAATGAAATAACAAAAGAAATCACCACGCATGCAGATTGGCATGATGGGCGAGTTATTCCAACAAAGATAATAAATAATAATAATAAAGAGCGGAACCAGTCCCAAAGAAAAAACACACGATGGATATTCCATAGAATAATAAAGACGTAATAAAAAAGATTTTAACCAGTCCCACAGAAAAAGCCTTGAACGAGGATATTCCAACTAATAATAAAATAATAGAAGAATATCACCAAGTATAGGGATTCCAGATATACAAGAGTTATTCCAATGTAATAAATAAGAATGGAATAATATAAAGGATTTCACCAAGATATAGATTCCATATATAAGGCCACGTGTATAGATGCCACTTTTTTACGAGTTATTCCAATGAATAATAAAGAATGGAATAATGACGCTTCTCTTCATGAATAAAAAAAATAACACCCTTACGAAAGACAACAAATAATATTCCCTACCTTAGAAGAGCTAAATATTGGAAAAGTGAAGTAGAAAATATCTTTTCTTCTTTTTCTCTATATAGTTTCTCTGAGTTTCAAATAATTAAGTAAGAAATAATGAAGGAATGAACTTTCTATTTATAGAAAAACCGAAAGCTGGCTTTTGTTTTAACGGAAGGGTCAAAATGACTTTTTGGTAATATCAAGAGAAATCACTATTCATGGGCTTTAATTAACCTGGAACAATCAAAGAGTCATTAACTCTTGGTAATATCAAGGACAACTACTATTTGCGAAGGGATAATTACTATCGACGAAGGTAATTACTATATTGAAGAAGGTAATTACTATCGACGGAAGGTAATTACTATTCACAAAGGTAATTACTATTCACAAAAGGTAATTACTATCGACGAAGGTAAATACTATCATGAAGGTAATTACTATTCACAAAGGTAATTACTATTCACAAAGGTAATTACTATTGACGAAGAATTTGGATAGATGATGACATATACGCCCCTCATAAAATAATCAAACTTACCACAAACGTCTCATAATGTACTTTTTATATACATCAAGGATTGAATAAATATTACCACAAATTATTTTATTTTTAATCAACACATATTTAATCTTTCAACAATTATTAATCATTTATAACTCATCGCCTCAATTAATAATTTAATACTATAACATATTATACGATGATACATGCGATAATTGAATCAATAATATAAGAGATATGATGCGTGAATTATCGTGAAGAATAATCGAAAGATAATTGAGTGACTTCTCACGTAAAGATCAATAATCAATATCGTGTACATTATACAACTACGCCAGACATTCTTTGTCTTTTACTAAGGGTAGCTTCAACAGTTTTACAAAGAATACCTCTCGCCATTATTTTTATAGGAAAATAATTTTGTCGCTTTCTAACTACGGCAATACTTCCGCCATGTATCCACTTAATGATTGGTAGTTCGTCGCACGAATATTCTCCGCCAAAAGTAATATTCCCCACCAAACGAATATTTTATAACAACTTTTTACTTTTGCAAAATTTATAAATATTACCCACAACTATAACATTATATCAAATTTATTCCATAATATTCAAAAATAATATTTATAGAAAATTCATCTTTATTTATAAAAATGGGTCTTAATTTCTTCCTATTATGCCAATTGATTAGTGATTCAAACCTCTCCTCAGTAACTTCTGGCATTGTAAATATTGCAATTTAATAATATGAATAACTTTGTCGTCTCAATTATTGATTTAATAATATATCATATAATACTGTATTTATAATCGTGATAATAATCGAATCAATAATATAAGAGATATGATCTGAACAATTATTATAGCAGAATAATTGAGTATAACCGAGTGACTTCACGTAAAGATCAATAATCAATACCGCTGTCTACTACTTAACTAATGCCAGACATCTTTACTTTTACTACCGAGTAGTTCAACAAGATAACGATAAAACTTCCGTCGTTATTTTCATAAAAATATTTTTGTCGTTTTTCAATCCGATAATAATTACATTGTGGGTCCACTAACAATGATTCTTAGTTATTGCATTTAATATTCCCCACCAATCGAATATAATATAACAACTTACATACTTTGCAGAATTTATAAATACTACCCACAACTATAACATTATAACAAATTCATTCCATAATATTCAAAAATGATAATTATAGAAAAATCATCTTTATTCATAAAAACTGGGGTCTTACATTTATATTATACTTTAAAATATTTTTTTCTATTTTTTCATAAAATTTTTCCTCCAAATCCACATCTTCACTGCCACGTCGCATCCTAACTGCCACATAGACTTTTTTTTAGACAAGTCAGCTGCCACATCATCTTTGTGTTAATAAACAAAAGTTTAGTGAGTTGACTGTAAAAAAAAAAAAAGTTCAGCGACCCATTTGTAAGTCGACCTATAGTAGAGTGACCTAGAAAGCATTTAACCCCTTGTACTTATAAAGTAACTAGTAATCTTTTTTTTTTTTTTTCTATTAAATGGAACTAAGGGCAATTAGTTTTTTTTTTCCAAATAATTTTGCATATTATCAAATGTCTCACTATAGGCACAAATCAAATGATTTCTGCACATTTTGGAAAACAAATTATAAATTTATATTTACTTAAATTATGTTGATAAATGAGTTTTATTAAGCCCAAACTTGACAATAATTAAACCTCCAAAATATAAAATAAGGTACAATTTCTAACATATATACAATAAAAAAAGAAGTTTATTAATTAATAAACTATCACATTTGGATCTTGTTAAAGATGAATTTGGTTGTTAATGACCGGTACCATGAACAAAATATAATTAGTCTTAGGCAAAACCTTTCTTTCTCTTGGTTATAAGGTATCATATTAAATATATACATGCATTGCAGGATTGAGAGGCCACTGAATCATATCAAATTTTTATATTTGAAATATCTTAAAGTTGATTTTTAAAATATCAATATTATTCTTTTAATTTGAAATGGAGAGAGTATTTAGATACAGTTTTGAAATAGTTGGCTAGGTACTGAACATGTACGGTACGTGCATGTCTCACCAAATGAAAAAAATAAAATAAACCCTCCTTAGAAAATGGCTTTTTTATATATAACTTTCAAATATAATTTTGAAATAAATTCTACTTGGTGACTTTCTTTATTTTTAGGCCGCCTAAGAATTAAATTTCACACTGAAAAGTAAAATAAATAAATAAATGTTTTAACGAACTGGCGCATACGATGATGGTTTTAGATGTCTTTGTTTGTTAGCAATCTATGCTTAGCATTATTACCGACACCTTAGTATAGTGGTGTACTATTTTCAATTTCTACCACAAATATAAGAAAGTATGTCGGGAATACTGCTGTGTATGTTATTTATTTGTGTATAATTTGTCAAAATTACGTCGTTTTGACATATTTGTTTTTGATTTTTGATTTGAAAAAAGAGAAACTGTTTTTTTTAAAAAAAAAAATAAATCTGATAAAATGACGTAATTTTGACAGATTATGCATAAAAAATACACAATTATGTATGACTATATTGCCCATTTTATGTTATGTAGTTATCAGCCAACATAATTGTGTACTATTTTCAATTTCTGACCACAAATATAATAAAGTATTTTATGTTATGTAGTTATCTGCCAACATAGTTGTGTACTATCAATTTCCGACGACAAACATAGGAAAGAATTTTCAGCCGCATGCATTCTCAATTATTAAACCCATATCCAAAAATTATCTCATTTTTTTCCTAAATCAAACAAATCTTTAATAGTCCATCCATTCAAAATTAGATATACAATTATCACTCGTTTTCCCGACTCGTCCCAACTATATTCTCATTTCCTGAAGAGAACAGTGAAAGAAAGGGTGAAATTTCAACTAAATTTCAAAGAAGAAATATTATAACCAAGATAATGCAGAATAAATTATCAATAGTCTTCAACAACGTTAAACCGATAAAATACAATAGATTACCAGCTTTAATCTAGCAATGAATATCTGATCCATTAAAAGAGTCAAGTAGAAAATAAAATCTACTATCTTTTGCGCTTTTAAAAGGTGTTCATCAATTTTTTTATCACTAAGACTCAGGTTTAATGAATAAACCATAATATCTAATCATCCCCTCGCATCTACTGGCCAAGGATTTTCATCAAATTATCAATGGTAACGACTATACCGAATCACCCCCTCATCATAATCATACCAAAAACTATCCATCATCGTGCATTACGCGCCAATCGGCGACTTTTTATCACATCATTTATAACAAAAACCACGATTATACCGAATGATCCCCTCATTATAATCATACTAAGCTCATCTACGCGTGTAGTTCAAAAGATAACATAATATAACGTGAGGATGATGATAACGACATAATAATTCAATAAAACAAGTTCACGAATTAATTTATTCGCGAACTAATAACGTCCCAAATCACAACACGACATCGCTTTCAGAGAAGAAAATTCAAGAATCGCCGTAAAAATATTTTCATGAAAATACTTTGGATGAAGCCTTGAATATCGAGATATTCCACTAAATTCATGGAGAGATAAAATCAAAATTTTAACCAACCGAGATAATAATGAATGAAATAACAAAAGAAATCACCACGACGCGCAGTCTTGGCAGATGACATATGTTATTCCAACAAAGATAATAAATACGTAATAATAAAGATTTAATCAGGTCCTAAAGTAGAAACACATGCATGCGATATTCCAATAGAATAATAAAAGCATGTAATAATAAAGATTTTAACCAGTCCCACAGAAAGATGCATGCGATATTCCAACTAATAATAAAATAATAGAAGAATATCACCAAGATAGGGGATTCAGATATATCTGAGTTATTCCAATGTAATAAATAAGAATGGAATAATATAAAGATTTCACCAAGATAGGGATTCCGTATATACAAGGTCATGATAGTAGTATGCTGGCTTTTACAAGAGTTATTCCAATGAATAATAAAGAATGGAATAATGACGCTTCTCTTCGTGAATAAAAAAAATAACACCCTTCACGAAGTACAACAAATAATATTCCTACCTGAAGAAATTTAAATATTGGAAAAGTCAAGAAGAAAATACTTTTCTTTTTCTCTCTATAGTTTCTGTAGCAGAGTTTAAATTGAATTCGTGAAATAATGAAGGAACGAACTTTCTATTATAGAAAAAAGCGAGGGTGGTTCTCGTTTTAACGGAAGGGTCACAAAACGACTTTGCAATATCAAGAGAGAACTACTATTCATGAAGGGTGAATTAACCCTAACAATCAAGAGAGGCATTACTCTTGGTAATATCAAGGGACAACTACTATTCATGAAGGGATAATTACTATCGACGGCCGTAATTACTTATCAAGGAAGGTAATTACTTATCGACGAAGGTAATTACTATTCACAAAGGTAATTACTATTCACAAAGGTAATTACTATCGACGGGCCGGTAAATACTATCAATGAAGGTAATTACTTATTCACAAAGGTAATTACTATTCACAAAGGTAATTACTATCGACGTAAGATCTTCTTAGATGATGACGTATATACTACTTCATAAAATAATCAAACTTACTACAAACGCCTCATAATGTACTTTTTTATATACATCAAGGATTGAATAAATATTACCACAAATTATTTTATTTTTAATCAACACATATTTAATCTTTCAACAATTATTAATCATTTATAACTTGTCGCCCAATTAATAATTTAATACTATAACATATTATACGATTTATAATCGCGACAATAATTGAATCAATAATATAAGAGATATGATGCAAAGAATTATCAGAAGAATAATCGAAAGATAAATTGAAAGTGACTTCTCACGTAAAGATCAATAATCAATATCGTGTCTTCTTATACAACTCACGCCAGATTCTTGTCTTTTCTTTACTACCGGTAGCTTCAACAGTTTTAATGATGAATACCTCTCTCCGTTATTTTTATAGGAAAATAATTTTGTCGCTTTCTAACTACTTACAATACTTCCGTTAATGGGGTCCAATTAACGATTGATTGGTAGTCGTCTTTAATATTCTCCGCCAAAAGAATATTCCCCACCAAACGAATATTTTATAACAACTTTTTACTTTCAGAAAATTTATAAATATTACCCACAACTATAACATTATATCAAATTTATTCCATAATATTCAAAAATAATATTTATAGAAAATTCATCTTTATTTATAAAAGTTCTAGGTCTTACAATTTCTTCCTATTTGCCAATTGATTAGGTGACCAAACCTCTCCTAAGCGTAACTTACAGGCATTGTAAATATTGCAATTTAATAATATGAATAACTTTTGTTGCCTCAATTATTGATTTAATAATATATCATATAATATGATTTATACTCGTGATAATAATCGAATCAATAATATAAGAGATATGATCAACAATTATCAGAAGAATAATTGAGTATAACCGAGTGACTTCTCACGTAAAGATCAATAATCAATACCGCAGCTGTCTACGCAACTCACGCCAGACATCGTATTTTTACTACCTTCTAAAGTAGTTCAACAAGATTAACGATAAAACTTCCGTCGTTATTTTCATAAAAATATTTTTGTCATTTTTTCAATCCGATAATTACATTTGTGGGGTGGGTGAATTATTGCGCAAGGCTATTGCATTTAATATTCCCCCCATTCAATCGAATATAATATAACAACTTACATACTTTGCAGAATTTATAAATACTACCCACAACTATAACATTATAACAAATTCATTCCATAATATTCAAAAATGATAATTATAGAAAAATCATCTTTATTCATAAAAACTGGGGTCTTACATTTATATTATACTTTAAAATATTTTTTTCTATTTTTTCATAAAATTTTTCCTCCAAATCCACATCTTCACTGCCACGTCGCATCCTAACTGCCACATAGACTTTTTTTTTAGCATGTGTCACCGCCACATCATCTTTGTGTTAATAAACAAAAGTTTAGTGAGTTGATCGTAAAAAAAAAAAAAAAGTTCAATGACCCATTTGTAAAATCGAATTCTATAGTAGAGTGACTTGGAAAAGATTTAACCCTCAGACTTATAAAGTAACTAGTAATCTTTTTTTTTTTTTCTATTAAATGGAACTAAGGGCAATTAGTTTTTTTTTTCCAAATAATTTTGCATATTATCAAATGTTCTCACTATAAGCACAAATCAAATGATTTCGCACATTTTGGAAAACAAATTATAAATTTATATTTACTTAAATTATGTTGATAAATGAGTTTTATTAAGCCCAAACTTGACAATAATTAAACCTCCAAAATATAAAATAAGGTACAATTTCTAACATATATACAATAAAAAAAAAAGAAGTTTATTAATTAATAAACTATCACATTTGGATCTTGTTAAAGATGAATTTGGTTGTTAATGACCGGTACCATGAACAAAATATAATTAGTCTTAGGCAAAACCTTTCTTTCTCTTGGTTATAAGGTATCATATTAAATATATACATGCATTGCAGGATTGAGAGGCCACTGAATCATATCAAATTTTTATATTTGAAATATCTTAAAGTTGATTTTTAAAATATCAATATTATTCTTTTAATTTGAAATGGAGAGAGTATTTAGATACAGTTTTGAAATAGTTGGCTAGGTACTGAACATGTACGGTACGTGCATGTCTCACCAAATGAAAAAATAAAAATAAACCCTCCTTAGAAAATGGCTTTTTATATATAACTTTCAAATATAATTTTGAAATAAATTCTACTTGGTGACTTTCTTTATTTTTAGGCCGCCTAAGAATTAAATTTCACACTGAAAAGTAAAATAAATAAATAAATGTTTTAACGAACTGGCGCATACGATGATGGTTTTAGATGTCTTTGTTTGTTAGCAATCTATGCTTAGCATTATTACCGACACCTTAGTATAGTGGTGTACTATTTTCAATTTCTACCACAAATATAAGAAAGTATGTCGGGAATACTGTCACAGATGCTTTTATTTCATGTGATAATTTATCAAAATTACGTCGTTTTGGCATATTTGTTTTGATTTTGATTTGAAAAAGAAAACTGTTTTTTTAAAAAAAATAAATCGATAAAATGACGTAATTTTGACAGATTATGATAAAAAATACACAATTATGTATTTACTATATTGCCCATTTTATGTTATGTAGTTATCAGCCAACATAATTGTGTACTATTTTCAATTTCTGACCACAAATATAATAAAGTATTTTATGTTATGTAGTTATCTGCCAACATAGTTGTGTACTATCAATTTCCGACGACAAACATAGGAAAGAATTTTCAGCCGCATGCATTCTCAATTATTAAACCCATATCCAAAAATTATCTCATTTTTTCCTAAATCAAACAAATCTTTAATAGTCCATCCATTCAAAATTAGATATACAATTATCACTGCTTTTTTACTCGTCTCAACTATATTCTCATTTCAAGAAGAAACGGTGAAAAGAAAGGGAAATGAAACTAAATTTCAAGTAAGAAATATTATAACCAAGATAATGCAGAATAAATTATCAATAGTCTTCAACAATGTTAAACCGATAAAATACAATGTATCACCAGGTTTAATCGCAGTGGAATATCGAATCCATTAAAAAGAAGTAAGAGAAAATAAAGCCTACTATCTTTTGGTTTTAAAAGGTGTTCATCAATTTTTTATCACTAAAGACTCAGGTTTAATGAATAAACCATAATATCTAATCATCCCCGTCTACTCACTGGCGGTCGAGGATTTTCATCAAATTATCAATGGTACGATATATACCGAATCACCCCTCATCATAATCATACCAAAAACTATCCATCATCGCATTACGCGCCAATCGGCGACTTTTATCACATCATTTATAACAAACCACGATTATACCGAATGATCCCAATTATAATCATACTAAGCTTCATCTATCACGTAGTTCAAAAAGATAACATAATATAACGTGGGGATGATGTGAATGACATAATAATTCAATAAAACAAGTTCACTTAATTAATTTATTCGAGAACTAATAACGTCCAAATTGTCAACACGATCGCTTTAACTTTAGAGAGAAAATTCGAGAATCGCCGTAAAAATATTTTCATGAAAATCTTTTGATGAAGCCTTGAATATCGCCGATATTCCACTAAATTCATGGAAAGATAAAGTCAAAATTTTAACCAACCGAGATAATAATGAATGAAATAACAAAAGAAATCACCATAAACGCAGTCTTGGCATGACGGAGTTATTCCAACAAAGATAATAAATACGTAATAATAAAGATTTTAAATCAAGGTCCGCCAGAAACACACGCATGGATATTCCAATAGAATAATAAAGATGTAATAATAAAGACGGGCAGCGTCCTACAGAAAAGCCTTGATGAGGATATTCCAACTAATAATAAAATAATAGAAGAATATCACCAAGAGTATAGGGATTCAGATATATCTGAGTTATTCCAATGTAATAAATAAGAATGGAATAATATAAGATTTCACCAAGATAGGGTATTCCGTATATACGGTCGTGATATAGGATGCCACTTTTACGAGTTATTCCAATGTAATAATAAAGAATGGAATAATGAGACGCCTTCTTCAATGAATAAAAAAAATAACACCCTTTACGAAAGAGTCAACAAATAATATTCCCTACCTTAGAAGAAATTAAATATTGGAAAAGTGAAGAAGAAAATACTTTTCTTCTTTCTCTCTATAGCTTTCTGTAGCCAATTGAATTAATGTAAAGAAAATAATGAAGGAATGAACTTTCTATTTATAGAAAAAAAGCGAGGGTGCCATTTTGTTTTAAACGAAGGTCAAAATACTTCTTGGTAATATCAAGAGAATCTACTATTCATGCGAAGGGGTTAATTAACCCTCTAACAATCAAGATACCATAACTCTTGGTAATATCAAAGGACAATTCTACTATTCATGCGAAGGGATAATTACTTATCGACGAAGGTAATTACTATCAAGAAGGTAATTACTATCGACGAAGGTAATTACTATATTCACAAAGGTAATTACTATTCACAGCCGTAATTACTATCGATGAAGGTAATACTATTATTGATGAAGGTAATTATTATTCACAAAGGTAATTACTATTCACAGTAATTAATTACTATCGACGAAAATCTTTTTGGATGATGACATATAAATACTTCATAAAATAATCAAACTTACTACAAACGCCTCATAATGCACTTCTTTATATACATCGAGGATTGAATAAATATTACCACAAATTATTTTATTTTTAATCAACACATATTTAATCTTTCAACAATTATTAATCATTTATAACTCATCGCCTCAATTAATAATTTAATACTATAACATATTATATGTACGATGATCTTTGTAATGATAATCAATCAATAATATAAGAGATATGATCGTGATTCTTTAGCGATAATTGAAGAATAATCGAAAGATACTTCGGTCGATTGATCAATCGATATCAATAATCAATATCTTATCTTATACAACTACGCCAGACATCGTCTTTTTTACTACCTAGGTTCAACAGTTTTGATGATGAATAATTTCCGCCGTTATTTTTATAGGAAAATAATTTTGTCGTTTTCTAACTACTGACAATACTTCCGTTAATAGGGTCCAATTAATGATTGAAAAAATCGTCACGAATAATATTCTCCGCCAAAAAGAATATTCCCCACCAAACGAATATTTTATAACAACATTGTTTACTTGCAAAATTTATAAATATTACCCACAACTATAACGTTATATCAAATTTATTCCATAATATTCAAAAATAATATTTATAGAAAATTCATCTTTATTTATAAAAGTTCGGGTCTTACAATTTCTTCCTATATTGGCATTGTGATTAGGTGACCAAACCTCTCCTGGCGGAAACTTCTGGCATTGTAAATATTGCGAATTTAATAATATGAATAACTTTGTTGCCTCAATTATTGATTTAATAATATATCATATAATATGATGATGATCTTTGTGATAATAATCGAATCAATAATATAAGAGATATGATCTCAATTATCAGAAGATTAATCGAAAGATAATTGAGTATAAGCGAGTTCTCACGTAAAGTCAATAATCAATCTACCGTCTTCTTACGCAACTACGCCAGACATCGCATTTCTTTCTTCTACCGAAGTAGCTTCAACAAAGATAACGATAAAACTTCCGTCGTTATTTTCATAAAAATATTTTTGTCGTTTTTTCAATCCGATAATAATTACATTGTGGGGTCCACTAATGATTCTTGTACCATTGTATTTAATATTCCCCACCAATCGAATATAATATAACAACTTACATACTGCAGAATTTATAAATACTACCCACAACTATAACATTATAACAAATTCATTCCATAATATTCAAAAACGATAATTATGAAAAATCATCTTTATTCATAAAAACCTGGGTTTACATTTATATTATACTTTAAAATATTTTTTTCTATTTTTCATAAAATTTTTCCTCCAAATCCACATCTTCACCGCCACGTCGTCATCCTAATCGCCACATGACTTTTTTTTATGCAAGTCACCGCCACATCATCTTTTGTGTTAATAAACAAAAGTTTAGTGAGTTAATGAAAAAAAAAAAAAAGTTCAAATGACCCATTTGTAAATTTCTACCCATATAGGTTTGTGATTTGTAAAAGCGTTTAACCCTCAGACTTATAAAGTAACTAGTAATCTTTTTTTTTTTTTTCTATTAAATGGAACTAAGGGCAATTAGTTTTTTTTTTCCAAATAATTTTGCATATTATCAAATGTTCCACTATAAAAGACAAATCAAATGATTTCTGCACATTTTGGAAAACAAATTATAAATTTATATTTACTTAAATTATGTTGATAAATGAGTTTTATTAAGCCCAAACTTGACAATAATTAAACCTCCAAAATATAAAATAAGGTACAATTTCTAACATATATACAATAAAAAAGAAGTTTATTAATTAATAAACTATCACATTTGGATCTTGTTAAAGATGAATTTGGTTGTTAATGACCGGTACCATGAACAAAATATAATTAGTCTTAGGCAAAACCTTTCTTTCTCTTGGTTATAAGGTATCATATTAAATATATACATGCATTGCAGGATTGAGAGGCCACTGAATCATATCAAATTTTTATATTTGAAATATCTTAAAGTTGATTTTAAAATATCAATATTATTCTTTTAATTTGAAATGGAGAGAGTATTTAGATACAGTTTTGAAATAGTTGGCTAGGTACTGAACATGTACGGTACGTGCATGTCTCACCAAATGAAAAAAATAAAATAAACCCTCCTTAGAAAATGGCTTTTTTATATATAACTTTCAAATATAATTTTGAAATAAATTCTACTTGGTGACTTTCTTTATTTTTAGGCCGCCTAAGAATTAAATTTCACACTGAAAAGTAAAATAAATAAATAAATGTTTTAACGAACTGGCGCATACGATGATGGTTTTAGATGTCTTTGTTTGTTAGCAATCTATGCTTAGCATTATTACCGACACCTTAGTATAGTGGTGTACTATTTTCAATTTCTACCACAAATATAAGAAAGTATGTCGGGAATACTGCTGTGTATGTTTTATTTGTGTATAATTTGTCAAAATTACGTCGTTTTGACATATTTGTTTTTGATTTTTGATTTGAAAAAAGAGAAACTGTTTTTTTTAAAAAAAAAAATAAATCTGATAAAATGACGTAATTTTGACAGATTATGCATAAAAAATACACAATTATGTATGACTATATTGCCCATTTTATGTTATGTAGTTATCAGCCAACATAATTGTGTACTATTTTCAATTTCTGACCACAAATATAATAAAGTATTTTATGTTATGTAGTTATCTGCCAACATAGTTGTGTACTATCAATTTCCGACGACAAACATAGGAAAGAATTTTCAGCCGCATGCATTCTCAATTATTAAACCCATATCCAAAAATTATCTCATTTTTTTCCTAAATCAAACAAATCTTTAATAGTCCATCCATTCAAAAATTAGATATACAATTATCACTGCTTTTCCGACTCGTCCAACTATATATTCTCATTTCAAGAGAAAACGATGAAAAAGAAAATTGAAACTAAATTTCAAAGCAGTTAAAATATTATAACCAAGATAACGCAGAATAAATTATCATAGTCTTCAACAACGTTAAACCGATAAAATACAATAGATTACCAGGTTTAATCTGCAATGAATATCTAATCCATTAAAAGAGTCAAGTAGAAAATAAAGTCTACTATCTTTTGGCTTTAAAAGGTGTTAAATCAATTTTTTATCACTAAGACTCAGGTTTAATGAATAAACCATTAATATCTAATCATCCCCGTCTTACTGGCCAAGGATTTTCATCAAATTATCAATGGTACGACTATACCGAATCACCCCTTTTATAATCATACCAAAACTATCCATCACCGCATTCTGCGCCAATCGGCGACTTTTTATCACATCATTTATAACAAACCACGATTATACTTAATGATCCCAGTCATATAATCATACTAAGCTTCATCTACGCTTGCGTAAAGTTCAAAGATAACATAATATAACGTGAGGATGATGACAATGACATAATAATTCAATAAAACAAGTTCATAATTAATTTATTCGGGAACTAATAACGTCCAAATCATCAACACGATAATCGCTTTTGTAGAAAGAAAATTCAAGAATCGCCGAAAAATATTTTCATGAAAATACTTTGGATGAAGCCTTGAAATATCGAGGATATTCCACTAAATTAATGGAGTATAAAGTCAAAATTTTAACCAACCGAGATAATAATAATGAATAACAAAAGAAATCACCATAAATGCAGTCTTGGACAGACAGGTTATTCCAACAAAGATAATAAATACGAGATAATAAAGATTTTAACAGGGTCCGGTGTAAAACACACGCATGCGATATTCCAATAGAATAATAAAGGCGATGTAATAATAAAGACGGAACTGCGTCCCAAGGCGTAAGAAGCATGATGCGGATATTCCAACTAATAATAAAATAATAGAAGAATATCACCAAGATAGTGATTCAGATATACTGAGTTATTCCAATGTAATAAATAAGAATGGAATAATATAAAGTTTTCACCAAGATATAGATTCCGTATATCTGGTCATGATAGGGTATGCTTACTTTTTACGCGTTATTCCAATGTAATAATAAAGAATGGAATAATGAATACGCCTTCTGCTTAATAAAAAAATAACACCCTTTGGCACTTACGAAGACAACAAATAATATTCCCTACCTGTAAGAATTTAAATATTGGAAAAGTGAAGAAGAAAATACTTTTCTTCTTTCTCTATAGTTTCTACAGAGTTTCGTTGAATTGTAAGAAATAATGAAGGAATGAACTTTCTATTTATAGAAAAAACGAGGGTGGCTTGTTTTTAACGAAGGGTAAAACGACTTTTGGTAATATCAAGAGAATACTACTATTCAAGGGGGTAAGAATTAACCTTGGAGAACAATCAAGAACATAACTTTAACTTTGTAATATCAAAGGACAACTACTATTTCAGGGATATAATTACTATCGACGTGAAGGTAATTACTATCAAGAGGTAATTACTTATCGACGAAGGTAATTACTTATTCACAAAGGTAATTACTATTCACAGAAGGTAATTACTATCGACGAAGGTAAATACTATCACGGCCGAAGGTAATTACTATTCACAAAATGGTAATTACTATTCACAGCCGTAATTACTATTGACGGAAGATCTTTCTTAGATGATGACATACTACCTCATAAAATAATCAAACTTACCACAAACGCCTCATAATGCAATTTTTTATATCATCAAGGATTGAATAAATATTACCACAAATTATTTTATTTTTAATCAACACATATTTAATCTTTCAACAATTATTAATCATTTATAACTCGTCGCCCGATTAATAATTTAATACTATAACATATTATACGATTTATGATCTTGCGATAATAATCAAATCAATAATATAAGAGATATGATCGCAAAATTATCAGAAGAATAATCGAAATACCGATGAGTGACTTCTCACGTAAAGTCAATAATCAATATCGCATCTTCTTATACAACTACGCCAGACATTCTTGTCTTTTTTACTACCGGGTAGCTTCAACAGCTTTAATGAAGAATACTCTCTCCAAGTATTTTTATAGGAAAATAATTTTGTCGCTTTCTAACTACGATAATACTTCCGTTAATGGCCCACTTAACGATTGGTAGATAAATGCGAATATTCTCCGCCAAAAAGAATATTCCCCAATAGAAACGAATATTTTATAACAACTTGCTTACTTTCAAAAAATTTATAAATATTACCCACAACTATAACATTATATCAAATTTATTCCATAATATTCAAAAATAATATTTATAGAAAATTCATCTTTATTTATAAAAAGTTTGAAATTCTTCTTACAATTTCTTCCTATTAGCCAAGAATTAGGTAATTCAAACCTCTCCTCATGGCAGAACTTCAGGCGTTCAGTAAATATTGTAATTTAATAATATGAATAACTTTGTTGCCTCAATTATTGATTTAATAATATATCATATAATCTGTATTTATAATCTTTGTGATAATAATCGAATCAATAATATAAGAGATATGATGACGCAACAATTATCAGAAGAATAATTGAAAGATAACCGAAAAGTGACTTCACCGTAAGATCAATAATCAATACCGTGTCTTCTTGTCTACGTAACCACGCCAGACATCGCATTTCTTTACTACCGTAGTAGCTTCAACAAGATAACGATAAAACTTCCGGTCGTTATTTTCATAAAAATATTTTTGTCGTTTTTTCAATCCGAATAATAATTACATTGCATGGGGTCACTAATGATCAAGGCTTATTGCATTTAATATTCCCCGACCAATCGAATATAATATAACAACTTACATACTTTCAGAATTTATAAATACTACCCACAACTATAACATTATAACAAATTCATTCCATAATATTCAAAAATGATAATTATAGAAAATCATCTTTATTCATAAAAACCTGGGTCTTACATTTATATTATACTTTAAAATATTTTTTCTATTTTTTCATAAAATTTTTCCTCCAAATCCACATCTTCACCGCTTACGTCGATCCTAACTATGCCACATAGACTTTTTTTAGACAAATCACCGCCACATCATCTTTGTGTTAATAAACAAAAGTTTAGTGAGTTGACCAGAAAAAAAAAAAAGTTCAATGACCGTTTTGTAAATGACCCTATAGTAGAGTGACAGAAAGATTTAACCCTCAGACTTATAAAGTAACTAGTAATCTTTTTTTTTTTTTTCTATTAAATGGAACTAAGGGCAATTAGTTTTTTTTTCCAAATAATTTTGCATATTATCAAATGTTCACTATAAAAGACAAATCAAATGATTTCTGCACATTTTGGAAAACAAATTATAAATTTATATTTACTTAAATTATGTTGATAAATGAGTTTTATTAAGCCCAAACTTGACAATAATTAAACCTCCAAAATATAAAATAAGGTACAATTTCTAACATATATACAATAAAAAAAAAGAAGTTTATTAATTAATAAACTATCACATTTGGATCTTGTTAAAGATGAATTTGGTTGTTAATGACCGGTACCATGAACAAAATATAATTAGTCTTAGGCAAAACCTTTCTTTCTCTTGGTTATAAGGTATCATATTAAATATATACATGCATTGCAGGATTGAGAGGCCACTGAATCATATCAAATTTTTATATTTGAAATATCTTAAAGTTGATTTTTAAAATATCAATATTATTCTTTTAATTTGAAATGGAGAGAGTATTTAGATACAGTTTTGAAATAGTTGGCTAGGTACTGAACATGTACGGTACGTGCATGTCTCACCAAATGAAAAAAATAAAATAAACCCTCCTTAGAAAATGGCTTTTTTATATATAACTTTCAAATATAATTTTGAAATAAATTCTACTTGGTGACTTTCTTTATTTTTAGGCCGCCTAAGAATTAAATTTCACACTGAAAAGTAAAATAAATAAATAAATGTTTTAACGAACTGGCGCATACGATGATGGTTTTAGATGTCTTTGTTTGTTAGCAATCTATGCTTAGCATTATTACCGACACCTTAGTATAGTGGTGTACTATTTTCAATTTCTACCACAAATATAAGAAAGTATGTCGGAATACTGCATGTATGCTTTATTTGTGTATAATTTGTCAAATTACGTCGTTTTGACATATTTGTTTTTGATTTTGATTTGAAAAAGAGAAACTGTTTTTTAAAAAAAAAAATAAATCGATAAAATAGCGTAATTTTGACAGATTATGCATAAAAAAATACTGTTATGTATGACTATATTGCCTATTTTATGTTATGTAGTTATCAGCCAACATAATTGTGTACTATTTTCAATTTCTGACCACAAATATAATAAAGTATTTTATGTTATGTAGTTATCTGCCAACATAGTTGTGTACTATCAATTTCCGACGACAAACATAGGAAAGAATTTTCAGCCGCATGCATTCTCAATTATTAAACCCATATCCAAAAATTATCTCATTTTTTTCCTAAATCAAACAAATCTTTAATAGTCCATCCATTCAAAATTAGATATACAATTTGATTTTTGATGCCGAACGACAACATATTAAACTTCAAATTGATGTGAATTTATTTAATTTTAGTTGATACACTTATTATAATTGTATAATATATAGCAAAAACTATTAATCACAAAATTTATTTCGTTCTAAACTTTTACGAGTCATACCAATTTTAAAGTTTAATATGCCGTCGCACGTTTGATCTCAAAAGTCAAATTGTATCTCTAAATGTTGGAACCGAGATAGTATTTATTTGTTTGGAACTTTGAGGGTGCAAGTGTAAAGAAAATATAACATGACCGAATCCTAATAAAATAAAAATTCTCAACAATCCATTATTGAATTTCGGATCCGGTTAGCATGAAGTTTTTATTTTGGTAAGTTGGTCAATTGGATAATAGAATCTTTGACACACATGTAGCCTCGCAGCACTGTCAAGATTCTATTCTACCAATCGATAACTTACTCTTCAAAAAATAAATTCATACTAACCACTTCCGTGAATTCCTGAAACTCTTGTTGGGACAGTTCTTACTTTTTTGTAATATGGATATGTGTCCTGCTACATGTGATATGATAAATTTATGCGATATATATATTAAATGTCGACGTATGTGTACGTGGATACATTGGATAGAAAAAAAAAAATTAAAAAGAGACTCGCACGGTTATTATTTAATTTGTTTTATGGCTTAAAATTTCACATGTCTCAATCTAATTAAATTTTGTCAGTGGCGGAACCAGAACGCTTTTGTAGGGGGGTCAAAAATTTTAAACCAAGCGAACCGAAATTATTAATACCACCACTTGCTTCGGAACTTGGTAATTGATTATTAGAAGAATTAAGCGAGTATTTATCCATAATCTAGTATAAATAAAAACATCAATTGCTAATCAATAATTTCATCAATTTAAATATTTCATAATAATTTCATCATTCATCAATTCAATTATTCAAACATTTCATCATAATTTCATCAATTAACTTTTGGTTGTGTTTGGACCAAAAATGGTAACACAACAGATACTCAGTTTTAGTGTGTTTGTTTGTGAATCAATCTCTTGAACTTGTATGTTTGTTTTCTAAATTTTAGTTTAATTCTTTTACCACCCTTCTTTACAGCCTGCAAAATTCCCAATTACTCAGTGTACTAATTACTCCGTGTAAAAAAAAAATAGTTCAATTTGAGAAAGAAAAAAATAATAAAAAAATGTTGCACAAAAAGAGTATAATAGCAGCAACTAACAAAACCAAATTATATTCCACAAAGAGTATAATAGCAGCAAAAGTAATTGAACTGTCTAGCTAAATAACAATTAACAAAACAGTTAGTAATTCAAGAAAAAATTGCTTCAAAATTCAAATAAAAAAAAACAAACCTGATGAGTGATGAGGTGAAGAGGAGAGGAGGACTGGAGGAGCAGTGCAGGAGCAGCCGAGCAGATCTGCACGCGGAAGAGGCGAAGAGGCATGATTAGGAACTTAGAGATGAGACTTTGAGAGGCGGAAGACTGAAGAAGAGAAAAGTTAAAATCCCTAATTTTTCATACCTGATGGCATTATAGTAATTTTTTATTTTTTTTAATGAAACGACGTCATTTTATGTTTCTAAAAAACAAAACAAACAAACAAACAAACAAACGAACGAACCAAGAATACCGAAGAAGTACTGAAGAAGATCGGACCGCCAGCGCCGCTGCCTAAGTGGCTTCCTGCCCCCGCCCCGCCCGCCTCGCCCCCTTCCTCACCCCACCACTTCCGCCTGGACCGCTGATCTACTGGGGTCAGTTGCCCCCCCTCTAGTTCCGCCACTGAATTTCGTCATCATATTTATTGATGTATATGTCATTTTCCTTTGATATATGGTATAGGTATTATAAATGTGCGTTCTATAAATTTCAGAATATTGTTAGCCAATAACTTCAAAGATCAGTACCATGGCCAAAGAGAAGAGCAAAATACTTATATTTGGAGCAACTGGTTATCTTGGTACATATATGGTCAAGGCAAGCGTTTCATTAGGTCATCCAACATATGCTTTTGTTCGCCCTACAAAACCTAATCATGATCCTTCCAAGAAAGAGCTGCTCGATGAATTCGAATCCATGGGAGTTACCTTTTTTTGGGTACATAAGCATACTTGGTTTAATGTTATGATCATAATTTTATGAATAATGATAGGAGTTTTAATTTTTTTTCTCAAAATAAGTACTAAATATTTTATCCCTAGTTTTCATTTTGTAGTGATACCAAGATGTGATGACGAGCTTGATGACACTTATTCATTTTACTGGTGTCAAATTAATGAGTGGATCTGTTTTTTAGAACAAAAAATAATTATATGAGACTTTATTTATTTATTTATTTATTTTTATGTAAAGGAGGGAATAATTTTTTCCAATCAAATATCAACAGGGAGAACTTGATGAACATGACAAGCTTGTTGAGGTGCTCCGCCAGGTAGACGTTGTAATTTCAACATTGGCCGTTCCTCAACACCTTGAACAACTCGAAATAATAAGAGCCATGAAAGAGGCTGGCAACATAAAGGTAATTAATTGTGTTTGGTTAAACAATTTTATTTTTTCTAATATTTATTTACACATTTCTGTGTGTGTGTATATATATATATATATATATATATATGTGTGTGTGTGTGTGTGTGTGTGTGTATTTCAGAGATTTTTTCCTTCAGAATTTGGAAATGAGGTTGATAGAAGTAGTGCGCTACCACCTTTCCAAGCTTGTTGTGACAAAAAGAAGCTGGTAAGAAGGGCAGCTGAAGAGTCTGGAGTTCCTTATACTTTTGTGTCTGCAAACTCATTTGGAGCCTATTTTATTAATTATTTGCTTCATCCTTGCGATGAAGAATTCAACAAAGTTACCATCTATGGAACTGGTGAAGCCAAGTGTAAGTTTTGTTCATTTTATTTTAGTTTTGTTATAGAAATTCACTACAAGATTATCAGCACTAGTTAATAATTTGCAATTAGATTAGATATTGTTTTTGAATGTTAACAATCATCTCCTTAGAATATCTGACTCCTTTATTCATGTCATCTTAGAATATCCGACTCCTTGATTTTAGCTTTAGTTGTTATCATATATGTATATATAAAGGAGACATCTCTGCTGTAAAAAAATACATAAGAAAACATAATACAAGATTAATTTTATCTCTCTCTATATTCTATTCAGGTATCAAAGCCAAGAGCTTAACGACAATCCTTCACTATTCTTTTCCCAATCTCCTTCACATACAAATAAGCAAACACTCCTATCCCTTCTGCAACACTTCCCTCCCGATCAAAACCAGAGCTCAATCTCTAATTTCACTCCTTACCCACTCAGAAAAGATCCAACAACTACTTCATTCTTTCCACCATGTCCACCTCCTCTACCACAATCTTCAACCATCCTTCCTCATATGTTATTCTCTCTCAAGCCCATCACTATATCTCACTAAAATTAAATTCTTCCAACTATCTCTTATGGCGTACACAAATTGATCCATACCTGCAAGGCCATAATCTATTCGGTTATGTCACCGGCGAGTTCGCCCGTCCTCCATCTTTTCTGCCAACCAGTTCTTCCTCCACTACTTCTACCACTTCTTCTATTTCCAACCCAGCAGCACAAACATGGGATACACAGGACAGACTTCTTATGAGTCTACTCATCTCCTCTCTTAGTGAAGATGTGGTACCCCTTGCAATCGGACTCACTTCATCTGTCGAAATCTGGTCCACCCTCTTTACAGCGTTTGCAAGTCCTTCCAACACACGTATGCTTTGTTTCTCCATGGAACTGCATTCTCCACAAAAACACGATGAAACTCTAAGTGCCTATCTTCATCGTCTAAAACGAATTTCAGATGAATTATCAGTCTCTGCACGACCCATCTCCCAATCTGATTTCCTAGTTGCTGTTTTAAAAGGTCTTCGTGCTGAATTTACGTCCCTCAAATCCTCTCATTCCAAAATAGGTATACATCACCCATCTCGAGTCGCCAAATACATGGTACAAAAATTCAAATACAACTTAATTATACAAATAAATTATGTAAAAAATACAACAAAACATATGTCATGAGTTTTAATACAAATATTGTCATCTGATAATATCCACACTCAATCGAGTCCTCATTACATTTATTATCACACTATTTAATGTAATAAATGAGGACTACTAATGCTATTATCCTGACCGCCACTCCGCTCCCCGACTAGTCCCTCGCCACGCTCTCATTTCCTCAAGAGAACAATGAAAGTAAAAGGGTGAGCTCAACTAGCCCAAAAGAAAAATATTATGACTAAGATAATACGTAATAAATTATCATTAGCCTTCAACAAAGTTAAAACCGATACAATATAACAAACATCAAGTTTAATCAGAAAATGAACAAGCAATCCATTAAAAGAGTCAAGAGAGAATAAAAAATCTACTATCTTTTATGATTTAAAAGGTTTTTCATCACTTTTATCACCGGACTCAAATTTTAATAAATAATCCACATCATCCCCGCACTACTACCAAAGATATTCATTAAGATCACAACCACAAATTATCCATGCACTACGCCCAAGGATATTCGTATATTTCATCAATGGTCATGATCATGCCAACAACTCGCCCATCAATGCACTACGCCAAAACGAGGACTTTTACCACATCATTTGTAACATTACTACCATGATTATACCGATTAATCCTCGTCATAATCATACCAAGTCCATCTATGCACTACAAAAGCCATGTATGACTTTTTCAACATAATATAAACATGAGGATGATGACAATGATATAAGAATTCAATAAAACAAGTTCAAGAATTAATTTATCCAGAACTAATAACGCCCAAATTGTCAACACGATACTTCTTTTGAGAGTAAAATTCAAGAATGCTCGTAAGAAATATTTCCATGAAAAGATATCGACGAAGCGCAAATATCAAGGATATTCCACTAATTTCATGGAGTATAAAGTCAAAACTTTAACCAACCGAGTATAATAAAGAATGGAATAACAAAAGAAATCACCAGCATGCGATAGATCACATGCATGCATGTTATTATTCCAATGTAATAATAAATAATCTAAACAAAGTCAGTCAGCACGTAGAACGCACGCATGTGATATATTCCAATGTAATAATAAATAATGAAATCAAAATAAAAAAAAATTCACATCATGATAGATGTTCCAATGTAATAATAATAAATAATCGAACTCAGTCATATGCGTAAACGCATGCATGCGTGATGTTCCAATGTAATAATAAAAAGATGGAATAATGTAAGAATTTCACCACGTATGCATATGATAGATTTATGTGTAATGTTATTCCAAATATAATGATAAAGAATGGAATAATGTAAGAATTTCACCAAGTATAGGTAGATCAAGAGATATATTTATTCCAACAAAATAATAAAGAAAAATGGAATAAATGTTTCTCTCTCAATAATAAAGAAAGAAATAATACCCTTTACCTTAGAACAAACTGATATATAGAAGAAGAGTGAAGAAGCAAAATTTTTTCTTTTTCTCTCTATAGTTTCTCTCTTCTGAGTTTTTCAGAATTTTAAGAAATAATGAAGGAATGAGCTTCTATTTATAGAGAATGGATGGACCTAATAAGAATTCTAATTCTTAATCTATCAATTTGATTTTTTTTTTAAACTACTCGATCATGCATTGATTTACTATAAAATATTCTAATAAAATAAAATCTTTTAAATAAAATATAATATATTCTATTTATAATTTAAATAAAAAACGAATAACTTTATAAAAGTATTCTATATATATATAAAAAATTTTACTACGCATAATAATATATATATAAATATATATATATATAATATAATATATATATATATATATATAATAAAACTAATAACTTTATAAAAGTATTCTTTTATATAAAAGATTTTATATACATATAAAATATATATATATATATATATATATATATATATATATATAAAAATAATAAAATAAATAACTTTATAAAAGTATTCTAATTTATATAAAAAAAGCTTTTCTTTTTATTAATTAATAATACTAATAAAAAACAAAATATTTTAACAACATCATCATTATTATTATTCATTCACAATATTAATCGACTGTGTCGCTCCTGTGAAAGAGGGGGCTTTCCAATAAGGATTTCTCCCTATCATGCAATTTAATTAGTGACCAAACAAACCTCCTCGATGTAACTTCTGACATCGTTAATATTGCAAATAATAATATTAATAACTTCATTCTCAATTATTGATTTAATAATATATAAAATATCGATAATAATCAAATCAATTAACGAGAGATACTATGCAACAATTATCAAGCAATAATCGAACAAAACCGAGTGACTTCTCACGTAAGCATCAATAATCAATACCGCAAGCTACTACGCAACCACGCCAGATTCCTCGTATTTTTTTAACACCGTGTGTTTCAACAGCTAACGATAAAACTTCCGCCGTTATTTTCATAAAATATTTTTGTCGCTTTCTCAATCCGACAATAATTCCGCTAGGGGTCCACTAATGATTGTGCCGTCGCATTTAATATTCCCCGTTAAAACGAATATTCCCCACCAATCAAATATTATATAACAACTTCATGCATTTTTGCAAAATTTATAAATATTACCCACAACTATAACATTATATCAAATTCATTCCATAATATTCAAAAATGATAATTATAGAAAATTCATCTTTATTCATAAAAGTCAGGTCTTACAATCTCCCCTTCTTATGAAATTTCACCCTCAAATTAGGGGTACGACTTCGGTATATGTCAAGAGGTAAGGATACCTTGATTTCATTTCAGATTCTAACTCCCGTGTCATTTCCTCAACATCGTGGTTCCTCCATAAAACTTCGACTTGAGGTATAACCTCGAGCGTAGAATATGTTCCTTCTTATCCAAGATTTGAACAGAACCTCTTCATACGTTAAATCTTCCGCTATTTCGTCCTGGCTTCTAACTCAATAATGTGGTTCGGTCTTTCACATATTTACGTAATATGGATATATGAAAAAATGTTATGAACACGAGACATACTTCACAGAAAGTCGAGTCTATAGCTACGCCTCCTACTCGATCGAGGATTAAAATGGGCCAATGAATCGAGGATCGAGCTTTCCTCTCTTCCAAATCTCGTAACTCCTTTCCATGGAGCAACACGTAACAACACACGATCTCCAATATCAAATTCCACGCCCTTTCGATGAAGATCAAGATAACTCTTTTGTTTGGCCTTGTGAGGTTTTTATATACGTCATTTGATCGTTTGAATCTTTTCCAGAGTCATACGCACTCAACTCCGGCCCCAACAACGCTTGCTTCACCCACCTCATCCCAAAGATACCGAGAACGACACTTTCTTCCATACAACGCCTCAAATGGAGCCATGCCAATACTTTTTTGATAACTGTTGTTGTAAGAAAAAACTCTCCACCAATGGTAAGAACTTGTCCCAACTTCCTCAAGTCAAGGACACGTAGTCTTAATAAATCTTCAAGAGTTTGAATAGTCCTCTCTCGATTGTCCGTCCGTCTGAGGATGATATGCCAACTAAATCGTAAATCCGCGCTCATAGCTTTTTTTAAACTAACCCAAAATCGTGAAGTGAATCTGGTCTCTCGATCGTAAACTATGGATACCGCATACCATGCAATCTTACAATCTCGCTTATGTACATACGAAGCAAGACGCTCAAGTGTATAAGTTTCTCGATTGGTAAGAAATGAGCAGACTTGGTCAATCTATCAACAATGACCCAAATCGCATCTATGCCTCGAGAAACCTTGGGAAGACCAAGAATTAAATCCATGGTAATGTGCTCCCACTTCCATTCTAGAATTTCAAGTGGTTGCAATGGACCTTTTGGTACTTGATGCTCCGCCTTAACTCGCTGACAAGTTAAACACCTCGAGATAAACAACAAGATCTCTCTCTTCATATTGCCCCCACCAAAATGTATGTCAAGATCACGATACATTTTGGTACTCCCAAGATGGATTGCAAACGGTGTGTCAGGCGCCCCATCATGATTTTATACTTTAACTCGTGGATCGTTAGAACACAAAGTCCGGAGTCGACTCAAGTATTCCTTCTTCATCGATTCTTGCTTCCCAGATATAAGACCTTCTCAGACTTTCTTCCTCATACGCATCACCTCCAGTCCGAGCTTGAGCAGCCTTTTTAACTTTATCGATTAAAGTCGGCTTCTACTCAGATATTCGCCATCATCACGGGGTCCCTCGAGTCTTTATCTCTATCTCCATCCTTTGCAAGTCATACAAAATGGGCCTCATACGTTGATAATATCGCACTCATACCAAGATATATGATCTTCTACTCAATGCGCCGCCTACCACGCTTGCTTTTCCAGATGGTATCGATGGTACGATCATAATCTTTCAACAGCTTCAAGCCAACGTCATTGTCGCATGCGAGTTCCTTTTGAGTGAAGAAATATTTGAGGCTTTTATGATCCGTAAAGATCTCCACTTTCTCCCCATACAAGTAATGCCTCCAAATTTTAAGTGCAAACAACAAATACTAACTCTAGATCATGAGTAGGATAATTCCTCTCATATTCTTTCGAGTTGTCGAGAGGCATAGGCTATGACTTTTCCCATGTCAGCATGAGAACACATCCTAACCCTTTGCCTCAAGCATCACCAGAGATGACAAATCCTCCGAGCCGATGGTATTGTCGTAACAAAATAAATGAGTCTCCTCTCGAGTTCTTGAAAACTCTTCTCACATTCCTCGCTCCAACCAATTTTTGTATCTTTCCGAGTCACCGAAGTTAAGGGAGTAGCGATTCGAGAAAACCTTCTACGAATCTCCGATAATAACCAAATTAAGCCGAGAAAGCTACGATTTTCATTATCGATTTAGGTTGCTTCCCAACTTTGAATAGCTTCAATCTTTGTCAATCAATGAGATATTCCATGACTTGATACCACGTGCCCAAGGAATGCTACTTCCTCGCCGTAACTCAGATTTCTTCAACTCGCATAAAGCTTATATTCACGGCTTTTGAGTATCAAATTTCAAGTGTTGCTTTCATGATCTTCACGACTTTTGAATAAATAAGGATGTCATCAATAAAGACGACCACAAAGTGATCCAAATATTCCTTGAATACTTGGCTCATCATATCCATGAAGGCAAAGTAGGAGCATTAGTCAATCCAAAAGACATGACTAGGAATTCATAATGCCCGCATCGAAGTTCTCGAAGCCGCCTTTTGAATGTCATCTGCTTCTAATCTTCAATCGGTGATATCCTAACGAAGATCAATCTTTGAAAAGAATTTGCGCCTTTGAAACGGTCAAAAACAGTCATCAATACGTGGGTAATGGGTACCTATTTTTGATGGTGACATGATTCAACTCCCGATAATCAATACAAAGTCGCATACTCCCATCTTTCTTTTTCACGAATAGAACAGGAGCACCCCAAGGAGACGTACTAGGACGAATGAAACCGATGTCTAACAATTCCTGCAGCTGGGTCTTTAACTCCTGAAGTTCAATAGGAGCCATTCGATATGGGGCTTTGGAAATAGGTTTTGTACCGAGTTCAAGGTCGATACAAAATTCAATTTCACGCCTGGGGTAGCCCAGTAGTTCTTCAGTGAATACGCCAGAAATTTATTAACAATAGAAATATCATTCAAAAACCGATGTATTTTTTGTTTAGATCCGTGATACGAGCTAAGAAAGCTTGACATCCGCTTTTTCAATAAACGAATAGCTTTTTATGGCTTGAGATGACAAAGATTGATTTTAATGGTTTGGTTGTTTGAATTCGCATAATAGGTCAAGTTAGAATATGAAAGCTAACAACCTTACGAAAAATAATCAATTTTTGTATGATGAGTAGTTAACCAATCAATCCTTAGAATTACGCCAAATGCAAGTATTTTCAATGAAATAAGATCGACAGTAATGTGAGGGGTACCGATTTGAACCAAACAAGACTTATAAACAAAGGGATGTAATGAAGGTTTCTCCCAATGGAGTTTCAACAGATAAGTCAAAGTCTAATTTCTCCTGAGTCAAATTTAAACGCTGAGCGCAAGTAGAGAAATAAAAGAATGGGTAGAACCCAGATCAAATAAGGTATAAACTTCACTAGAGTTTATGATAAGCTTACCCGTGATGACCTCGTCGTTCTTCGCTTTCCGGAGGTCACAACAAACGCCTCCTCAGACTACCGGCTTTTGACTTTTCCGGGACGCCCTTTGGTGCCTCCATCCTAGTTGAACTTGTTTTCTGCGAAACGACAAAATCGGGCTAGTGACCTTCTTCCACAATTATAACATGCTTTGACGGCATCGCTGCAGCTTTGACCGATGTGTCCTCTCCTCCGCATTTGAAGCATATGATAGTGGTCGCTTCCTTCCTTAACAACGGTGAAAAGTCAGTGTCGACGCCTTTCCATCATCATTGAATCTCCTCTTCTTGAAATGTCCATTCTTATTATTTTGGCCATGATTACCACCGGTGGTTACCATTTCGCATGTTGATTCCTCCACGCTTATTGTCACCGCTCATGATCGCTATCACTAGTATTATCATTTTGCCGGCCGCTTTTTTTTGTTGGTTGACTCATTATCGCGCTCCCAATAATCGAGCCCTATTAACAACATCTCAATACAAACACGCTTTATGAGAGATAAGATATCGACGATCTCTGCTTCAAACCTCTTAGAAACATTCGCGCCATTCTCTCCTCATTATCAACCAAATGGGACGCAAACCGACAAACTCTCAGAAAACTGGCTTTCAGATCGCGACACCTGGCCATGTTGTTTTGCTCCAACTTTGATGAACTCTACCTCTTTCATGTGACGAATACTTTCGAAAGTACTTGTCGTTGAACAATTCTTGAACTTCTCCCAAGTCATCTTCAAGCAAGTAGTTTGAGTACGCTTTTACGATTCCCACCAAGAATCAATCGCCCTCCACGCGCAACATATAAGGTGGCAAAGGAACCTTTTGCTCCTCTGAGCATCCCAAGACATCAAATATCTTGCAGATCTGCTTTATCCACGCCTCCGCTTTTAAGTGGTTTTGGCTTCTCCAAAAACTCCGGTGGTCCCAGCCTCTCGAATCGCTTAATGCGCGACCGGTCCGAGAGTTGCCAAGTGTTTCCACCGCATTTTGGACAGAGCCGCTTCTTGCGATGTCATGAATTGCATAAAGCCTCTCTAACATTCCATCGCTCATCATTTGGTCGTTGTTGTTGTTTGCACGAGGATTGTCACCTTCCTTCCGATGCACATTATCCTCGATTATCGATCCGTGGAGACTCAACGGCCTCCTCAGTGCTCCATCGATGTTCTCAACATTCTCTGATGTCATTTTCAAATACCGCCACAAAACAAGGGTTAATTAACATATCACATATTATCCCTATACTTCGAATCGACCAATTAATTAAATACCAAATAAACTTAGTAGGTCATACTAGCGAAGGAATTCCCCGCCTCCCTCCTAGTTCTTGCCTCACATCTCTAGCCAGTGATCATATCCCTAAGCTTTGATACTAACCGTGACGCCCCAAAATAGGTATACATCACCCATCTTGAGTCGCCAAATACATGGTACAAAATTCAAATACAACTTAATTATACAACAATCAAAAATACAACAAAAACATATGTTGTGAGTTTTAATACAAATATTGTCATCTAGATAATATCCACACTCAATCGAGTCCTCATTACATTTATTATCACACTATTTAATGTAATAAAGAGGACTACTAATGCTATTATCCTGACCGCCACCCGCTCCCCGACTAGTCCCCTCGCTACGCTCTCATTTCCTCAAGAGAACAATGAAAGTAAAAGGGTGAGCTCAACTAGCCCAAGAAGAAATATTATGACTAAGATAATACAAAATAAATTATCGTTAGCCTTCAACAAAGTGTTAAACCGATACAAATATAACAACAAACATCAAGTTTAATCAGCAGCGAAAACAAGTAATCCATTAAAAGAGTCAAGTAGAGAATAAAATCTACTATCTTTTATGATTTAAAAGGTTTTTCATCACTTTTATCACGGGACTCAAATTTAATAAATAATCCACATCATCCCCGCACTACTACCAAGGATATTCATTAAGATCACAACCACAAATTATCCACGCACTACTACGCCAAGGATATTCGTAGTATTCATCAATGGTCATGATCATGCCAACAACTCGTCCATCAATGCACTACGGCCAATGAGGACTTTTTACCACATCATTTGTAAATATTACTACCATGATTATACCGATTAATCCTCGGTCATAATCATACCAAGTCCATCTATGCACTACAAAAGCCACGTATGATGACTTTCAACATAATATAAACACGAGGATGATGACAATGATATAAGAATTCAATAAAACAAGTTCAAGAATTAATTTATCCAGAACTAATAACGCCCAAATTGTCAACATGATACTTTTTTTGTAGAGTAAAATTCAAGAATGCTCGTAAGAATATTTCCATGAAAAGATATCGATGAAGCGCAAATATCAAGGATATTCCACTAATTTCATGGAGTATAGAAGTCAAAACTTTAACCAACCGAGTATAATAAAGAATGGAATAACAAAAGAAATCACCAGCATGCGATAGACCGCATGCAATGATAAAGTTATTCCAATGTAATAATAAATAACGAATCAGTCACGCAGAAACGCATTTATGTGATATTCCAATGTATAATAATAAATAATCAAACCGTGTCAAATAAAATAAATCGAGTGATGTTCCAATGTATGTAATAAAAATAATGAACCAGTCATGCAGAAAACGCATAAAATGGATGTTCCAAATGTAATAATAAAGAATGGAATAATGTAAGAATTTCACCATGTATGCGATTTTTTATATAAAAAGTTATTCCAACATAATGATAAAGAATGGAATAATGTAAGAATTTCACCAAGTATAGTAGTAGATCAGATATATAAAAGTTATTCCAACAAAATAAAAAAATGGAATAATGTAAGTTCTCTTCATGAATACGAAAAAAAATAATACCCTTACCTTAGAACAACCGGATATAGGAGTAGTGAAGTAAGCGTACTTTTTTTCTTCTTTCTCTCTCTAGTTTCTATAGTTTCTCTAATGAAGTTTCAAAGAATTCGTAGAAATAATGAAGGAATGAGCTTCTATTTATAGGAGAATGGAATCTATTATATAGAATTAATTCTCTATCTATCCTAATTGATTTACTTTTTAAACTATTCTTTTTCCAGATAAAAGATTTACTATAAAATATTCTAATAAAACAAAATCTTTTAAATAAAATATAATATATTCTATTTATAATCTAATAAAACGAATAACTTTATAAAAAGTATTTTGCTTTTATATATAAAAGCTTTTTAATAAATATATTCTATTTATAGTCTAATAAAACGAATATTTATAAAAGTATTCTGCTTTTATATAAAAAGCTAATAAAATAATACTAAAAAACAAAATCATCATCATTATTATAATTCACACTATTAATCGACTGTGTCGCTCCTGTGAAAGAGGGGCTTTCCAATAAGGATTTCTCCTATCATGCCGCAATTAGGTGACCAAACCTCTCATCGCGTAACTTCTGACATCGTTAATATTGCAAATAATAATATTAATAACTTCGTCATCTCAATTATTGATTTAATAATATATAAAATATCGATAATAATTGAATCAATTAACGTGAGATACTATGCAACAATTATCAAAACAATAATCGAACAAAACCGAGTGACTTCTCACGTAAGCATCAATAATCAATACCGTGTGCTACTACGCAACCACGCGTATTCTCGCATTTTTAACACCGGTGTTTTCAACAATTAACGATAAAACTTCCGCCGTTATTTTCATAAAAAATATTTTTGTCGCTTTTCTCAATCCGACAATAATTCCGCTAGGGGTCCACTAATGATTGTTCCATCATACAATATTCCCTCGTTAAAACGAATATTCCCCACCAATCGAATATATTATATAACAACTTCATGATAATTTGCAAAATTTATAACTATTACCCACAACTATAACATTATATCAAATTCATTCCATAATATTCAAAAATGATAATTATAGAAAATTCATCTTTATTCATAAAAGTTGGGGTTGGGAATTTTCATCTTTCTCAAATTTTACATGTTCCATCTGCTTAAAATTTTTTTTTATCTGTCAATAAGTTTTGTCAAGATAATAATGTCTATTTTGAATTTCACCCATCTTGTTTTCATGTTAAGGATCCCGTCTCGAAAAAAACACTCCTCAGCGGCCCAACTAAGGATGACCTCAATACTATACAAATTCCACGCTCTTTCCATGCTCTTTCTGCTTCCAAGATCACTTTGTTCGATTAGCATCAACCTCTGGGTCATCCTTATGAACGCGTTCTTCGTTACATTCTTTCCAAACATAGTCTAGCTGTGTTATCTAATAAAGGTTCTTATGTCTGTATGGCAAGTTATATGGGCAAGGCCTATATATTTCCTCTTAATAGTAGTTCCTTTTCTGCACAACATGTTTTTGAATTAATAATATGTGATTTTTGGGGTCCTGTTCCCTTCACCTCTTTGCATGGAAAAAAATATTATGTTCTTTTTGTCGATGCTTATGTAAAATTCTCTTGGATTTATTTTATTAAGTTGTGCTGAGGTTACCTCTAAATTTCTGCAATTTAAATCCATGGTGGATGTGACGCCCCCAAATTCAGACCACACTTGTCTCAAATTTGGTTGTCACGTACTAACTCTAATAACAAAATCCAAATCTCATACAACGGAATAATAGAATAAATTACATTGTTATAACATAATTATTCTTATCCCAAGGGTTCGTAACTTAAACATCTCTTACATAACTTAATCATAATTAAACACCGTTTGGACATAACTGATACATAATACAATACCACTTAACTTAAACATAGCTTAATAAGTTCTTCTATAACCAAATAATAGTACGTCACTAGCATCATATTAATAACTAATCCAAAGCCTTCTCTTTACCCTTGTCCTTGCCAGAGGGTTCACCACGTTCTGCCTTCATTGAAAGTTTTATGGAAAGCAAGGATGAGCAATAATTTTTCCCAACAAGTAATATAGCAAAAAGGGTAATCAATATGTTTTAAATTTCTCCAGGGTATATCAATAATGATAGTTCAAGATAGCAAGTAGTATATATGATTATCAACAATAAGCGCTATGGACAATAATATTCAAAGATTAAATCAATTCGAGATTTCAAAGCAATAAATACTGAGCAGTCACTAAGGACTATGAACTTCTCCTAGAATTAACAGTAATAGACTGATAATTCTACAAAACGAGTACAATAGGTAATCAGCCTAAAGTACCCTATGTCATGCATAACATTTAATCTTTCTCATGTGCGCACGTCGGTTTCCCGACAATATAATTCCCCTACCAAGAGGGTTGTTCAACTCAGTTATAAGAGTCCACACCAAGTTAATTTAGTGTGGATAGCTTTCAATCAACTATCAATAGTCTAGCCAAATCAATGGCTTAGACAGTTTCTTTCACAATATATATATATATGAACAATTATCATTCGAATCAAAGTTTGAAATTTCATTAAGAAATATTATTTCTTCAAAGTTCTACTTGTACGATCAATAATTGCACAAGTTCAAATAATGCTTAATAAAGAGTAAGGTTCGAGTACTTGCCTCAAGCGTAGTTTATCAAATAAAGCTTAATACCCTCTTTCGAATCCTAACATAATACAGTTACACGTATAAGATATTCATTAGTTTCATAAACTCACATATGTATGTCCAAACGTACACATACGTCTAACTTAGTTCTAAACCTTATAAATACTTCATCACATATCCTACATACTTATAGCACAAATCAGATTGCATGACACCACAAGGTCGGACAACTGGATTTCAAATCACTGCTTGATTTCAAATCATTGCTTTATAGTTTGCAAATACCATTTTGAACTTAATTCTTGGAAGTTATAATTTCTTATTAACTCATTTGATTCTATTATTTAGCATGCTTCTTATCACATTGGATAATATGCTGGTCATATAACACAAGTTAGAGTAAACATATAAGCATGCTTTGAACATCGACACAAATGCATCTCTAGATTTGACTACGGGATGGCAATTGCAATGCATACAGCTGAGGCTTAGGGATGGCCTTATCTGCGTTGTCCCCTCGCCGCACCGTGGTTGAGCCTTCACATTCCCCAAGCTTACATCCCATCCTTTAGTATACTCAAATAATCGCACTTAACATACAAACATGTTAAAGTACTTTATATAAATGTATGATCATTTTTTAGTTCATTTTTACAAGTTTTAGTTTACAATTTTCATGGAATTAAAGCATAAAGAAGTCATGTAAGCACCATGCTTTATAACTTTGGCCATATGTCCACATAGAAAGGTCACACAATCTGTTAATACATATGCTCATAGTGTTCATAACATTTATTCCTAACTAGCATTGTTTAACACTTCGAAACATGCTTTAAACTCATGTTTGATTAAGTTATCATTATGTCCAACACATACGAATCGTGTTTAGAGACATAATAATCATAAACATGACATCTTAAACCTTTAAAATCTAAATACTCATGTATAATGTAACTAAATTTTGAAAACATGTTCAAGGTTGCCTTTGAAATCACTTTAACATGAATGATGTAATATAACACATGCAAGACAACTTTAAAACTTTTATCATATGTAACTAAGTCATGTTAATACCTTTTCAAGATCAGAACCTACATCATGTAGCATTCATGCACCTTAGTTCTATTATACCAAGTTTTTCTTGAAGACTTCTCTAACACAAGATCTAACAAGTTTGGTCATGAACAAAGACACTATAAACACTTTATCATGCTCCTTTATATTTGAAATCAACTATGTGTATAAACTACTAAGTTCAGAACTTGTAGAACATGTATTACATCAAAGTTTGTTTTTAAAACTTTAAGTTTTTATTACAATCTCTCACTATATCATGTTGATCACTTCATACTACATAAGAAAGTTTTATATCTCATGCTATACCCCTTTTTAGGTATATATTTAAGTCATAATACCAAGTTCACAACACATAACATAACAAAAACAAGTAACTTATTCTTAGTGCGGTGGTGCGGTAGCATTTCACTTTCCCTAGTATAAACTTCAAGCATTAAGGCCGCCATGTCTGAATAAAGAAGAAGTGAGATACTACATTTTGCAGAGTATCAAAACTACTTCGAATTCCTTTAAATCAAGCATACTTAATTCATTCATAGAGACTCTATACATGTATGCAAACATCATAAACACTTAATAGCATGTTAATTCATATTAATTATAACACCCTAACTTTTTATGAATAAAGATTTAATTTCTCTAATTATTATTTTTGAATAAAAAGGTGTTGAGTTGATATAATGCTGTAGTTATGAGTGAAATGTGCAAATTTTGCAAAGTAAACAAGTGGTCATAAAATATTCATTTTGTCGGGGAATATTCGTTTGGTCGTGGAATATTCTTGTTGTCGGGGAATATTAGTACGACGGCGCAGCCATTTGTGGGCCCTATAGCGAAAAACAGTCGGAGGAAGAAAATGACAAGTATGAGTTTTTTTATAAATAATAGCGTAGTTGTTACCGTTAAAATTGTTGGAATACCCGGTGGGTAAAGTAAAGTAATACGCGTTGTTGCATAGTAGCACACGATATTGCATAGTATTTTTGGATTATTGATTTTTACATAAGAAGACACTACTTAATAATTGTTACAGTAATTACTGTTAATTATTTTATTTTATTGATTCAATAATTGCTACGTTGATATTTTATATTATTGTCGTTTTAATAATTGTCACTGCACATTATTTCCCATTATCAGATTAATAATTTATATTATTTGAATAATATTATTAGATATCATTATTGATAATGTTTAAGGAAGTTCTGTCTAGAAAAGGGGTTTGGTCACCTAATTGCGCACTAGTAAGGAGAAATCCTTATCGGAAAGCCCCTTTTCTGAGGAGCACGCAGTTGTCATTATTGTGATTCTGTAATATTATTTATGAATAATTAATTATTGATTTATATAATAAGAAAATATTTATTTTATGTGGATATAAATGAAGGAATTAATACTGAGGTATTTTATCAGTATTTTGTCGGAATAGAGGTATTAAAAATCATCTGTATGTGGATTTCAGTAATTTTCTATTTGAAATTTGGAAAAACTTTCTTCTACAAAGTTGTAGAGAATTAAATTTTATATGGAATGGACATAAGGTTCATATTTTTCTGATAAAAGAGTTATTTATTATGAATTATTGAATTTTTGGAAATAAATATTTTTATTAAAAATATAGGTGGGCCCCACTTTTGTTTTTTGTGGGAAAAAATGTTGAAGTTCAAGTGTGGTGTGCGTGAATAGCAAGGAGGGAGAGCCACTGGTAGCAGGTTTGTCAACTATGGCGTTCTGACGTTTTCCTATAAATAAGGTGCTTAGTTAGAATTGAAAATCACACAAGAATCAGAAGTTTTCTCTCTCTATAATATCGAGCGTATTTTTGTGAGTATTTAGATATCTATAGTGTTGTTATTCAGTGCAAGTTTCCTTCAGCATTATATCCGATATTTCAGTCAGAAGTACTATTCTTTTGAGGTAAGGGATGTTATTTTATTCAAAAATGATGTTAATTCTTTCAATATCATTATACCAAAATATTGGTATGAATTTTATTATGAAATTTTTACCTTTTCATGTCGAGGTTACTATTCACATAGATGACACTATTCATGAATACGGTACTATTCACGAGTACTATTCATGAAGTATGATTTTTTTTGTGAAATTTTTACCTTTTCGTGCCGGGATTACTATTCATATATATGGCACTATTCACGTATATGACACTATTCACAGAAAAATTAAATTTTCTTTTCTGTGTCCAAGTTGTCTGTTATGGTTCCTATCTTTGATTGGATCTATGTTTTAAAATTTATTCTTGAATTTTGCTCCACAATTGATTATTATGGAGTATTCTTGAACTTCGATAAACTAAATTACGAATACCTAATCGTGTCCTTTATCTCACTGGATTCATTTTTTAAAATATTTTTCATCATTCTCAGTCTTAAATGGTGATACTTGATGAATATCTTTGGCCTGTAGTGCAAAGATGAATGATTACCTGATGAATATCTTTGGCCCGCTGTGCAAAGATGGATAGGTGTTGAGATGAACATGACCAACTGGTGATACAAATGAATATCTTTGGCCCATAGTGCAAAGATGAATATTTGATTCAAGATGTATATTGATTGATATTGCAGGGATACAATATTGATGATGGACTTTTAAATCATAGAAGGTAGTAGATTTCATGTTCTATTTAACTCTTCTAATGAATTTTTGTTTCCGCTGCAGTTGTTGATCTAAAACTTGTTGTCTATTATATTCTATCAGATTTTTCCCTGTTGAGGACTAAGGATAATTTGTTCTACATTATCTTAGTCATAATATTCTTTCTTTGGCTAGTTGAAATTTCATCCTTTCCTTTTTGTTCCATTTTTCTTCTCAAGAGGCGAGAATATAGCGGGAACTAGTCGGGGTATGGAGTGATGGTTCAAGACAGTTGTTTTAGTAGTCCTCACAATTTTGTAAAATAGTGTATCAATAATTGTAATGAAGACTTATTTGAGTTTGGATATTGTCTAGAAGAAAATATTTGTATTTAAACTCACAGCATATGTGTTGTCGTATTTTGCTTGACAATTGTAATAATGAAGTTGTAGTTGTTTTCTGTAGCATATATTTGGCGACTCAGAATGGGTGATGTATACCTATTTTGGGGGCGTCACATTAATTATCAAGGAACTCATGTAATTGTTAAAAATTTGACAAAACCCAGCTAAGAACAAAATTTAGGATTTTATACCTCTTTGAAGCTTAGTTTGCTTAATTTCTCCATTCTGAGATTGCTAGACTCTTCTTTGAACCACAAACTCTCAGACTTAATTTCTCAGAATTTCAATAGACAAGTTTCAGCAACGTAAAATTGAAAAGGTAGTTGCTTTATATAGAGAAATGGTGGACTGGGTATTAATTTTACACTGAGGTTGGAATCCATTGTGTTGAAGGAAAACACAATGGTTAATTAAGAGCGGTTCAACTACCATTTCCCAGCCATCTCCATAGCCATTGGCTTAGCAATGATCACCTATGCTTAGCCACTGATCTCAGCTTGAAAGTTACGTAAATAGAGTGTAGGTTACTGTTGGCTACTGTTGAAGCAACTGATGAGTTTCAATTCTCAGCAACGTGCTTAATTTGCTCAGTTTAGTTACTTTAATTCCCAAAAATGTAATTTTAATGTACAATTGTTACCATATTAAGAAAATTAGGATTTATTTATGTACTTACATCATATAATCCATGTACATTAGGTACACGTAATTAAATAACGCAGTTAGGTATTATTGTCCGGATATCTCCCATAATTATTTTTACTGCTCACTTAACCACATTATAATATTATTTAATATTAAGTGTTCAGTTTGCACATGTAATTCCTTTTCCAATTTCTGGAATACACAGATATTTAATTATTTCTGTATTAAAGATTACATATGAATTCATTGTACTACTTAGTACTTTATGTCATTAAAATGTATTATTATCATAGGATTTTATTCATGTCACACCTTGCAATAATGTTCCATTTCATTTCTACAGTAAAACTAACTTTCCCAGACTGACCACTAGTTCAGCTGTGCCATTTTGTATCTTCTTTGGGAGGCGCAATTGCCGCCCCTCGGCAAAGCGATCTTAGAAATGGTTTAGTATAAGCCGATTCCAACTTCTATCAGTCCACTAGGTTTACATGACATGAATTAACTTCCATATTGGTGATAGTACTAGTTTAAGAATGTATTCATTCCTTATATGGAATCATATAATTATACACAATTAATCTTCCTCTTAGTTTAACCACTTAAATTTCCCTTCTCATGCCATGCAAGGCATTTCTCAATTCTCATCACAACTTCACACTTATAAATTCAATTTGAATTAATTGAACTACTCGTCTTACTACACATCAATATTTATATTCAAGTAAATATTCATTTTTTTATTATATCAAGATAATTATTTATTCATAAAATTCTTGGTTCTTACATTCTCCTCCCTTATAAAAATTCCGTCCTCGGAATTAATACAAGGTTACACGAATAAATGGGATAATTCCTTCGCATCTTATCTTCTAATTCCTACGTGGCCTCGTCGGCGTCGTGGTTTCGCCAAAACACTTTCACTGAAGATATACTTTTATTACTTAATGTCTATTCCTTCATATCTAATATTTGGACATGAATTTCTTCATATGATAGATTCTTTTCTACTTGGATGGGCTCCTAAGAAATCACGTGTTTGTAGTCAGGCTTGTACGGACGTAACACGAAAATGTAAAACACATTATGGATGTGCTCCAACTTAGGTGGCAATGCAACTTTGTACGTCACTTTGCCTGCTCGTTTTAGTATCTCAAATGGTCCTATGAATCGTGGATTTAATTTTCCTTTCTTGCCAAATCGTATTTTTCCATTCCAGAGAGATACTTTTAAGAAATGTGACTTTCGACTTCAAAGTCACGGTCCTAACGATGCAAGTCTGCGTATTTCTTCTGACGATCTTGTGCAGCTACTAGTCTAGCTCTTATTACTGTCACCACATCTGCGGTTTGTTGAACTAATTTCGGCCCTAGCATCTTTCGCTCTCCAACTTCATCCCAACACAACGGTGTTCTACACTTTCTCCCGTAAAGAGCTTCGTATGGTGGATGCCTATACTCGCATGGTAACTATTATTATAAGCGAATTCCACTAAGGGTAGGTGATCATCCCAACTTCCTTTAAAGTCCATCATGCAAGTTCTAAGCATGTCCTCCAACGTTTGTATCGTTCGCTCACTTTGCCCGTCTATCTACGAATGATAAGCGGTACTTAACCTCAATTGTGTTCCCATCCTTTCTTGTAAGCTTTTCCAGAATTTTGACGTGAAGCTTGGATCTCGGTTAGAAACAATCGATACCGACACTTTATGTCGTGAAATAATTTCCTTTACGTACAGATTTGATAACTGATTCAAACTATATCGGATCTTGATTGGTAAAAAATGAGCCGTCTTCGTTAGTCGATCCATGATAACCTAATTTGCGTCAAAACCTTTCTGCGTGACTGGAAGTCCTACCACGAAATCCATCGTAATATTCTCCCATTTCCACTCTGGTATCTCCAACGGTTGGAGTAACCCACTCGGTCTCTGGTGCTCTGCTTTAACCCGTTGACAAGTAAGACATCTACTAATGCACTCCCCAATTTCTCGTTTCATATTTGGCCACCAAAAATTTTGTCTCAAATCCCGGTACATCTTCGTGCCTCCTAGATGAACGAAATACGTCGTATCATGTGACTCGTGTAAGATTTCTTCTCTCAACTCGTTTATCACTGACACATACACTCTCCCTTCGAATCTTAAAATACCGTCTCTATCTATTTTTTAATCTCTCCTTCTCATGATCTGCGATCCTCTTTTTGATTCTCTCGCACTCCTCATCCTTTTCTTGTAATTCCTTTATTCTGTCCAACAAGGTTGGACGAGCTTCTACTGCAAACAATCTCTCTTCATACTTCTCCGACCTCTTTACTTCTATTTCCAATCTTTTTATATCCCTTATTAATTCCTCCTGAGTTTTCAATTGAAATAACCTCTCCTTTCCTTTCCTACTCAACGCGTCGGCCACAACGTTCGCCTTTCCCGGGTGATAAAGAATATCACTGTCATAATCCTTAATCAATTCTAACCACCTCCTCTGACGCATATTCAACTCCTTTTGTGTGAAGATATATTTCAAACTCTTGTGGTCCGTGTATATCTCACATTTTTCTCCATACAAATAATGCCTCCAAATCTTTAACGCAAAAACTACTGCCGCTAACTCTAAGCCATGAGTAGGGTATAGTTTTTCATAATCCTTCAATTGTCGTGATGCATATGTAATGACTTTGCCATGTTGCATCAGCACACAGCCCCGTCCTCTATGCGATGCATCACTATACACCACAAATCCTCCCGTATCATCTGGTAGTGATAATACAGGTGCCTCGCTCAATCTCTTTTTCAGCTCTTGGAAACTCTCCTCACACTTGTCCGTCCACACGAACTTCACCCTCTTCCTTGTTAAATTGGTCAACGGGGTGGCTATCTTAGAAAAATCTTGGATAAATTTTGGATAGTACCCAACTAACCCTAAGAAACTTCTCACTTCAGTTGGCGTCTTCAGTTGCTCCCAATTACTTACTGCTTCTACTTTCGCAGGGTCTACTGATATTCCATCCTTATTCACCACGTGTCCTAAGAATTGAACCTTCTTCATCCAAAATTTGCATTTGGAAAATTTTGCGTACATCTTCTCATTCCTTGGCGCCTCCAAAACTATCTTTGGATGTTCGGCGTGTTCTTCTTTTGTCTTTGAGTAGATCAGTATATCGTCAATGAAAACTACTACGAATTTATCTAAGAATGGTTTGAAGACTCGATTCATCAAATCCATAAATGCTGCCAAAGCATTCGTCAACCCGAATGTCATTACCAAAAATTCAAAATGTCCATAACAAGTTTGAAACGCCGTCTTTGATATATCCTCTTCCCGCACCTTTAGCTGGTGATAACCCGTTTGCAAATCTATCTTCGAGAAACACTTGGCTCCCTTCAGTTGGTCGAAAAGATCGTCTATCCTTGGTAACATATATCTATTCTTAATCGTCACTCTATTCAATTCTCGATAATCAATACATAGCCTCATCGATCCATCCTTCTTCTTTATAAACAACACGGGTGCTCCCCAAGGAGACACACTCGGTCGTATATAACCCTTATCTAGTAACTCTTACAATTGTATCATCAATTCTTTTATTTCTACTGGCGCCATACAGTATGGAGCTTTCGAAATCGGTGTCGTTCTTTGTGCTAAGTCTATTATGAATTCGATTTCTCTGTCTGGCGGAAGACTAGGCAGATCGTCTGGAAATACATCTTGAAATTCTCTCACTGCGGATATATCCTGAATTTCTACTCCCCTCTTCCGAGTATCAACAATGTATGCTAAGTAACCTACACATCCTTTTCTTATCAATTTCTTGGTCTGCATCATCGTAAGACAACATGATTGCTTAAGCGATGAGCTACCATAAAATAATATCTTAAACTTATTCAAATTTTGAAGGTTCACACTTTTATTCTGACAGTCAATTATCGCGGCATGGTTATACAACCCATCCATTCCTAAAATTACGTCAAACTCTCCCAATCTTATCGGGATCAGGTCTACGCTTAGTTCATGATCTCTAATATTTACTCAAAAATTTCGGTAAATATACTTTACAGGGATTACTTCCTTATTCGTAACTTCTATGTTCAAGGGATTTCCTAATCGTTCTCGGGGTAAATTAAGTCGACTAGCAAATTCCTCAAATACAAAAGAACAGGTGGCACCCGAATTAAATAATACAGGCATTTATATCATTGATCGGGATGATACCTGACACAACGTCCTCTGTAGCTACGGTGTCTTGGACGGTCATACTAAATGTTCTGGCAGTTGGATGGTTGGATGGCGTCAGTCCGCCAATCATCAATTTTTTACTCCCTCCTTATTGGCAGCTTCTTCCACTATTTCCTTTTTGGGCAATCTTTGATCAGATGGTCCGCCGAACCACATGCGAAACATCCTTTGATCTTCCTCGGCTTTGGGCAGTTTGGAGCATAATGTCCCTCTTGACCACAGTTGTAACATACACCGCGCCCTTTCCAACACTCGCCCTGGTGATACCTCCCACACTATGGGCATCCTTCCACCTTCTTCTTAAACTCTCATCGAAATTTACCCACTTGATTGTTGAGATTCTTGTTGTTGTTGTTGTTCTCCAACTTTCTTTTTCCTAAATTGCTACCTCCGCTACTGCTTCCTCCTCGATTTTCTCCTCCGGTACTCTTTCTCTTCTTCTCTTTGTTATACAGACTTAAAGCTTCACTTCCTCCCTCTGCAATAATGTCCTTCTCCAGCAACGTCATAAAAGAATCTATTTGAAGAACTGACACCTTATTAAACAACCAAGGCTTCAGTCCTTGCTCAAAACGCCTAGCTTTCTTATCTTCGTCTACCACCTGATGTTCAGCAAACTGGGCTAGTTCATTAAACTTAGTCGCATATTGCGCCACCGTCATATCTCCTTGCTTAAGTTCTAAGAACTTTACCTCCATCTTTTTTTTCATGCTCTTTGGGAAATAATTCTCAAAGAACAGAGTCTTAAACCTCTCCCAAGTGACTATCCTTTCTCCCGATCTCTGCTGATTCGCCTCCCACCAGTAGATCGCTTCGCCTTTCATCATGTAGGTTACAAATGCCGTCTTCTGGTTTTCACCCACTCGTCTGAGCCACGATCAGATCGGTAGTGCCTACAAATTCCAGAGGTCCTACACTCCTAAAATCCTTAAAGTTTGTAACTTGAACCACTTGGGGAATGGGTGGTACTGGTTCATTTCTACCCCTAAGAGCTTCTCCTAACAAATCTATAAGCCTCTATATCGGATCTACTGATCCTCTCTCATCATTAACCGACTCTTTCGGGCCGGTTATTCTACGTCTAGGCGGCATATTTCTGCATCATAAAAATTTGATTTTATTATCTAATTATATTACTTAGACATTTCTCAAATAAAAAGAAATAAAGTTTTATAACACGTTTCTGAAATAAGATCATTTATATTCATATGCCAAATGGTTACAATTACATGTTCTTTCCTAGCATACTTTTATAAATGACAATAACACATCACTTCTTATACAAAAGACGGGGACAACACCCACACATTACCCCTCTAATATTTTTCAAAAGCTTGGGGGTTTACAACTATCTCACATCTTACACAAGACTGAGATTTATCAAAAACAAATTAAACAACACATAAATAAAACATTATAACTACTAAACTTTTCCCACTAGACTGAATCTAACATCCCATGCTCCACGACGCTCTTATAATCCTTCTGAGTAATGTGCACCACTATATCTCGGTAGATGGTATGTTAGAAGTCTGTCCTTGCTTTCAAATTTGGTAGTGATTTACCCCATCAATCAATCTCTCCATAGCCGTGCGTAGAGCATAGCCCATCTTGTTCATCTTCATTCTCTTGCACCGTACCTCATCCTCTAAATCATTTGCCCTATCATTGGCTTCCTCCCACTTCTCCTCAAAGTGAATCCTATCCATCACCTCCATTTCTAACCGAGTATGCAGAGCCTCCTTCTCCGTCTTCTTGCTCAACTCTATCTATTCCATTTCCTCTAACTTTCCTGCTAACTCTATATTTCTAGCCACCGATCTGTGAAACAAGGTCCCCATCTGGATCCCTACCTCCTTTCGGTGAGCAATCTTCTCCTCCATCTCCTGTATCACTAACTTTCTCTGATGGTCCTCATCCCTCAGTTTCTAGAACTCAGATTCCCTCTCCCTAGCTTCAACCTCTAGCACCTCCACTCTACATCCTAACTCCAAAATCTGCTCCTCATACTCCCCCAACATCTGATCCTCAAAAGTAGCCTCTTCAAAATCCTCCATGGGCTCAGGCTCCTCTTCCATAGGCTCCTCCTCTAGATCAGACTCCTTGGGTAATGGCTCTATCTCCTCCTCCTCATCATCATCATCGATAGGGGCCACTGCTGATATAGGCTCTATTATCAATGGTGCCTCAAATACCACGTGTATGTTGCGCGACTCCTCCTCTACTACTCGGCTAGATCCTCCCATGTTAGTCATCCTACAACCACCAACATAAGACAAACAAAAACAACTCCATCAGAATGTTAAATAAACATAAGTTCATTGTATATAATGAAATTATATTTCATAACACACTAAATCCCTCTCTAGGAAAACTCTACATGAGTCTTCTCTATCTTCTAAGTTCTCCTAAGTTATAATCTAAGGACTCTCCCTCCTAAGGTTTATAACTACAGCTCTGATACCAACATATGACGCCCCCAAATTCAGACCAGACTTGTCTCAAATTTGGTTGTCACGTACTAACTCTAATAAAAAAATCCAAATCTCACACAGCGGAATAATACAATAAATTACATTGTTATAACATATTTATTCTTGTCCCAAGGGTTCATAACTTAAAAATCTCTTACATAACTTAATCATAATTAAACACCGTTTGGACATAACTGATACATAATACAATACCACTTAACTTAAACATAGCTTAATAAGTTCTTCTATAACCAAATAATAGTACATCACTAGCATCATATAAATAACTACTCCAAAGCCTTCTCTTTACCCTTGTCATTGCCAGAGGGTTCACCACGTTCTGCCTTCACTGAAAGTTTTATGGAAAGCAATGATGATCAATAATTTTGCCCAACAAGTAATATTGCAAAAAGGGTAATCAATATGTTTTAAATTTCTCTAGGGTATATCAATAATGATAGTTCAAGATAGCAAGAAGTATCAATGATTATCAACAATAAGCACAATGAACAATAATATTCAATGATTAAATCAATTCGAGATTTCAAAGCAATAAATACTGAGCAGTCACTAAGGACTATGAACTTCTCCTTGAATTAACAGTAATAGACTGATAATTCTACAAAACGAGTACAACAGGTGATCAACCTAAAGTACCCTATGTCATGCATAACATTTAATCTTTCTCATGTGCTCACATCGGTTTCCCAACAATATATAATTCCCCTATCAAGAGGGTTGTTCAACTCAGTTATAAGAGTCCGCACCAAGTTAATTTGGTTTGGATAGCTTTCGATCAACTATCAATAGTCTAGCCGAATCAATGACTTAGACAGTTTCTTTCACAATATATATATGAACAATTATCGTTCGAATCAAAGTTTGAAATTTCATTACAAAATATTATTTCCTCAAAGTTCTACTTGTACGATTAATAATTGCACAAGTTCAAATAATGCTCAATAAAGAGTAAGGTTCGAGTACTTGCCTCAAGCGTAGTTTACCAAAGTAAAGCTTAATACCCTCTTTCGAATCCTAACATAATACATTTTCACGTATATGATATTCATTAGTTTTATAAACTCGCATATGTAAGTTCAAATGTACACATACGTCTAAATTAGTTGTAAACCTTATACATACTTCATCACATATCCTACATACTCATAGCACAAATTAGATTGCATGACACCACAAGGTCGGACAACTTGATTTCAAATCATTGCTTTATAGTTTCCAAATACCTTTTTGAACTTCATTCTTGAAAGTTATAATTTCTTATTAACTCATTCGATTCTATTATCTAGCATGCTTTTTATCACATTGGATAGTATACTAGTCATATAACACAAGTTAGAGTAAACATATAAGCATGCTTTGAACATCAAATTACAAACAGACTCTAGATTTAATCTGCGGGGATGGCAGCAATTGCATACAGCTAGCTTAGGGATCAGCGTATAGCTACCGTCCCCCCTAGCCAGACTAGGGTTGAGCCTTTCATTCCCTGTTTCTGTCCCATCCTTTAGTATACTCAAATAATTGCACTTAACATACAAACATGTTAAAGTACTTTATATAAATGTATGATCATTTTTGAGTTCACTTTTACAAGTTTTAGTTTACAATTTTCATGGAATTAAAGCATAAAGAGGTCATGCAAGCACCATACTTCATAACTTTGGCCATATGTCCACATTGAGAGGTCACACAATCAGTTAATACACATGCTCATAGTGTTCATATCATTTATTCCTAACTAGCATTGTTTAGCACTTTGAAACATGCTTTAAACTCATGTTTGATTAAGTTATCATTATGTCCAACACATATGAATCATGTTTAGAGACATAATAATCATAAACATGACATCTTAAACCTTTAGAATCTAAATACTCATATATAATGCAACTAAATTTTGAAAACATGTTCAAGGTTGCCTTTGAAATCACTTTAACATGAATGATGCAATATAACACATGCAAGATAACTTTAAAACTTTTATCATACGTAACTAAGTTATGTTAACACCTTTTCAAGATCAGAACCTACATCATGTAGCATTCATGCACCTTAGTTCTATTATACCAAGTTTTTCTTGAAGACTTCTCTAACACAAGATCTAACAAGTTTGGTCATGAACAAAGACATTATAAACACTATATCGTGCTCCTTTTATTTGAAATCAACCATGTGTATAAACTACTAAGTTCAGAACTTGTAGAACATGCATTACATCAAAGTTTGTTTTTAAAACTTTAAGTTTTTATTACAATCTCTCACTATATCATGTTGCTCACTTCATACTACATAAGAAAGTTTTATATCTCATGTTATACCCCTTTTTAGTTATATATTTAAGTCATAATACCAAGTTCACAACACAGAGCATATTAAAAACCCAATAATCGATTATGGGTAATGCAGGTAGCGATTTACTGTTTTGCACCCTAGTATAAAAATCAAGCGCAATTGCGCCGTATGTCTCGAATAAAGAGATGAGTGAGATACTCTGTTTTGCAGAGTATCAAAACTACTTTGAATTCCTTTTAATCAAGTATACTTAATTCATTCATAGAGACTCTATACATGTATACAAACATCATAAACACTTGATAGCATGCTAATTCATATTAATTATCAAGGAACTCATGTAATTGTTAAAAATTTGACAAAACCCAACAAAGAACAAAAGTTAGGATTTTATACCTCTTTGAAGCTTAGTTTGCTTAATTTCACCCTTCTGAGATTGCTAGACTCTTCTTTGAACCACAAACTCTCAGACTCAATTTCTTAGAATTTCAACTAACAAGTTTCATCAATGTAAAATTGAAAAGGTAGTTGCTTTATATTGAGAAATGGTGGACTGGGTATTAATTTTACACTGAGGTTATAATCCATGGTGTTGAAGGAAAACACAATGGTTAATTAAGAGTAGTTCAGCTGCCATTTCCTAACCATCTCTATAGCCATTGGCTTAACAATGATCACCTACGCTTAGCCAATGATCTCAGCTTGAAAGTTACGTAAATAGAGTGTAGGTTACTGTTGGAGAAACTGATGAGATTCAATTCTTAGCAACATGCTTAATTTGCTCAGTTTAGTTACTTTAATTCCCAAAAATGTAATTTTAATGTACAATTGTTACCATATTAGGAAAATTTGGATTTATTTATGTACTCACATCATATAATCCATGTACATTAGGTACATGTAATAAAATAACGCAGTTAGGTATTATTATCCTTATGTCTCCCATAATTATTTTTACTACTCACCTAAGCACATTATAACATTATTTAATATTAAGTGTTCAGTTTACACATGTAATTCCTTTTCCAATTTCTGAAATACACAGATATTTAATTAGTTCTGTATTAAAGATTACATATGAATTCATTGTACTATTTGGTACTTCATGTCATTAAAATGTATTCTTATCATAGGATTTTATTCATGTCACACCTTGCAATAATGTTCCATTTCATTTCTACAGTAAAACTAACTTTCCCAGATCGACCCATTTGCACACAATTGCCTGCATTTTTATCTTTGCTAGAGGGCGCAACTTCGATCCCCTCGGTAGTGCCAAAATGGTTTAGCTCTAAGTCAGTTCCAACTTCTATCACGCCTCTAGTTTTACATGATATGAATTAACTTCCATATTGGTGATATTACTAGTTTAAGAGTGTATTCATTTTTTATATGGAATCCCATAATTATACACAATTAATCTTCCTCTTAGTTTAACCACTTAAATTTCCCTTCTCATGCCATGCAAGGCATTTTTCAATTCTCATCACAACTTTACAATTATAAATTCAATTTGAATTAATTGAACTACTCGTCTTACTACACATCAATATTTATATTCAAGTAAATATTCATTTTCTTATTATATCATCTTACAGTGGAACGTCTCTTTCACTCCAAAATTAAATACTTTCAAACTTATGGTACTAAGGATTATTTACCACTCAAATCTCATTTTTCTCAAAATGGCATCATTCATCGTATTTCATATCCACATATTTCCCTTCAAAATGGGCATGTTGAGCGATGTCACCGTCATGTTGTTGAAACTGGATTAACATTATTGGCTCAAGCCTCAGTTTTAGAAATTTTTTAGGACTATGCCTTTGAATGTGCAACTTATCTAATAACTCGCATGCCATCTCCCGTTAACCATAATCTTTCTCCTTTTCAAAAAATATTTTCCAAGCCACCAAATTACAATTTTTTGAAATACCGGTCTCTCCCATGCATTTTCTTGGGTTACAGTTCTACTCACTTATGATACTATTATTTTGAACCAAAATCACAAAAAAATTATCAAGCTTGTCATGTAAGATTTGAAGAGAGATAATTTCCCTTTTCTTATTCTCACTCTTCGACTTTGTCATCTTTGTCAACTAAGTCTCATCCCCCACACACACCTCCATTCCTATCGAGTCCACTTCTTTCTCCTGGTTCAGATTTCAAATCTGCAGAATCCAGACAGTCTGATTCGTCCGTTCCTACATCCATATCCCCTAACACCCATCTCAATCACTCTGCTTCTCACTTCAGACAATCTGGACATCCTGATACCCAATCCGGACACCCTGAGCACCAATTCAGACACTTTGACACCCTATCCGGACACCATAAGACTCAATCCGAACAGTCTGGCAAACAAATGACTGTTTTTCAGCAATATTCTCACACTGCCTCTTTTTCTTCGTTCGTCCAACTCATCGGACTACCCCCTTAAGTGACATTTATGCTTGTACTCTCTCTCCTCTTGTTTCTCAATCCTCACATTTTGATCAATCCCAATCTGTGTCCACCTAATGTAAATTAAGCTCATAACTGCCCACACCAACCTGTTTCTCACCTCCTGTCCAATCTTCATCCTCCAATACTACGCTGCAAATTCCTCCCAATGATACCTCTCATATGCCTGCCTTAGCTTCTTCATCCCATTCTTCTCCTAGTAATCCTGCTACACACTCACCGTCTTTCCATCGAATCCACCCCATGGTTCTTCACTCTCATAAACAAGCTCACACTATCTCCGTATTCACCACGAAGCCTACCTCATTCCAAACAGCAAATCAAAGTCCCTTTTGGTGTCAAGCAATGCTAGATGAACTCACTGCCTTGTACAAAAATCAAACCTGGACACTGATACCTAAATCTCCTCACATGAATATTGTCGAAAATAAGTGGGTCTTTAACATTAAGACCCACGCTGATAGCTCTCTTGCCCGATACAAAGCACGTCGTGTTGCCAAAGGTTTTCATTAGAAACCTGGGATAGACTATTTTGAAACTTTCAGTCTGGTTATTCAACCGACGACCATTCGTTTAATTCTATCCTTGGCAGTTACCAACCATTGGCTCATTCGACAACTTGATGTGAACAATGATTTTCTCAATGGTTTTTTAACAGAGCCTATTTATATGTAGCAACCACAAGGTTTTATTGATGCCAAACATCCAGATTATGTGTGTAAACCGCAGAGGTCGTTATATGGGCTAAAACAGGCACCCAAGGCCTGGTTTTCACGTCTCTCCTCCTTTCTTCTGACTCAAAATTTTCAACAGTCTCAAAATGATACTTCTTTATTCATTTATAATGATTCTAAAACTCATTTATTTGTCCTTGTATATGTTGATGATATTTTAATCACATGTAATTCAAGACAATCTCTTTCTAATCTGCTTATTACTTTTGGTGTTGAGTTCTCTCTCAAAGACTTAGGGTCTTTACACTATTTTTTGGGTGTTGAGGTTGTACAAAATAAGGCTGGCCTTCTTCTTTCTTAGAAAAAATATATACAAAATATTCTACTTCGTGCATCTATGTCACACTATAAACCATAACCAACTCCTATGTCTCCATCAGATAAATTATCCACCTCTTCAGGCACCTTGTTTGACAATTCTACTTTATATCGGCAAATTGTTGGATCACTTCAATATCTCAGCCTCACTCGGCCGGATATCTTTTTTGGTGTAAACAAAGGTTATCAGTTTATGCATAAACCCAATTTTGTCATCCATCGGGTTTGCGATAAAAACGGATTCTCAAGGCTACTTACAAGGCACTTTATCCCATGGTTTATTTTTCTCAGCTAAGGCCTCTCACACTCTACATGCCTTTATAGATGCGAACTGGGCTGGCAACATAGATGATCGAAAATCCACTGCCGGAAATGCAACCTTCTTGGGCAGCAACTTAATTTCTTGGGTTTCCTGAAAATAATGCACAGTTGCACGTTCTTCTACAGATGCAGATAAAGCCATTCACGACGCAATTAGCGTACCTAAAATGGTTTTGTTCACTACTCAAGGAGTTGCGGCTGCCCCTTCATCACTTACCTATGTTGTGGTGTGATAACCTTGGTGCCTCTTACCTTATTTCCAATCCTGTCTTCCATGCCCGTACGAAAAACATTGAGATCGATTACCACTTTGTTCGTGAAATGGTTGCGAAAAACAGCTCTCTATTCAGTTTGTTTCCTCTCAAGATAATATTGCCGGCACTCTCACCAAACCATTACCAACCAACCATTTTTTGTACAACCGAAACAAGCTCAAAGTGTCTTCCAGAATACCCTTTGGCTTGTGGGGGGATATCAGCACTAGATAATAATTAGCAATTAGATTAGATATTGTTTTTGAATTTCCACAATCATCTCTTTAGAATATTTGACTCCTTGATTCATGTCATCTTAGAATATCTGACTCCTTGATTTTAACTTTAGTTGTTATCATATATGTATATATAAAGAAGACATCTCTGCTGTAAAAAAAAATACATAAGAAAACATAATACAAGATTAGTTTTATCTCTCTCTATATTCTATTCAAGATAAAACATTATTTTCCATGTATTATTTCATCGAAAATAGTCTAATTCCATTAGAATTAAGTTATTTTCAACATAATAATTCATCGAAAATTTTGTCGTAACTAAGATGGTAGAAACTAATTTTCTTGGCAATTCTATCATAAGTAAGCTATAGCCAAAGCTAATTTTGTTGACAATTATATCGTAATTAATTAATTATTTTTGATGGAATATTTTCTAAATAAATTCTTACGGAAATAACTTAATTCTGATGGAATGGTCCGTGGGCAATAGTTTTGTCGACTATAGTTATGACTGTTGGTTTATTTGTGGGTTTTCAACATGTATGTAGCAATCTGAAGGTGGTGGGAAATCAAAGAAAAAGGATTTTGCCTTTTGCTATAAAAGGTAGCCAAATGAGGAGGAAGATATACAATCATCCGAGAGGAAGTAAGAAAAAAGAGAGAAAATCAGTGGGAGAATAATCATTGGAGAGTTAGCAAAAATACTCTTATTCAAGAGTTAGAAAAATAGAGAGAAAGAAGGAGTAAATAAATAGGTTTTTGTTTGGGTTCCATCACATAGTCATTGTGATGAAGTAATTTGAGTTTGTACTCAAATTAATATATCTTTGTATTCTCTTAGATTATTATAGTGAATTTTTCAGAGATTGTCCCGTGGTTTTTACCTCTTAGTTTTAGAGAATTTTTCACATAAATTCTTGGTGTCTTGTGTTTGGTTATTTTCATATCATTATTTTCTGCAGTGATTAGTATTGTGGTAGAACTACAAATTTAATTTGTTTGACATGTACTGATATTTTTATCTATTTAATTTATCAAAACAACAATATTTGGGAGGTGATTTTTCATAACAAGTGGTATCAAAACTAAGGTTATTTACTCGGTTGTTTTTTGATAAATTTTGTGGAGGAATCAGTCTGAGCCATGATTAAATTAACCTATTTAAAAATTTTGATATGGAATCCTAGAATGGAGTGTGAGACCCCAGATTTTATCAATAAAGATTTAAATTTTGTCAAAATAATTTTTTAATATTATGGTGTGAATTTGAGATAATATTATAGTTGTGGGTAGTATTTATAAATTTTGCAAAGTATCACAGTGGTTATATTATATTCGATTGGTGGGAATATTCGGTTTAGCGAGGAATATTCGTATGACTACTCAATCATTGGTGGACCCCACAATGTAATTATTATCGGATTGAGAAAACGACAAAAATATTTTATTGAAATAACTAGGAAGTTTTACCGGTTGATCTTGTTGAACTACTCGATAGTAAAAGTACGATGAATACGTGTGGTTGCATAGTAGCGCGGTATTGATTATTGATGCTTATGTGAGAAGTCACTCGGTTTGATTCCATTATTGTCGATTAATAATATGAATTATTATAAGCGATAATGACGTTTTATTTTATTCAGTATTATTAACGTAATAAAAGCGAAACATCTTTTATATAAAATAGAATACTTTATTAAAGTTATTCTATAAATAGAATATATTATATTTTATTATGCATAGTATTTTGCATAGTGTTGCATAGTGTTTGCGTAGTAAAATGTTTTTATATAAATAGAATATATTATATTTTATTTAAAAGATTTTGCTTTAAATATGGACCGTCGATTAAAGTAAATCAATCTGACCGTTCATGGATTAGAATTACTATGCATTGCATTTTCCTATAAATAGAAGCTTATTCCTTCATTATTTTCTTACAATTCATTCATGAAACTAGAGAGAAAATTATAGAGAGAAGCTTATAGAGAGAAAATTTTAGAAAGAAGAAGAGTATTACTACTTCACTACTTCTATATTCAGGTTCTTTTTACGGTAAGGGGTGTTATTCTTTCTTCTTGAAGAGAACTTACATTATTCCATTCATTATCATTCTGTTGGAATAACTTTTGTAAAAGTGGCATACCTATACATAACTCATGTACACGGCGTACCCTATACTTGGTGAAATCCTTATGTTATTCCATTGCTTATTATTACATTGGAATAACTTGTATCTGCTGATTTACCCTATACTTGGTGACATTCTTCTATTATTCTCATTGGAACATCCTGTGCATGTGTGTTTTACACCGACTTGGATTACTTTTTTATTATTACATTGGAACATCACATGCATGTGTTTTACACCGACCTGGTTCCGCTTTATCATTCTGTTGGAATATCCTATCGTGTGTTTTTACACCGGATGCAGTTCCATCTTTATTATTACGTTGGAACATCCTCAGCCGATTGTGAATTTCACCCGACCTAGTTCCGTTATTATTATTACATTGAATAACTTTTATACATCTGCCAATCTGCGCATGCGTGGTGATTTCTTTTGTTATTCCATTCTTTATTATACCCATTGGTTAAAACTTTGACTTATACTCCATGAAATTAGTAGAATATCCTTGATATTTGCGTTTCATCCAAAGATCTTTTCATGGAAATATTCTTCGATCATTATTGAATTTTACTCTACGAAACAAAGATCGTGTTGACAATTTGGACGTTAATAATTCATGGATTAAATAATTCTTGAACTTGTTTTATTGAATTACTATGTCATTGTCATCATCCTCATGTTATATTATGTTATCTTTGGCTTACGTGCATAGATGAACTTAGTATGATTATGACCTGGGATCATTCGGTATAATCACGACTTGATATAAATGATGTGACAAAAGTCCTCGGTGGCACAGTAATGCGATGATGGATAGTTTTTGGTATGATTATGACCAGGGGTGATTCGGTATAGTCATGACCATTGATAATTTGATGAAAATCCTTGGCCGTAGTACGGGGATGATTAGATGTGGTGGTTTATTATTAAAAGTCTCTCGTGATAAAATTGATGAAAACCTTTTAAAACCTAAAAGATAGTAGACTTTATTCTCTACTTGACTCGATAATGGATTGCTTATTCATCTGCAGCTTAAACCGGTTGTCTATTGTATTTTATCGGTTTAACATTGTTGAAGGCTAATGATAATTTATTCTGCATTATCTTAGTCATAATATTTCTTCTTGGGCTAGTTGAGCTCACCCTTTTTTCACCGTTCTCTTGAGGAAATGAGAACATAAATTTGGACGAGTGAGTCGGAACGAAGTAATGGTCCAGAGGATAGCATTAGTAGTCCCTCACTATTCGCGAAATAGTGTGATAATAGTTGTAATGAGGACTCCTTTTGAGTTTGTATAATATCTAGTAGACAATATTTGTATTCAAACTCACGATTTATATCGTATTGTACACGGCACGTTATATTAGTAAGTTGTATTTGAATTTATGTACCATGTAAGTGGCGACCCAAGATGGGTGGCGTATACCTAATTTTGGGGCGTCACGGTTGGTATCGAGCTTAGGATATGATCCCGGCTAAGATCTTGAGATAAGAACTAGGAGGAGAGAGACGGAAATTCCTTCGCTAGTATGACCTACCTAAGTTTATTTGTTATTTAATTGGTCGATCGGAGTATAGGGATAATATTTGATATATTAATTAACCCTTTTGCTTCACAATTCCTTTCGGTAATAAGAGTGTAGCTAGGTCGAAAGGGGGGTATATGATTGGAATAGAGCGGTGGTCATCATTTAGTAGTTATATTTGGTGAATCAACTAGGGTGAGGTGAACCCAACGTTGAAAGAGTGTTTTACCACTATCATACAAGATGTCTAATGACATACAACCTCGTGTCATCATAAGAGCGGGTTGTGCTCATCCACTTCTTTGAGTATATTCTGAGCACTACCTATATGATCTTGGTGTTTGTTTGAAGTATAATTCTCAATTTGAGGCAGTGGAGATAATGATAAATCAAGAGAAGACTCACCATCGGGAAGAATATGATAGTAATCTTCTCATTTTTCTTTGGGGTCTATTGGGTAAACCAAGAATAATTACGCGCCATATGATATCTATCATAACCTGAAGCATGGCCTCCCATATACGAAGGTTTCCTTGAGCACTTCCCAAAGATTCTAATTTCTAAAACAGTTTTTGACTATACATTTATGTAAGGTGTCATTGTGACGTCTTATCCAAAGTTGGGATGAAAGTCACAGTTGGTATTAATGTGACGTCTTATCCAAATCTTGGGCGAGAGTAATGAGTTTTGAATGATATTTATATCATTAATAAATTTCTTGACGTATTCTTGAAGATTTCTAGCCTACCCTAGAGCGTGAAATTGAATTTTGTATTGACCCCATCTAAAAACCCATTTCTTAAACCCTCAAATATTTCTTCAACTAAAAGGATCTGCATTTACGAGGATTATGATGAAAGTCATAATAAAAGCATTGGACTAATGAAAATTATGGGTATATGAAGTATTAGTAAGTGTTATGATGAGTTATGTTGGTTATTATGTGAAAATATGAAAGTTTCTTAGAAATCACAAAAGTTGAAAATCGATTTTGGTGAAAAGCGTAACATGAAATTCAATTGACCATATCTCCTATTATATTTTGAATTTTTGAGTGTGGTCAAGTCCTAGAGTTAGATCTATGAGTTACCTAACTAATCCAAGTGGAATTACTGGAAAAGGTGTTGTAGATTTTTGTGTGGACTGATTTTAGCAAAGGAGGCCAAAGCTGTAAATTTCAAAATGCTACTGCCCAGAAACTTTAAGGGCTATTTCGGCCACTTAAATTATGAGAAAAATTCTGGCCTCTTGGGACATGAAAGTATATGGTATAAAGTACCTCCTGTCCAAAAATGAGCTCATTCTCGACTTAAAATGAAGCAAGTTATGACTATTTCAATATTTAGGTTTTCAAATGAAAAAACGCTATAACCAAAGTTCTATAACTCAGATGACCATAAAATTTAAACTGGAAGCTCACGTTAACATGTGTAAGGTCCTGCCAAGATTTGGGAATTTTGGAGTTAAACTTGAGGTAGCTAATTTCTTAAGGAATTAATTAGAAATTGATTTTTGAAAATAGTAAATGAATTTTAAAAATTCCGAGAAAAATATATTTTCATTATGGGACTATATTATGCTAAATCCCAGAAAAGAAATATTTTTGGGACTGATTTGGTATTTTTCATGAAAATAATTTAGTTACGAACATATGAGTTAAATATGTTATGTGAAGTAACAAAGTTGAAAATAGGATTTTATAGCTAAAGAATCCTATATAGAGTATATGCATATTTTTTTGATGAGGATTTGATAATTGGTGATGATATTTTATGAGTATGGCATTTTGAATGATTAAATGCATTATATGGTAAAAGCGTAAACAATTGAGATAAATTGTTTATAAATTTAAGAAGTGATTAAAATATTATTATAATATTAATGTTATTAGATTATGAGATTATTAAGTGATTGATAACATGGGGATATTCTTAAATCCTGGATAAATTATATTATAAATGTTTAATATTTATCCTTTATCTCATTTGATTGATTCTTTATATCATTATCCTCACGCTTATATTATGTTGAAAGTCATCTCGTGGCACAGTAGTGCGTAGATGGACTTGGTATGATTATGACCAGAAATTGTTCGGTATAATCATAACCGTAAATGAATACTACGATTATCTTTGGTAGTAGTGGATGGATAATTGTGGTCGTGATACTAATGAATACACGATTATCTTTGGTAGTAGTGCATGGATAATTGTGGTCGTGATACTAATGAATACACAATTATCTTTGGTGGTCGTAGTGCATGGATAATTGTGGTCGTGATACTTAATGAATACACAATTATCTTTGGTAGTAGTGCATGGATAATTTGTGGTCGTGATACTAATGAATACACAATTATCTTTGGTAGTAGTGCATGGATAATTTGTGGTCGTGATACTAATGAATACACGAATATCTTTGGTAGTAGTGCATGGATAATTTGTGGTCGTGATACTAATGAATACACGATTATCTTTGGCCGTAGTGCATGGATAATTGTGGTCGTGATACTAATGAATACACGCTTATCTTTGGTAGTAGTGCATGGATAATTTGTGGTCGTGATACTAATGAATACACGATTATCTTTGGCCATAGTGCATGGATAATTGTGGTCGTGATACTAATGAATACACGCTTATCTTTGGTAGTAGTGCATGGATAATTTGTGGTCGTGATACTAATGAATACACGATTATCTTTGGTAGTAGTGCATGGATAATTTGTGGTCGTGATACTTAATGAATACACAATTATCTTTGGTAGTAGTGCTTGGATAATTTGTGGTCGTGATACTAATGAATACACAATTATCTTTGGTAGTAGTGCATGGATAATTTGTGGTGCGTGATACTTAATGAATATCCTTGGCACGTAGTGCGGGGATGATTCGATGATATGGATTAATTATTGAAATGAGTCTCAAAGAATGAAATATTAATTCTGGATGTGGTAAAAGTCATCTTTGGCCCGTAGTGCATTGATAGACTTGGTATGATTATGACCAAGGATTATTCTATATAATCACGATCAGTAATTGAAAACACGAATATCCTTGCCGATTAGTGCATGGATAATTCATGGTTGTGATACTATTAAAATTGAGTCTCGATATTATTGGTTTTACGCTTATATATCCTTGGCTTTTGTAGTGCAAAAAATGAATTGTTAATGAATGTCTTTGGTAGGATTGCAAAGATGAACTTAATATTTTCAACGATAAAGGTATTCAAGGTATCCTCACCTCTTTATCATACAGTATCGTACCCTAATTTCGAGGGAAAATTCCATAAGGAGGGAGATTGTGAGACCCTGATTTTATCAATAAAGATTTAAATTTTGTCAAAATAATTTTTAATATTATGGTGTGAATTTGAGATAATATTATAGTTGTGGGTAGTATTTATAAATTTTGCAAAGTATGCAGTGGTTATATTATATTCGATTGGTCGGGGAATATTGGTTTAGCGGGAATATTCGCATAACTACTCAATCATTGGTGGACCCTACAATGTAATTATTGTTTGATTGAGAAAACGACAAAAATATTTTATTGAAATTGTGAGACCCCAGATTTTATCAATAAAGATTTAAATTTTGATGAAATAATTTTAATATTATGGTGTGAATTTGAGATAATATTATAGTTATGGGTAGTATTTATAAATTTTGCAAAGTATGCAAGTGGTTATATTATATTCGATTGGTCGGGAATATTCTTTTAGCGGGGAATATTCGCATAACTACTCAATCATTGGTGGACCTAATGTAATTATTGTTGGATTGAGAAAACGACAAAAATATTTTATTAAAATAACGGCGGAAGTTTTACCGTTGATCTTTGTTGAACTACTCTCGGTAGTAAAAATAAGATGTACGTGTGGTTTGCATAGTAAGACACCAGTATTGATTATCGATGCCTATGTGAGAAGTCACTCAGTTTGATTCCATTATTATCGATTAATAATATGAATTATTATAGCGATAATGACGTTTTGTTTTATTCATATTATTAACGTAATAAAATGAAACATCTTTTATATAAAATAGAATACTTTATTAAAGTTATTCTATAAATAGAATATATTATATTTTATTATACATAGTGTTGCATAGTATTTTGTATAGTGTTTTGCATAGTATTGCATAGTGTTTGCATAGTAAAATGTTTTTATATAAATAGAATATATTATATTTAATTTAAAAGATTTTTCTTTAAATATGGACCGCCGATTAAAGTAAATCAATCCGACCGCTTAAATGGATTAGTTACTTATGCATTCCATTTTCCTATAAATAGAAGCTCATTCCTTCATTATTTTCTTTACTTAATTCATTGAAACTCTGTAGAGAGAAATTATAGAGAAGCTATAGAGAGAAAGTTATAGAAAGAAGAAGAGATTACTATTACTTCACTACTTCTATATTCGGTTCTTTTTACGGTGAGGGTGTTATTCTTTCTTCTCGAAGAGAACTTACATTATTCCATTCACTATTATTCATTGGAATAACTCGTAAAAGTGGCATACCCTATACATAACTTTTGTATATACGCAGCATACCCTATACTTGGTGAAATCCTTATGTTATTCCATTCTTATTTATTCTGTGGAATAACTTTGTGATACGCCAGTTTACCCTATACTTGGTGACATTCTTCTATTATTCATTGGAACATCCTCGTGCATGTGTTTTACACCGGACTGGTTCCGCTTTTTATTATTCTCATTGGAACATCCTCATGCATGTGTTTTACACCTGACTGGTTCCGCTTTTATCATTCTGGCTGGAATATCCTATCATCGTGTGTTTTACAACGGATCCGTTCCATCTTTATTATTCTGTTGGAACATCCCAGCTTGTTGTGAATTTCACCCGACTGGTTCCGTTATTATTATTCTGCTGGAATAACCTTTATACATGCAAAGTACCGCATGCACGGTGATTTCTTTTGTTATTCCATTCTTTATTATAATTGTTGGTTATTGGTTTTACAAATGTATGTTTTGACCTATAGTGAAAAGATGATATGTGGTGACTATCTTTGCTTACGTGCAAAGATGATTTGTTGTTTGATAGCTTTGACCAGTAGTGCGAAGATGGGCGGTGTATGACATGATCATGACCACTAGTGATACTAACGAATATCCTTGGCCGTAGTGCATGGATAATTCAATGATGTGATTGGCGGGATCATTGACCATTAGCTAACAATTGAATGTCTTTAGTAGTAGTGCAACGATATGCAATTGATTGGTATGAACATGACCATTGGTTTTATAGTTGAATATCTTTGGCGCGTGATGCGAAGATGTACAAATCGATTGGTATGATCATTGTTATTATATTTGAATATCTTCAGCCTTTGGGGTAAGGATATTGAGTAAACGTTCTATTAAGCCTTTGTGGCAAGAAGGAACTGTTAATTCACATTATTATAAATAGGAATTGTGAATTTAACTAACATTTTTAGTGGTTCGTGAAGACAAGTGTTGAAAGTTCTATTTGTCTTAAGTATAACAAAGAACCTGTTGATGAGTATTACGAGAATAAATATCAACGATGGACTTTTAAATCATAGAAGATAATATATTTTATTCTCTACTTGACTCTTCTAATGGATTGCTTGTTCATTGCAGCTAAACTTGATATTTGTTATATTGTATCGCTTTAACACTTTGTTGAAGGCTAATGATAATTTATTCTACATTATCTTAGTCATAATATTTCTTCTCAAGGCTAGTTGAGCTCACCTTTTCTTTCACCGTTTCTCTTGAGAAATGAGAACATATTTGGGGAAAGTCGGGGAGCGTAAGTAATGGTCCGAGGATAGCATTAGTAGTCCTCACTATTCGTGAAATAATTAGTGATAATAGTTGTAATGAGGACTCCTTTTGAGTTTGTATAATATCTAGTAGACAATATTTGTATTCAAACTCACGCTTTATGTCGTATTGTATTACCGACGCTTAGGTTAGTAAGTTGTATTTAAATTTATGTACCATGTGTAGTGGCGACCCAAGATGGGTGACGTATACCTAATTTTGGGGCGCCACGGTTGGTATCGAGCTTAGGGATATGATCCTGGCTAAGATGTGAGACAAGAACTAGGAGGGAGAGACGGGAATTCCTTCCGCTAGTATGACCTACCTAAGTTTATTTGATATTTGATTGGTCGGTCGTAGTATAGTGATAATATGTTGCATGTTAATTAACCCTTGTTTTGTGACGGTGTTTGTATTTAGATTTTGTGAATAGGGCTCGGTTATTGGAGCGCGATAATGAGTCACTCAACCAAAAGGTAACGACCAACAACACGATAATAATCATACTGGCCAGAATTCACGACCATCGAACAATGATGACCATCGTGGGAGAAATTATCATGCCAAGAATGGTAACCACTTGGTGGTAATCATGGCGAAGATAATAGAAGTGGAAATTTCAAGAAGAAAGTCATTTAGCTCGATTTTGTCGTGCACCAAAGTCAAGTCCAATTTGGGACGGTGGCACCAAAGGCGGATACGGATAAAACAAAGCTCGGTGGTTTCATGAAGAGCGTTTTTCATGACTTCTTAAAAAGCAAGTGACTCGAACGAAGTTAGCACGGTTAGTTAATTATAAATTCTTGCGAAGTCTATACCTTATAAGATACTGGGTTCTACCCATTCTTTTATCTCGCTTGCTTATGTTCAACATTTAAATTTGACTCAGGAGGTTAGACTTTAACTTATTGGTTGAAACTTCGTTGGGAGAAACCTTCGTTACCTCCACTCGCTTATTAATCTTGTTGTTTCAAATAAACACTTTCACGTTACTTCGTCGATATTATCTCTTTGAAAATATTTGCCTTTGATGGTATTTTAGGAATCAATTGGTTAACTACTCATCATTCTTTTCGTGAAGGTTGTTAGCTTTTATATTCATAACCAAACTACTAAAGTCAATTATCATCATATCAAGCCATAAGTAAAGAGCCCCGAACCTTTCGTTGTTGACTTCCTTGTGTGGAATACACCGGCGGGACTTCTTTCAGAGGCGACATCGTGAATGAAGATGGCAAGCTTATAGGTATCATTGTGAGGTGCTATCTAGGTTAAGGGATAGAAGTCACAGTTGATATCAATGTGACGTCTTATCCAAGTCTTGGATGAGAGTCACAGCTTTTGAATGATATTTCTATTATTAATAAATTTTCAGGCGTATTCTTGAAGACTTCTTAGCCTACTTAGAAGCGTGAAATCGAATTTTGTATTGACCCCCAAGACAAAACTCATTTCTTAAACCCTCAAATATTTCTTCAACTAAATGAGCAGCTTTACGTGGTTTATGATGAAAGTCATAATAAAAGCATTGGAATAATGAAAATCATGGGTATTCGTGGTATTAGTAAGTTTTATGATGAGTTATGTTGGTTAGTATGTAAAAACATGAAAGTTTCTTAGAAATCACAAAGAGTTGAAAATCGATTTTGGTGAAAAACGTAATATGAAATTCAATTGACCATATCTCCTATTATATTTTGAATTTTTGAATGTGGTCAAGTCCTAGAGTTAGATCTATGAGTTACCTAACTAATCCAAGTGGAATTACTGGAAAAGGTGTTGTAGATTTTTGTGTGGACTGATTTTAGCAAAGGAGGCCAAAGCTATAAATTTCAAAAATGCTACTGCCCAGAAACTTTAAGGGCTGTTTCGGCCACTTAAATTATGAGAAAAATTCTGGCCTTTTGGGACATGAAGGTATGTGGTATAAAGTATCTCCTGTCCAAAAATGAGCTCATTCTTCGACTTAAAATGAGCAAAGTTATGACTATTTCAATATTTAGCTTTTTCCCATTTAAAAACGCTATAACCAGAAGTTCTATAACTCAGATGACCATGAAATTTAAACTAGAAGCTCACGTTAACATGTGTAAGGTCCTTCCAAGATTTGGGAATTTTTGGAGTTAAACTTGAGGTAGCTAATTTCTTAAGGAATTAATTAGAAATTGATTTTTGAAAAATAGTAAATGAATTTTAAAATTCCAGAAAAATATATTTTCATCATGGGACTATATTATGCTAAATCCCAGAAAAGAAATATTTTTGGGACTGATTTGGTATTTTTCATGAAAATAGTTTAATTACTTAACATATGAGTTAAATATGTTATGTGAAGTATAAAAGTTGAAAATAGGATATTATGGCTAGAGAATCCTATATAGAGTATATGTATATTTTTTGAGAGATTTGATAATTGGTGATGATATCTTATGAGTATGACATTTTGAATGATTAAATGCATTATATGGTAAAACGTAAACAATTAAGATAAATTGTTTATAAATTTAAGAAATGATTAAAATATTGTTATAATATTAATGATATTAGATTATAAGATTATTAAGTGATTGATAACATGAGGATATTCTTGAATCCTGGATAAATTATATTATAAATGTTTAATATTTATCCTTTATCTCATTTGATTGATTCTTTATATCATTATCCTCACGCTTATATTATGTTGAAAGTCATTTGTGGCTCAGTAGTGCATAGAGATGGACTTGGTATGATTATGACCGAGGATTGTTCGGTATAATCATAACCGTAAATTGAAAACACAATTATCTTTGGTAGTAGTGCATGGATAATTTGTGGTCGTGATACTAATGAATACACAATTATCTTTGGTAGTAGTGCATGGATAATTTGTGGTCGTGATATTAATGAATACACAATTATCTTTGGTAGTAGTGCATGGATAATTTGTGGTCGTGATATTAATGAATACACAATTATCTTTCTTTGGTAGTAGTGCATGGATAATTTGTGGTCGTGATACTAATGAATACGCGATTATCTTTTCGTGATAGTGCATGGATAATTTGTGGTCGTGATACTTAATGAATACACAATTATCTTTGGTAGTAGTGCATGGATAATTTGTGGTCGTAATATTAATGAATACACAATTATCTTTTGCCGTAGTGCATGGATAATTTATTGTGGTCGTGATACTTAATGAATACACGATTATCTTTTGCCGTGGTAGTGCATGGATAATTTATGGTCGTGATACTTAATGAATACACAATTATCTTTGGTAGTAGTGTACGGATAATTTGTGGTCGTGATACTAATGAATACACGATTATCTTTGGTAGTAGTGCATGGATAATTTGTGGTCGTGATACTAATGAATACACGATTATCTTTGGTAGTAGTGCATGGATAATTAAATGGTCGTGATACTTAATGAATATCCTTGGCACGTAGTGTAGGGATGATTCGATGATATGGATTAATTATTGAAATGAGTCTCAAAGAATGAAATATTAATTCATGGATGTGGTAAAAAGTCATCTTTAGTAGTAGTGCATTGATAGACTTGGTATGATTATGACCACGGATTATTCGGTATAATCATGGTCAGTAATTGAAAACACGAATATCCTTAGCCAAGAAGGTGCATGGATAATTCAAATGGTTGTGATACTATTAAGCTAAGTCTCGATATTATTGGTTTTATGATTTATATATCTTTGGCTCAGAGTGCAAATGAATTGTTAATAAATATCTTTGGCACAGTAGTGCAAAGATGAATTGTTAATGAATATCTTTGGTAGGATTGCAAAGATAAACTTAATATTTTCAACGATAAAGGTATTCAAGGTATCCTCACCTCTTTATCATATCAGTATCGTACCCTAATTTCGAGGGCGAAATTCCATAAGGAGGGAGATTGTGAGACCCTCGTATTTTATCAATAAAGATTTAAATTATAATGAAATAATTTTTAATATTATGGTGTGAATTTGAGATAATATTATAGTTGTGGGTAGTATTTATAAATTTTGCAAAAGTATGCAAGTGGTTATATTATATTCGATTGGTCGGGAATATTCGGTTTAGCGGGGAATATTCAATGCAAACTACTCAATCATTGGTGGACCCCACAAATGTAATTATTGTTGGATTGAGAAAACGACAAAAATATTTTATTAAAATAACGGCGGAAGTTTTACTGGTTGATCTTGTTGAACTACTCGGTAGTAAAAAGTGCGATGTCATACGTGTGGTTGCATAAGTAGCACACCAGATTGATTATCGATGCCTATGTGAGAAGTCACTCGGTTTGATTCCATTATTGTCGATTAATAATATGAATTATTATAACGATAATGACGTTTTGTTTTATTCAGTATTATTAATGTAATATAACGTAAACATCTTTTATATAAAATAGAATACTTTATTAAAGTTATTCTATAAATAGAATATATTATATTTTATTATGCATAGTATTTTGCATAGTGTTGCATAAAGTGTTTGCATAGTAAAATGTTTTTATATAAATAGAATATATTATATTTTATTTAAAAGATTTTTCTTTAAATATGGACCGTCGATTAAAGTAAATCAATCGGACCGTTCATGGATTAGTTACTTATGCATTCCATTTTCCTATAAATAGAAGCTCATTCCTTCATTATTTTCTTACGAATTCATTGAAACTCTGTAGAGAAATTATAGAGAGGTTATAGAGAGAAGTTATAGAAAGAAGAAGAGTATTCCGCTACTTCACTACTTCTATATTCAGTTCTTTTACGGTGAGGGTGTTATTCTTTCTTCTTGAAGAGAACTTCATTATTCCATTCACTATTATTCTGTTGGAATAACTTTAAAAAGTGGCATACCTATACATAACTTTGTATCACGCGGCGTACCCTATACTTGGTGAAATCCTTATGTTATTCCATTCTTATTTATTACATTGGAATAACTTTGATACGCTGATTTACCCTATACTTGGTGACATTCTTCTATTATTCTACATTGGAACATCCATGCATGTGTTTTACACCCACCGGTTCCGCCTCTTTATTATTCTCATTGGAACATCCTCATGCATGTTTTTTACGGACCGGTTCCGCCTCTTTATCATTCTTTGGAATATCCTATCTCTCGTGTTTTACACCGGATCCGGTTCCATCTTTATTATTCTGTTGGAACATCCCGCTTGTGTGAATTTCACCGACCTCGGTTCCGTTATTATTATTATTCTCGCTGGAATAACTCCGCATCATGCAAGTACCGCATGCACGGTGATTTCTTTTGTTATTCCATTCTTTATTATACTTTGTTGGTTATTGGTTTTACAACAGTATGTTTTTGACCTATAGTGAAAAGATGATATGTGGTCGACTATCTTTGCTTACGTGCAAAGATGATTTGTTGTTTGATAGCTTTGACCAGTAGTGCGAAGATGGACGGTGTATGACATGATCATGACCACTAGTGATACTAACGAATATCCTCGGCCGTAGTGCATGGATAATTCAATGATGTGATTGGCGGGATCATGACCATTAGCTAACAAATGAATGTCTTTAATCAGTAGCAATCGACATGCAATTGATTGGTATGAACATGACCATTGGTTTTATAGTTGAATATCTTTGGCCCAGTAGTGCGAAGATGACAACCGATTGTATGATCATTGTTATTACATTTGAATATCTTCACCTTTGGGGTAAGGATATTGAGTAAACGTTCTATTAAGCCTTTGTGGCAAGAAGGAACTGTTAATTCACATTATTATAAATAGGAATTGTGAATTTAACTAACATTTTAGTGGTTCGGTGAAGACAAGTGTTGAAAGTTCTATTTGTCTTAAGTATAACAAAGAACTGCTGATGAGTATTACAGAATAAATATCAACGATGGACTTTTAAATCATAGAAGATAATATATTTTATTCTCTACTTGACTCTTCTAATGGATTGCTTGTTCATTGCAGCTTAAACTTGATATTTGTTATATTGTATCGATTCAACATCATTGAAGGCTAATGATAATTTATTCTACATTATCTTAGTCATAATATTTCTTCTTGGGCTTTGAGTTGAGCTCACCTTTTCTTTCACCGTTTTCTTGAAAATGAGAACATAAATTTGGACGAGTCGGGAACGCAAGTAATGGTCCGTAGGATAGCATTAGTAGTCCTCACTATTCTGCGTGAAATAGTGTGATAATAGTTGTAATGAGGACTCCTTTTGAGTTTGTATAATATCTAGTAGACAATATTTGTATTCAAACTCACGCTTTATGTCGTATTATACATACCTACGCTTAGGTTAGTAAGTTGTATTTAAATTTATGTACCATGTAAGTGGCGACCCCAGATGGGTGGCGTATACCTAATTTTGGGGGCGCCACGAAATAACTACGGAAGTTTTACCGGATTGATCTTGTTGAACTACTCGATAGTAAAAAGTACGATGTCACGTGGGTTGCATAGTAGCATTACCGGTATTGATTATTGATGCTTATGTGAGAAGTCACCGGTTTGATTCCATTATTGTCGATTAATAATATGAATTATTATAATGATAATGACGTTTTGTTTTATTCAGTATTATTAACGTAATAAAATGCGAAAACATCTTTTATATAAAATAGAATACTTTATTAAAGTTATTCATAAATAGAATATATTATATTTTATTATGCATAGTATTTTGCATAGTGTTGCATAGTGTTTGCATAGTAAAATGTTTTTATATAAATAGAATATATTATATTTTATTTAAAAGATTTTGCTTTAAATATGGACCGTCGATTAAAGTAAATCAATCTGACCGTTCATGGATTAGTTACTTATGCATTCCATTTTCCTATAAATAGAAGCTCATTCCTTCATTATTTTCTTACGAATTCATTGAAACTCTGAGAGAGAAATTATAGAGAGAAGCTATAGAGAAAAATTTTAGAGAGAAGAAGAGTATTCTGCTACTTCACTACTTCTATATTCATTTTTTTTACGGTAGTGGGGGTGTTATTCTTTCTTCTTGAAGAGAACTTCATTATTCCATTCATTATCATTCTGTTGGAATAACTTTTGTAAAAGTGGCATACCCTATACATAACTTTGTATACGCCAGCATACCCTATACTTGGTGAAATCCTTATGTTATTCCATTGCTTATTATTACATTGGAATAACTCAGATACGCTGATTTACCCTATACTTGGTGACATTCTTCTATTATTCTCATTGGAACATCCTCATGCATGTTTTTTACACGGACTGGTTACTTTTTATTATTCTTTTGGAACATCCTGCTCATGTGTTTTACACCCGACCGGTTTCCGCTCTTTATCATTCTGTTGAATATTCTATCGTGTGTGTTTACACCTGATCCGGTTCCATCTTTATTATTCTGTTGGAACATCCCATGCTTGTGTGAATTTCACCGACCTAGTTCCGTTATTATTATTCTGTTGAATAACTCGCCTGCAAGCACCGCATGCATGGTGATTTCTTTTGTTATTCCATTCTTTATTATACCCAAATTGGTTAAAACTTTGACTTATATACTCCATGAAATTAGTAGAATATCCTCGATATTTGCGTTTCATCCAAAGATCTTTCATGGAAATATTCTTCCGATCATTATTGAATTTTACTCTCTAAAGCGAAACAAAGATCATGTTGACAATTTGGACGTTAATAATTCATGGATTAAATAATTCTTGAACTTGTTTTATTGAATTACTATGTCATTGTCATCATCCTCATGTTATATTATGTTATCTTTGGCTTACGTGCATAGATGAACTTAGTATGATTATGACCGAGGATCATTCGGTATATAATCATGACTTGATATAAATGATGTGACAAAAGTCCTCGATGGCACGTAATGCGGTGATGGATAGTTTTGGGTATGATTATGACCGGGGTGATTCTCGGTATAGTCATGACCATTGATAATTTGATGAAAATCCTTGGCCAAGTAGTACAGGATGATTAGATGTGGTGGTTTATTATTGTCGAGTCTCAGTCTATAAAATTGATGAAAACCTTTTAAAACCTAAAAGATAGTAGACTTTATTCTCTACTTGACTACGATAATGGATTGCTTATTCCACCGCAGCTTAAACCGGTTGTCTATTGTATTTTATCGGTTTAACATTGTTGAAGGCTAATGATAATTTATTCCGCATTATCTTAGTCATAATATTTCTTCATCGGGCTAGTTGAGCTCACCTTTCTTTCACCGTTTCTTCTCTTGAAATGAGAACATAGGGGGACGAAGTCGGGAACGAAGTAATGGTCCGAGAGGATAGCATTAGTAGTCCTCACTATTCTGTGAAATAGTGTGATAATAGTTGTAATGAGGACTCCTTTTGAGTTTGTATAATATCTAGTAGACAATATTTGTATTCAAACTCACAGTTTATGTCGTATTGTACACGACAGTTATATTAGTAAGTTGTATTTGAATTTATGTACCATGTAAGTGGTGACCCAAGATGGGTGACGTATACCTAATTTTGGGGGCGTCACATGGAGGATATCCTTTATTACAAGGATTTGTATGATCCATTGGAGCTCGAGGGAAAGAAGCCCACGAATAAATCTGAGGTTGATTGAAAAAAGATTAACAGGAAGACTATTGGTCACATCCGGCAATGGATTGATTAAAGTGTGTTTGACCATGTTTCGCAAGAGACAGTTACTCGTACTCTATGGACAACACTAGAGTCTATGTACGAGAAGAAGAATGCACAAAATAAAACTTTTTTCATTTAGAAAATTATGAATCTAAAGTACAAAGACGGGAGCAGTGTGTCGGAGCATATGAGTGAGTTCCAATGTTTGGTGAACCAGCTGTCCACCATGAAGTTGAACCTTGATGATGAGATTCAAGCTCTTTTACTTCTTAGTTCGTTGCCAAACAGCTGGGAGACTTTGGTGGTGTCTCTAAGCAATTCAGCTCTAGAAGGGAAAATGGCCATGCAGATGGTTAAAGATAGTCTTCATAATAAGGAGACAAGGCGAAAGGAGCAAGACGTAAATTTTGAGATACATGCTCTTATTACAGAGAACAGGGACAGAAGCAATTCAGGGGATCTTACAAAGGAGATAAAAGTCGCAATAAAAGCAAAATCATAGGAGCAACTCAAAGACTAGACAAGGTGAATTGTATAGATGCTTCCATTATAATAAGGAAGGTCATTACAAAAGAAATTTTAGAATCTGGTTATACAAATAGAAAAATGGTGAGCACGGAAAGGTTAAGGAAAAGAACACTACATCCACAGTCACCGAAGATGTTGTGATTCTTTTATTTGGGGAAGAAGAATGCTTGAATGTTGATGATCATAAAGTTAATTGGGTGGTTGATACGGGTGCCTCGTATCATGCTACACCCAAGAGAGAATTCTTCATAACTTACAAAGCTAAAGACTTTGGATACGTAAGAATGGGAAATACTGATCAGTCCAAGATTATTGGAATTGGTGATGTGTGCATTCAGATATGTATTGGTTGTACTGTTACCTTGAGGGATGTTAGACACGTTCCTGATTTATGTCTCAACTTGATCTCTGGCATGGCCTTGGACAGAGAAGGCTATGAGAAACACTTTGGCAGTGGAAAGTGGAAGCTTACCAAGGGCTCTGTGGTGATTGTAAAAGGTTTTGCTTGTTGTTCATTGCACGAGACTCATGTGAAGATGTGCTCTAGTGAGTTGAATGTGTAAGACCCCAACTTTTATGAATAAAGATTAATTTTTTTTCTCAAAATATATTTTTAAATATTATGGTATAGATTTGATATAACGTTATAGCTGTGGGTAATATTTACAAATTTTACAAAGTAAGCAAGTTATTATAAAATATTTGATTAGTCGAGGAATATTCGTTTTAACAGGGAATATTCGTACGACGGCACAATCATTGGTGGACCCCACAATGAAAGTATTGTCGTAGTTAAAAATGAATAAATATCTTTTTATAAAAATAACGGCGAAAGTTTTACCATTAAACTGTTGAAATACCCGATGGTAAAAGTACAATAATACATGTGGTTGCATAGTAGCACACGGTATTGTATAGTATCTTTGATTATTGATGCATACGTGAGAAGTCACTCAGTTATACTCAATTATTACTACAATAATTGCTGCATAATATCTCTCATATTATTGATTCAATTATTGTCACAGTGTCATCTGCATAATATTTTATATTATTAAATCAATAATTGAGACGAAAAAATTATTCATATTAGTATTTGCATTATTAAAGATGTCTAGAAAGTTCTGTCGAGAAAAGGGATTTGGTCACCTAATTGCGCGCCAATAGGGAGAAATCCTTATCGGAAAGCCCTCTCTTTCCTGGGAATGATCTGGTTGTTAAATATTGTGAGTTATAATATTAATAATGAATAAGTTCATGCTGATTAAAGATAAAATTATTGATAAAAATATTTCCATTGTGTTGGGATTATTTGTGTTAGTGGAAATCGACATTTATTTCGATAATAATTAATTTCTGGATGTTAAATTGACCAAACGGGCAATTAATCGGATAAATGAGCAATTAATTGCTATTAGTTCATATGCAAATTACTGTTGGTTCACATGTATGGAACTATTGATTCACATGCATGTACTATTAGGGGAGGTGGTGCAAGATTGATAATACTTGAAGGACTAAATTACAAATGTAGTTATAGATGAAGGTACTATACTGTAATAATTCGAGCCTCTAATCGTGCAATTATCAAAACTATGTTTTTCTATAAATAGAAAATCATTCTTCTTTCATTCTCACCAATTCATTAAGACTCACAAGAGAAATTATAGAGAGAGAAGCTATAGTGTAAGACCCCAGCTTTTATAAATAAAGATGAATTTTCTATAAATATTATTTTTGAATATTATGGAATAATTTGATATAATGTTATAGTTGTGGGTAATATTTATAAATTTTGCAAAGTATATGAAGTGGTTATATTATATTCGATTGGTGGGGAATATTCGGTTTAGCGAGGGAATATTCGCATAACTACTCAATCATTGGTGGACCTCATTAATGTAATTATCATTTGGATTGAGAAAACGACAAAAATATTTTATTGAAATAACGGCGGAAGTTTTACTGCTTGATCTTGTTGAACTACTCTCAGTAAAAGTACAAGAATACGTGTGGGTTGCGTAGTAAGAAGACACGGTATTGATTTATCGATGCTTATGTGAGAAGTCACCATTTGATTCCATTATCACGATTAATAATATGAATTATTATAATGATAATGACGTTTTGTTTTATTCGTATTATTAACGTAATAAAAATGTAAACATCTTTTATATAAAATGTAATACTTTATTAAAGTTATTCTATAAATAAAATATATTATATTTTATTATGCATAGTGTTTTTTGCATAGTGTTTTGCATAGTGTTGCATAGTGTTTTTGCATAGTAAAATGTTTTTATATAAATAGAATATATTATATTTTATTTAAAAGATTTTGCTTTAAATATGGATCCGTCAGATTAAAAGTAAATCAATCTGACCGCTTATGGATTAATTACTATGCATTCTATTTTCCTATAAATAGAAGCTCATTCCTTCATTATTTTCTTACGAATTCACCTAAAAAACTCTGTAGAGAGAAACTATAGAGAGAAAGAAGAAAAGTATTCTCGCTACTTCACTTTGCCAATATTCAGCTTCTTCAGGTAGGGAATATTATTTGTTGTACCGTTCGTAAGTGTTATTCTTTTCAGATTCATGAAGAGAACTTCTTTTGTTATTCCATTCTTATTTATTCTCATTGGAATAACTCAGATATCTGCCAGAATCCCCTATACTTGGTGATCTTCTTCTTTTATTCCATTCATCTATTATTCTGTTGGAACATTATGTTTGTGTGTTTTACACCGGACCGGTTCCGCTCTTTATTATTATTACTCCGTTGGAACATCCATGCATGTGTTTTTACACCTACCTGGTTCCGCTCTTTATTATTCTCGTTGGAACATCACATGCATGTGTTTTACATCGCACTCTAGTTCCGCCTCTTTATCATTCTATCGGAATATCCTATCTGTGTGTTTTTTTACACGGATCCGGTTCCATCTTTATTATTCTACATTTGAACATCCCGCTTGTGTGAATTTCACCCGACTGTTCCGTTATTATTATTCTTGCTGAATAACTTTGTCTATGCACAAGCAACGCATGCGTGGTGATTTCTTTTGTTATTCCATTCTTTATTATACCCAAATTGGTTAAAACTTTGACTTATACTCCATGAAATTAGTAGAATATCCTTGATATTTGCGTTTCATCCAAAGATCTTTTCATGGAAATATTCTTCCGATCATTCTTGAATTTTACTCTACAAAGCAATGTCATGTTGACAGTTTGGATGTTATTAGTTCTGAATAACTTAATTCTTGAACTTGTTTTATTGAATTCTTATATCATTGTCATCATCCTCATGTTTATATTTTTTTAAAGTCATCCGTGGCTCGTAGAGCATGGATGGACTTGGTATGATTATGACCGTGGATTATTCGATTGTAATCACGGTAGTAATGTTACAAATGATGTGGTAAAAGTCCTCGATGGTAGTAGTGCATTGATGGACGATTGTTGGCATGATCATGACCATTAATGAATACACAACTATTCTCGCCCGTAGTTCGTGAATAATTGTGGTCGTGATACTAAAGAATATCCTCGTCAGTAGTGCGGGGGTGATTCGATGATGTGGATTATTTATTAAAGTTTGAGTCTCACTATAATGATGATGAAAACCTTTTAAATCATAAAAGATAGTAGATTTTATTTTCTACTTGACTCTTTTAATGGATTGCTTGTTCACCGCAGCTTAAACTTGATGTTTATTATATTTTATCGGTTTAACAATGTTGAAGGCTATTGATAATTTATTCGCATTATCTTAGTCATAATATTTCTTCTTCGGGCTAGTTGAGCTCATCCTTTTCTTTCACTTTATTCTTCTGTGAAATGAGAACATAAATTTTGACTAGTCGGGAAACGGAGTAATGGTCCGAGGATAGCATTAGTAGTCCTCACTATTCGTGAAATAGTGTGATAATAATTGTAATGAGGACTCCTTTTGAGTTTGTATAATATCTAGTAGACAATATTTGTATTCAAACTCACACGCTTTATGTCGTATTGTACCTACGCTTATATTAGTAAGTTATATTTAAATTACATACCATGTATCCGACTACCCAAGATGGGTGATGTATACCTAATTTTGGGGGCGTCACATATAGAGAGAAAGAAGAAGAGTATTCTGCTACTTCACTATTGCAGTCTCCAGCCTTCTACTAAGGTAAGGGATATTATTTTTGTTCAATATTCGTATGAAATAATATTTTCTTCCATACTCTGTAGTATATAAGTAATATTATTTGTTTCGTATTCCTAATTCTGTACTCATTCTGTTAAAGTATTGCTTCTATACTCCGTGAAATTAGTAGAATATCCTTGAAATTTGTGCTTCATCTAGTATCATTTCACAAGGATATTCTTTTGAACATTCTTGTTAAATTTTAACCTTTTCATGCCGGAGTACTATTCACGAGGTACTATTCATAAAGTACTATTCACGAAGTACTATTCACGGGGCACTATTCCCAAAGTACTATTCACAGGGTACTATTCACTCGGGTACTATTCACCCGGGGTACTATTCATAACAAAAATTGATTTGTTTTCTGTCCAATCTTTTTTGATACAATATTATTCTTGAATTTTACTCCAAAAAGCAGTATCATGTTGACAATTTGGACATTATTGAATTCTGGATAAATTAAATTATAAATCTTTAAAAATTTATCCTTTGCTTTCTTTTAACTGAATTCTTATATCATAGTCATCATCCTCATGCTTATATTGTGATGAAAGTCATATTTGGCTTACGTGCATAGATGGACTTCTAATTGGTATGATTATGACCAGGGATCATTCGGTATAATCATGACCTGTAATGTTACAAATGATAAAAGTCTTCATTGGCCCGTAGTGCATTGATGGACAGTTGTTGGCATGATCATGACCATTGGTGATTACATGAATATCTTTTGATCGTAGTGCATGGATAATTAATAGATGTGATACTAATGAATATCCTTGGCCCGTAGTGCATGGATAATTCAGTGATGTGGATTATTTATTGAGCTGAGTCTCAGCGATAAAGTTGATGATAAACTTTTTAAATCATAGAAGATAGTAGATAACATGCTCTACTTGACTCTTCTAATGGATTACTTGTTCCGTTGCAGTTAAACTTGTTGTTATTAACGGTTTAACATTGTTGAAGGCTAACGATAATTTATTCTGCATTATCTTAGTCATAATATTTCTTACTGGGCTAGTTGAGCTCACCCTTTTGCTTTCATTGTTCTCTTCAGGAAATGAGAATGTAGCTGAGACTAGTCGGGGAACGGAGAGATGGTCCGAGATGGTGGCTATAGTAGTCCTCACTATTCTATGAAATAGTTTTATAATAATTGTAATGAGAAATCCATTTGAGTTTGAATACTGTCTAGAAGATAATATTCGTATTAAAACTCTCAGCTATGTTTTGTTGTATTTTACACGACGGTTGTATAATTAAGTTTGTATTTGAGTTCTATACCATATATTTGGCGACTCAGAATGGGTGATGTATACCTATTTTGGGGGCATCACAGAATGTAGTTGAGGATGACTCTTCACCAAAATTATGGCATAAGAGGCTTGGCCACATGAGTGAGAAAGGGTTGCAGCTATTAGCAAAAATGTCATTCATTCCTTTTGCTAAAGGTACTGTTTTAAGCCCTTGTGATTATTGTTTGTTTGGGAAAAAATATTTAGTTTCTTTTAGTAGTTCAGCTAAAAGAAAATCAGAGCTACTAGAGAGATTATATTATGATGTATGTGGGCCCATTGAAGTTAAGTCTTTTGGCGGAAATAGGTATTTTATTACCTTTATTGATGATGTTTCGCGAAAGGTATGGGTATTTTTGAAGAAAACAAAAGATCAGGTATTCCAGAATTTTCAGAGCTTTCATGCTATGGTTGAAAGGGAGACTGGTAAATTATTGAAGTGTCTTCGTAGCGACAACAGAGGGGAATACACTTCAAAGGAGTTTGCTAAATATTGTAGTAAACATAATATTCGGCATAAGTAGACTGTTCTTGGTACCCCCACAACATAATGGTGTGGCTAAGAGAATGAACCACACTATTATTGAGAGAGTGAGATGCATGTTGAGAATGGTTAAACTGCCTTAAGTCATTCTGGAGTGAAGCTGTTCGTACTACTTGTTACTTGATTAATAGATCTCCATCAACATCGTTAGATTTTTAGATTCCAGAAAAGATTTGGAGTGGTAAGGATTTATCTTATTTTTATTTGAGGGTATTTGGGTGCAAGACTTTTGCACATATCCCCAAGGAACAAAGATCGAAGCTTGATGAGAAATATACTCCGTGCGTGTTTGTTGGCCATGGAGATGCAGAGTTTGGATACCGGTTATGGGATCCGGTACAGAGGAAATTATTCAGGAGCAGAGATGTGGTGCTTCATGAGCATTAGAATTATGAGAATTTTGATAATGTTACACAACTTAGAGATAATAGAGTTCCAGACCTTAGCGAAGATCCCTCTCTAATACAGAATGCCACAGTTGAAGGTCAGAATGAAGATATGACTGATACAAATTTGCATGAATGAATCAGATGCAAAGAGTGTTGATCAGGGGGAGCAACCTGATATTGAAGAACCTCAGCTAAGAAGATCCACGAGAGAACGTGTGCCATCAGTTAGATATCCTTCATCTAAATATCTTTTAGTTGCTGAGGAGGGGGAGCTAGAGAATTTTTAGGAAGTCAAGACTCATAAGGAGAAGAACAATTGGTTGAGTGCTATGCAGGATGAAATGAATTCCTTACACAAGAATCACACCTATGAGTTAACTACACTTCTGAAGGACAGGAAAGCATTGAAGAACAAATGGGTGTTCAAGCTTAAGAAAGATGGTGAAAAACTAGTGAAGTACAAGGCTCGGTTAGTCGTAAAGGTTTTTGCTCAAAAGTAATGTATTAATTTCGATGAGATTTTTTCTCCGGTTGTGAAGATGACTTCTATTCGAGTAGTGCTGGGATTAGTAGCTAGTATGGACCTTGAGCTTGAGCAGTTGGATGTGAAGATTGCTTTTCATCATGGAGATTTGAAAGAGGAAATCTACGTGGATCAAAGTTACAATAGAACAGTTGCAGATCACTGTGTGTATGTGAAAAAAATTCTCAAATGGTAACTTTGTTATTCTGTTGCTATATGTAGATGATATGTTAATAGTTGGGCAAGATGCTAACATGATTAGCAGGCTCAAAGGTGAATTATTCAAGTCCTTCGATATGAAGGATTTAAGTTCGGCTAAGCAGATTTTGGGTATAAAGATTGTTCGTGACAAGAAATCTAAGAGGTTGTGGTTGTCACAAAAGAAGTATGTTGAACGAGTACTTGCAAGGTTCAACATGGGTGATGCTAAGCCAGTTAGCACACCACTGGCTAGTCATATTAAGTTGACAAAGTGCATATGTCCTTCTACTAAAGAAGGGAGAGATGATATGGCAGTAGTTCCCTACTCATCTGCTGTAGGAGTCTTATGTATGCAATGGTTTGTATGCGACCAGATATTGCTCATGCAGTTGGCGTTGTGAGCAGGTATTTGTCAAATCCTGGTAGAGAACATTGGGAAGAAGTTAAGTGGATTCTCAGATACTTGAAAGCTACTTCCAGAATGTGTTTTGGTTTTAGTGGTATGAGTCCAGTCTTGGAGGGTTTTACAGATGCAAACATGACAGGTTTTAAAGAGAAGAAGTCTACTTCGGGGTATTTGTTTACTTTTGCAGGGAAAACAGTATCATGGCAGTCTAAGTAGCAAAAGTTTATTGCATTGTCAACAACTGAGTCAGACACTACTACAAAATAGTAAATAGACAACGCGGAAAAAACGTTGTGGTTTCAGTCAGAAAAACGTCGTGGTTAAAGGTGTCATCTATTTGACACCCTTACACAACGTTTTTAAAACGTTAGAAGTTAAGACATTACACAACGTTTTTAAGAAAAACGCGTAGATTTGTTTTCCATAAATTAGCGAGATGCTTAAAACGTTGTAGAAGGTGTGATGTAATTTGAGTTTGTACTCAAATTAAGATATCTTTGTATTCTCTCGGATTATTATAGTGAATTTTTTGGAGATCGTCCCGTGATTTTTACCTCTTAGTTTTAGAGGGTTTTCCACGTAAAATATTGGTGTCTTGTGCTTGGTTATTTTTATTTCATTATTTCCTATAGTGGTTATTATTATGGTAGAACTACAAATTTAATCTGTTTAACATGTACTTATATTTTTATCCATTTAGTTTATCAAAGACAACAGTATTTGGGAGGTGAATTTTCCCAACAACAACCTGTGTGAGTGGGTAGTATTATTTCCCACAGAATTTTCGTTGGAAATATTATTTCTCACAAAATTTTCGGTCATAATTTAGTTATTTTCTATAAAATTTCTATCAAAAATGACCCTTTTTTAAAAAAATTCCAGTTTTTTAGATTTTTAAATCACACCAATATCCACAACCATTTCAACAACGTGAACAACAATCATGAGATAAACATCAATAACCACACACACACACGCACACACACACACACACACACACACACACACACACACACACACACACACACACATATATATATATATATATATATATATATATATATATATATATATATATATATATATATTACGATAATTTTTCTATGTGGGTGGTTCGCATGCACTGATTTATTTAGTACGGACAAAATCGTCAAGCAAACTCGTCGCCGCCATAGTAAGTCCGAATCATTACAATAACCCGCAATGATCACTATAGCCTAGTTTAGACTCTATGGAGACAGGTTTAGCGATGATTTTGTCCGTCGTTAAAGATGGTCCGCATGCGGACCACCCGCATAAGAAGCAGTTGATTGATATATATATATATATATATATATATATATATATATATATATATATATACACACACACACACACACACACACACACACAAGAATGGATCTACCCTTGAGATGAGAGGGTCAATTGACCACATGAATTTTAAGAATCAATTTTTATTTATTTTAATTTTATAAGGTATTTAGTGAAAATAAAAATTGATTAAAAGACTATTAAATATCTTAAATTTCTACTAACACCAACACTCCACTCTTTTATATTGTTTAATAACTTATAGTGGATATGATATTTTTACGAGATATTAAAATGAGGTTCTCATTGCAATAGTTTCAAGTAATAAAGTCTCGAAAAATATTATTATAAATAATATTTTTACAATATTATTTAGTTTTGTAATTTATTTTAGAGGACAAGGTAAGTGACGGATATCTCACGTTCTTACGCAAGGTGTTTCTTAATTATAATAACAATGTTTAAAAAATTTTAAAAAATATCACTTTATACATAACATGAGAGGAAGTATATTCAATTACATAAAACGACATCGGTTTTATAAGATAGCTCACACAATTATTTACAATGTCCCCTACATCCTTTTTTACCTTTATTATATTGTATTTTATTTCTTTATAAATTTTTATTTTAAAAAAATTGACCCCACTGAACTAAGAGGCTAGATCCGCCCTCATATTTTCTATAGAAGAGTTATAAAGAAACTAGATTTTTCAGTTAAACTATGTTTGTTTGTAAAAATTATAATTTTGATACCCAAAATTATTAATCTTAGGATTATAATTATAATCTCAAGACTATTTACGTTTTTTTATAATCTCTAGACTACTAGTCCCAAGTCTAAATTTGAAAACAAAGAAGATACTTGGACTATGTTTGTTTGCAAAAATTATAATCCTGAGATTATAATTTATGAGATTATAATCCCAAGACTATTAATCCTAGGATTATAATCTCAAGACTATTAAGCCATTTTATAATCTATAGACTAATAGTGTGACGCGCCCAAAATAGGCCCACACGACCCATTCTGGGTCGCCAGATACACTCCACAGAATCCAAATACAAACTTAATTTATAAAACTATTAAACTGTCGTGCAAAATACGACAACACATAAGCTGTGAGTTTCAATACAAATATTATACTGAATATAATACGACAATATACACACCCAAATTATTACAATGCCATATAAAATACAGCAACAAATATTTCACGTTTTCAAAGGAACGCGAGAAGATTTATGTCCTCCTCATTCTAATGGGGTGTATTTTTGACGCTTTCAAAGTCGGGTTCTCATCACCCTATTGTTGTTCACCAAAATCAATTATTAAATGACGTATAAAATACGACACATAAATTTTAAGTCCTCAATATAATTATATATTGTCATGTTATTTTATAATGTATTGAGAAACTTCAACAGTCATAGACCATCACTTTACTCCATTGTTATCCCCACTCGATCCAGCTACACTCTTATTACTTGAAAGGATTGTGAAGTAAAAGGGTGAGCACAAATAGCTCAGTAAAGAATATTATGACTAAGATAATGTAGAACAAATTATCCCTAGTCCTCAACAGGGAAAAATCTGATAGAATACAATAGACAACAAATTTTAGATCAACAACTGCAGCGGAAACAACAATCTATTAGAAGAGTCAAGTAGAACACAATGTCTACTATCTCTTCCAAATTAAAAGTCCATCATTAATATTTCCTCCCTATAATACCCATCAACAGTTCTTTGTTGTACCCAAGACAAAGAGAACTTTCATCACCTGTCTTTACCTGAAACACCAAAGATCATGGTTATATTAATTCATAGTTCATGTTTATAATTATGCCATTAAATTCATCTTTGCACTCCGGGCCAAAGATATTCAATTGTAACACTAATAGTCATGCCAATTAATAGTCCATCTTTGCACTACGGGCCAAAGACATACAACTGTAAAACCAATCCATCTTTGCACTACGGGCCAAAGACATACAACTGTAAAACTAATAATAAACAGTCCATCTTTGCACTATGGGCCAAAGACATACAATTGTAAAATCAATAATCAACAGTCCATCTTTACACTACGGGCAAAAGACATACAACTATAAAACCAATAATCAGCAGTCCATCTTTGCACTACGGGTCAAAGACATACAACTATAAAACCAATAATCAACAGTCTATCTTTGCACTACGCGCAAAAAACATACAACTGTAAAATCAATAATCAACAGTCCATCTTTGCACTACGGGACAAAGACATACAACTGTAACACCAATGATTATGATTATACCAATACACAATTTCGGCCATGATTATACCAATACACAATTCATGGTCATAATCATACCAATCAACAGTTCATCTTTGCACTACGGGCCAAAAATAACTTTTCAACACAAAATTTAAGTCTGAGGATTATAACAATGATATAACGAATAAATCAAGTGAGATCAAAGAAAAATATTAAATATTTATAATTCAATTTATCTAGAATGTCTAAATTGTCAACATGATAACTAATTGTGAAGTAAAATTCAAGATTTATATACATGTATCAAAAATAATTTGGATAGAAAGAAACTAATTTTGTCATGAATAGTACTCCGTGAATAGTACCTGAATGAATAGTACCCCGTCATGTAAAGTACCCCGAATGAATAGTACCCAATCATGCAAAGTATCCCGAATGAATAGTACTCCGTCATGCAAAGTACCTTGAATGAATAGTATGCCGGTATGAATAATACACATAAATGGAGAATACGAAAGAAAACGATATCCCTTGACGAGTACAAAAAAAATGATATCCTATACAAGTATAAAAGAATATACGAAACTACAAATGAATTTTCACCCATCATGCGATAATCCGCGTAGACAGATCATTTCAACAATTGAATAAAGAATGAATATAAATGGTTATTCACCATGCATGCGGTAATCCGGGTAGACAGGTTATTCCCGCAGATTAATAAATAATGAATATGAAGGGTTATTCACCAGGCATGCGGTAGTTCGCGTAGACAAGTTATACCCACATATTAATAAAGAATGAATACGAAGGATTATTTAGCATGCATGCGGTAATCCGCGTAGACAGGTTATTCCCACAGATTAATAAGAAATAGAATGACAACCCTTATGAGTATGAAGAAAATAACATCCTTTATGAATACAAAAGAAATAATACCCCTTATGAATACGAAAAATAATATTATTTACCTTAGCAGGAGATTAGATACTGCAATAGTGTAGTAGCAGGATACTCTTATTCTTTCTCTCTTATTCTCTCTCTATAGTTTCTTTCACTATAACTTGTGATTATAACTTTGCTCTTCAAAAATTGGTAGGAAATAATGAATGGATGAAGGAGTATTTATAGGCTAGGAAAATGTGGTAAATTACAAGGTTAATTATACTTTAGTACCTTCATCTTTGCCTCTATTTTTAATTTAGTCCCTCAAGTATTATCAATCTTTCATAACCTCTCCTAATAGTATTTGCATGTGAATCAATAATTCCTTGTATGTGAACTAATAGCAATTAATTGATTATTTATCCGATTAATTACCCGTTTGATTAATTTAACATCTAGAAATCAGCTATTATCGAAATAAATATCGATTTCCACTAACATTAATATTTTCAACACAATGAAAATATTTTTATCAACAATTTTATCTTTGAATTTTCGAAGTTTGACTTTTTTCAAAAAAATCAACTATTAACTTTTTGACTAAAAAGTCAACCCCGACAAATTTTGTGTTTATAGTCTATTTTGACTAATTTCATCGTTCCGAACTCAAATATCTCGTCCCAGACTCAAATATCTCATCAGCGTTTCCAAAATTCAACTCCGAACTCAAATTCGATTTTTAATTTTATTTTTTTTTGTGTTTTATACACACTTTTGCTTCCTTAGTTAGTTCAAACTATTTAATTAGTCTTGACTAACTATTAAATTAAATCTTATCATTTATCGCTAATAAATATATATAACACATTTTTAATCTTTCAACAATTATTCATTATTAATATTATAACTCACAATATTGACAACCAGATCCTTCTCAGGAAAGATAGGGCTTTTCGATAAAGATATCTCCTTATTGGGGCGTAATTAAATAACCAAACCCCTTTTCTCGACAGAACTTTCTAGACATTGTCAATAATGTAAATAATAATATGAATAACTGTGTCGTCTTAATTATTGATTTAATAAAATATTGTGCAGATGACAGTACTGTGACAATAATGTAATCAATAATAAGAGATACTATGCAACAACTACTGGGATAATTATTGAATAAAACTAAGTGACTTCTTACATAAACATTAATAATTAGAGATATTATGCAATACCGTGTGCTACTTTTCAATACAGTGTACCACTGTAGAACAACACGTATTATTTTACTTTTATCACCAGGTATTACAATAGTTTAACGGTAAAAGTTTTGCCGTTATTTTTATAAAAAAATGTTATTTTTGTCGCTTTCTATATCCGACAGTTATTCCGTTGTGGGGTCCACCAATGATTGCATCGTCGTACGAATATTTTCAGACAAAAAGAATATTTATTCTCCGACAGAACGAATATTTTATGACAACTTGTTTACTTTATAAAATTTGCACATAACACCCATAACTTTAACCTTTTATCAATTTAACCATTTACTGAATAGAATAATATTTATAAAAAAATTGAATACTTTTATTTCATAAAATTTGGGTCTTACAAATAGTCTCAAGTCTAAATTTAAAAACAAACAAGACATTTGGTCTATGTTTGTTTGTAAGGATTATAATATCAAGATTATAGTCCATGAGATTATAATTCCAAGATTATTAATCATATGATTATAATCTCAGGATTATTAAGTCATTTTATAATCCTTAGACTAATAGTCTCAAATCTAAATTTGAAAACAAACAAGATACTTGAGATTAATATTCATATCCCAATTATAATAATTGCAAACAAACAAAACCTTGAAATTAATATTCTTATTTCAAGTATAACCCTTACAAACAAACATAGCCTTGAGATTAATAGTCCTATCTCATCCCAAATATAATTCTTACAAATAAACATAATATTATTTGTAATTCAAGTAAAAATTCTTGATAAGTTTAAGGCTAACTATCTTAAATGGGAAAAACTCAAATGTGCCTCATACAGATAATCAGTATTGATTATTTTTAAATGAAAAAAGAAAATGTGAAACCATGACATCCATCTATTTGGTTATATTTTATCCTTCATTTTCTTTTATTGCTGATTAACAAAAGTGAATTATTATTTCACAACAGAAATTTGATATTTATACAAACTTTACTCATATCAATGTGTCCCATTTATTATTCTTTTAATTGAAAAATGAAAATGTGAAATCATGATGTTATATTCTCTCTTTTCTTTTTCTTTTATTGCTGATTAATTATTTTCAGGTGACTAATTAATATTTTTATTATTTTTACGTAGTTGTGTGTAACTATGAAAAAGACATAGCCGCCTATACAGTGAAAGCGGCAACTGACCCACGAGCAGAAAATCGTGTAATTATCTACAGGCCACCCAAAAATATTATCACCCAATTAGACTTGATTTCGACTTGGGAGAAAAAGACTGGACGTACCTTGGAAAGGACCTACATTCCTGAGGAAGATATCATCAAGCTTTCACAAAGTAAGATACTACTTCTATTAATTTCATAAAAATAGTCACATTTAATAAAATTATTAAAATTCTATTTTTATTTCATGTTTATCCTATCAATAATAAATTTGAAGTTCATTATTTGTGGCATGACGTACAATGAATTATCAAACTAGAATAAATTGGAGTGGTAAATATTAATAAGCCTATCCGGCAAGCAAAAGAGGCCTTAAATAAGTATCTTATATATACTAGACATTTTACTGCAAGCAAACTTGAACAAAGATACCTTTATTCTTCTGTATTATTTGCTAGTAAAATGGAATTGCTGGAAATATTATTCTTCTGTATTTTTTTACAAGTAAAATGGAATTGCTGGAAATATTAATTGAACTAAGCATGAGCTAATACATTATTCTTTATGTTCGACAAAAAAAATCTCATTTTCAAAATTTACTAACTTTAAAGATATATACTGGGGACAACCTCTTTCGTCGTCTCAGAACTATATGTCAATTTCATGCGTGGTCCTGGTTGGGACCTGAATTTATGAGCCCAGTGGTCCATCTTACTTGACGAAATCTTCCCACGTGGCGGTGCATAATTATTAGGAGTTTTAATCTTGGAGGAATCTGCAGTTTTGATTTTGATCGACTTCCTACTTTAATTTATGGGAATAGTTTGGATTGATTTTGACTTTCTATCTTTAAGGAAGTTAACTTATATCCCACTATGATAATTACCATGATAAGAAGTAATATTCTCACTCGGGGATGGGGTATTAAAGGAGGTGTGATTAACGATAAATACACAGTTATATTCTAATTCACAGGTCATTAAGCACTAAAGCATTAATTAAGTCTCTATTGTTATCTTAACTCTCTAGCATGTACTTATTCTCACATCGGAGCCATCCTCCGGCGACCTAGACCGTCAGCTCTCTTAGTGTGATTATGCTTCTATATGAAGAATTTGACGAGTTGTTTTGTAATTGGACTCGTGGACGGATCTTGACATTAATATTGGCGCTAGTGCTACCTAATTTTTGAATCACCCACATATTCAGTAGGAGTTATGGCGAGTAAGGCAAATACGGTTTCTGACCAAGAGAGATATCCAGTCAATCCCACGACACAAGTCAGGGGTTCGGTCAAAGATAAACTGGGACCCATCAAGCGTGTCAAGGATAGACTTGGACCCAGTAACCCACTTTTTGGGTTCAACAAAGGCTCAGTCGGCTCCGACCTAACGTCAATTATTTTCACCAACGAGGACCCCCCTCCTCCCACGGTCGCCAAGCTGCGAACTCGATCCGGACATACATGTATGGGGAACGAGATCAGGAGAAGAGTGGCCAGGACAAACGTGAGTTGATTCTAGCCTGAAAGATGCAGCAGAATAAGGATGCTAAGGAGGCCCTACACCTCCAGCAAAAGGAGTTAGACACCCAATTGGTTGAGTTGGTGGGCGAAGAAGAGGTTTCCTCAAGTCAGCACCGCTATCAGGAGACCACGCTGCAGAGCCTATCCAGAATACATCGTTCAGAAGGTTCTCGGCAAGATAGGAACAGGCGAAGAAGTCGCTCTAAGGAAGGCTGCAGTGAAGACCGGGGAAGGTCCGGACGCAGATAATGGGTGGCTTCTTCGAAACACATAAGGGATCGACATAAGTCATCCCTCCGGAAGGAGAAATCCGACCCCCTCACATAGAAAGTAGCGGAGTTAGAACAGAAGTTAACGGTTTTCAATCAGGAAAAGGAGTTACCAGTTAATTGGACATCACATTTCACTCTTGAAATTAATCGTGTTCGGGCCGACACGTCCAAACAGACGCCACCGATGGAGAGTTACGATGGCTTTGGAGATCTATATGATTATACGCATGTGAATAACTGTCTCATGCACTACTATGATCATTCTGATGCTACCAAGTGTCAAATGTTTGCCACAACATTGAAAAAAGGCGCTCAGATGTTGATGACGTCATTATCGCCGAACTTTATTGGTCGTGGGAGGAGTTGTGCGAGAAATTCTATGATCGATTCGAGAGCAATAAGAGGAGGGGAAAAGTGACGGCTTCACTAATGCTAATTAAACAATAGTCGAATGAGAGCCTAAGCCAGTACGTGAAGAGATTCCGAGAGGCAATTGGAATAGCGACATATCTAAATGCCCCTCAAGCCCTCAGATTCTTTACTACCGGGTTAGATGTGGTGAAGTCAAAGAAACTAATGAAAGATATAATGTTCAACCCTCCGAAGGATTTATTGGAGGCATATAACTGAGCAAATTTTTTTATTGTTATTAAAGAAGCTATGGGGAGTCTGAAGTGGCAAACACACACATCTGACAAGTCCAGGGATCAGGATAAGAGCAATAATCCCATATCAAAAACACAGTAGAAGAGAAACTTCAATAATGGGGGTTTATGAGGTGGCCGACCACCTTTCCCAAGTCGGGGTGTTAACAAGATCTACACACACAGATCAGGAAAAGATAATTTGAACCGTGCTCGACCAATACTCATCCGTGGAGGGGATATCAGAATCGATATTAAAATTACCATCAGACCACGGGGCACACAACTGAAGAATGTCGGCATCTAAAAAATTTAATTAAAAAGAATGTTCAGAACGAAGATTTGATTTACTACTTTATTGGCTGAGGAAGTTTGAGAAAGAAGAGGGAAGTTACAAGTACAGAATAACCCAAAGACCAACAATCCGAGTAGAACCCAACTCCTCAGAATGTAGTGGACGTCATCATAGGAGGGTCGATAGGACGCGTGACTGGGAAGAAGCATCTAGGGCTATTGGACTCCATATTGAAAGTGTTTGCACATCGTGCTAGGAAGTATCGGGCTTATCCTGACACGATTATCTCTTTTATTGATGAAGATTATCCATCCGAGTCTGTAGAACCACACGAGGGCACATTAGTGATCACTGCCCAGATCGGACCGGTGGATATGATGAGGATGATGATCGACAATGGTTCTTCATTAGACATCGTGTACATTCATGCATACCAAAGGTTAGATCTAGAAGGTTGGAAAATAGAAGTTGGGTAGGAAGCCCCTTCGTACGGGTTTAGTAACGATCCGATACACGTGGAAGGGACTATTGAGCTACATGTTATTTTCAATGCGACTGGCCAACAGGTTCAAGTGAATGTCAAGTTCTTTGTGGTACAGTTGGATTCCACATACAATGCCAACTTGGGTCGACCGACGTTGACAGCTTTACAAGTGGTAACTTCCATACCCCACTTAAATCTCAAATTTCCCACTTTGAATGGGGTCGGCGAAGTTAAGGAGGATCTTGACATTTCTTGAAAGTGTTATCGGAACACCTTAATCTCATCGGGGGTCGGGGTCAACAAAAAAAGACAGACAATGGCTATCGAGGTATGTATAACCATTTATAGAAGACAATATCGAGCCCTAGATTTGCCCACTGAAGAAAATGAGGATACAATTGATTTTTAAGAACAAAGAGAAGACGGTTAAGATTGTATCAGGATTGGATGAACCCCTTCAGACGGTTGATGGAGATACTACGGGTGTTTGTAGATATTTTTTCTTGGGTACCAAATGACATATCTGGTATCGATGAGTCGGTGGTTGTGAACATGCTTTGTGTAGATCCTACCCGAAAATCGATTCGATAAAAGAGAAGGATTTTTGCTCTAGAGCGACAGAAGATCAATGATGACGAGGTGGCCAAACTATTGGCGGCTGATTTCTTTTTTGAAATTGATTATCCGGAGTGGTTGGAAAATTTAGTGTTGGTTAGGAAGCAGAACGGGAAGTGGAGGATATGTATTGATTACATGAATTTGAACAAGGCTTGCCCGAAGGATTTTACCCCTTGCTCCATATAGATCAGTTGATAGATGCCACTTCTAGGTTCGCTCTGTTGAGTTTCATGGATGCCTTTTCGGGATACAACAAAATCTCAATGTATAAGAAGGATATCCTAAAGATGACCTTAAGGTCATCTTTATAAGAAGGTTCCTACCATTCTTTGACACTTTGAAGGGGCAAAAAAATGAGACTTTGAAGAGTGCCTACCATTCTTTGACACTTTGAAGGGGCCAAAAAATGAGAAGACTTTTCAGTGGACTTTAGAGTGTGAAGACATCTTTCAAGGGATTAAAAAGTATTTATCTTCGCCATCACTATTGATGAAGCAGATCCCTTCGGAACCACTTTATCTTTATCTGGCAACAAATTCGTTAACAGTTGGGGCAGTACTGGTGAGAGAAGCAAGGTGGAAACATTTCCTTGTTTATTACATCAGTCATGTACTTTGGGATTCCGAGACTCATTATTTGAACCTGGAAAAGTTCTCCTATGCATTGACAGTGGCTAGTCGAAAGTTTCGGCATTACTTCTAAGGGCATTTCATAGTGGTGTACATGAATCAACCCCTTAAAAAGGTGTTGCATAAACTAGACGTTTCATGTCAGCTTGCTACTTGGGCCATGGAATTAACCTAGTTCATCCTGGAATACCATCCTCTGATAACTATAAAGGGTCAAGTGTTGGCTGACTTTGTTGTAGAGTGATTATTTTTTAAACCAGACCCTTCAGATCAGTCGAATGCAGTTATGGGTTCGGTTACAGACGATCAGCCAAAATAGAATTTGTGGACTCTCTATGTGGATGGGTCCTCGACTTCGGACGTTATTGGGGCTTGTGTAATCTTGACAAGTTCAGAAGGGTTTAAAGACCAGCAAGCTATTCACTTTCGGTTTAAGGCGGTCAATAACAAAGTAGAGTATGAACTGTAAGAATTGTGAATTTCATGAATAAATAATTATGTTGATATAATAAGAAAATGAATATTTATTTGAATATGAATATTGATGTGTTGTGAGATGAGTAATTCAATTAATTCAAATTGAATTTATAAGAATTAAGAAAAATGTGGAGTGTATGATAAGCTCGAAGAATGCCTTGTGTGGCAAGATAATGAGAATTATGATGATTTAATTAATTAAAGAAGAAATTAATTAGTGAATGATTAATTAATAATATATTTTAATTAATTGTTATTATGAGTAATAACATATTAATGAATAAATAATTGATTAATATTATAAGATTAATGTTTGTTCAATAAATTGCTAAGTGTAACGATAGGTAATCACATATTATATAATAACTATATCTATATTGTAAAGACCCCACTTATTATAAATAAAATTAAATTTCCTCTATTTATTATTTTGAAATAGTAAGGGTTGATTTGATTAATGTTGTTAGTTATATAGGTAAAATGCTAAAAATTTTCAAATATGCAGTGGTTATAAAATATTCATTTTTATCAAAGAATATTCGTTTGATGTGGGAATATTCTTCTTTGTTGGGAATATTAAATGCGACGGTAGCGACCTTATGTGGGACCCATAATGGAAAGTGATTGGATGAAGAAAATGACAAGTATAAGTTGTTTATAAATAACGGCGTGTTATTCTGAATTATCTTGTTGGAATACACGGTGGTTAAAACACGAAGCATACACGGTATTTGCACCAATTATTGATTCTTACGTAGGAAGGCATTACTCGATAATTATTACGATGAATTCTTGTTCAATATTTTATTTTATTGATTGATAATTGCTACGTTGATATTTTATATTATTGTTGTTTCAATAATTGTCACTACTACGATATTTTTATTATCGGATCAATAATTCATATTATTTGAATAATATTATTAGATAACATTATTGGCAATGTCTAGAAAGTTCTATCTAAGGAGAGGTTTGGTCACCTAATTGCGCCAAATGAGGAGAAATCCTTATTGAAAGCCCCTCTTTCTGAGGCTGCACAGTTGTTATTATTGTGATTCTGTAATATTATTTGTGAATAATTAATTATTGATTTGTATGATAAGAAAAATATTTATTTTATGTGGATATAGATGGAGAAAATTTTTAATGTGACAATTGCTGAAAAATTATTATTTTATCTTTTCTGATAAATAATTCATTTAAATATATTATTATTTTTTAATAATATAATAATGGTGATATTTTTACAATGAATGTGGGATATATGAGTATATGAGGAGGAGAAGTATTTTTGTTACAATTAATATTTAAAACATGTTAAACATGTCGGTGGACCCCATTTCTTGACTGATATTGGTTTATAGCCCGTAAAATCGCCCGTTTGTGGATTTCGGTCAATTTCTGCTTGGAATTTGAAAAAACTTAAACTTACAAAGTTGTAGAGAATGAAATTTCCTATGGAAAGGACATGTGGTTTGAATTTTTCTGATAAAAGGGCTATTTATTATGAATTATTGAAGTTCTGTAGTTCCGAAATAATTGATTTTTAAAAGTTTTAATTATTTTTAATAACAAAAATGTTTTTTTTGTTTTTGTCATTATTTGGTGGCTGAATTAAGATGGTCAAGATAGGCTAAGGAAAATTTTATAAATATATTAATATTTTATTAAATTTTTTGCTTTGGTGTTCTAATCATTTTCCTATAAATAGGGTGCTTAGGTTAGAATTGAAAATCACACCAGAAACTAAAGTTTTCTTTCCTTTTCTCTCTCTATATTATCGGCGTATTCTTGTGAGTATTTTGATACTTTGAGTGTTTCTATCTGATTAAAGTTCCCTTCATCACTATATCCTAGATATTCCATTTAAAATCTGATCTTTTTCAAGGTAAAGGATGTTATTTTTTTAAAATGATATTATTTCTTTTAATATCATTATCTTTAGATTATTAGTAAGATTTTTCTTGTGAAATTCTTGTCTTTTAGTGTAATGGGGTACTATTCACGTGTATACGACTATTCATTCACGAATCAAATCTGACTATTCACAGAAAAATTATATTTTCGTTTTTGTCCAAAATATCTATTGTGGATACTAACTTTGATTGTATCCATGTTTTGATCATTCTTGAATTTTACCTCACTATGATTATTTATGAAGTATTTTTTAAGTCGGTACGAATCCATAATACTTGTTCTTTTGTTTCACTGCATTCGTTTTCTTTAAAATATTTTTCATCATCCTCGGTCCTAAATGATGGTATTACTGAATATCTTTGGACTGTAGTGCAAAGATGGTTGATTTTCTTATGAATATCTTTGGCCCATAATGCAAAGATGTACAGGTGTTGAGATGAACATGACCGATTGATGAATATCTTTGGCCCGTAGTGCAAAGATGTATAGGTGTTGAGATGAACATGACCGACTGATGAATATCTTTGGCCTGTAGTGCAAAGATGAATATTTGATTCAAGATGAATATTGGTTGATGTTACAGGGATAAAATATCGATAATGGACTTTTAAATTCATAGATTATAGTAGATTTCATTCTCTACGTAACTCTTCTATGAATTATTATTTCCGCTGCGAATATTGATCTGAAACTTGTTGTTTATTGTATTTTATCAGATTTTTCCCTATTGAAGACTAAGGATAATTTGTTCTATATTATCTTAGTCATAATATTCTTTACTGGGCTAATTGAGCTCACTCTTTTCCTTTTTGTTCCATTTTTCTTCTTAGGAGGCGAGAATGTAGCGAGTTCTAGTCGGGGTGTGGAATGATGGTTCTAGAAAGTTGTTTTAGTAGTCCTCACCATTTTTGTAACATAATGTACCAATAATTATAATGAGGACTTATTTGGGTGTGAATATTGTCTAGACGGCAATATTTGTATTTAAACTCACAGTTTCCATGTTGTCTTAATAAAGTTATAGTTGTTTCTGTACCATGTTATTGACGACTCAAAATGGGTGTTGTATACCTATTTTTGGGGCGTCACAGTTGGTATCAGAGCTTAGGGATATGATCTCTGGCGGAGATCGAGGAATAGAACTAGGAGGGGAGAGACGAGTAAATCCTTCGCTAGTGTGTCCTAACTAAGCTTATTTGTTAGTTGGTCAGTATATAGGGATATTATGTGATATGTTGATTTCCTTAATTAACTCTTGTTTTATGGCAGTATTTGAGAATGTCGATTGAGAATGTTAACGATGGAGTAAATGAGGCCGTGGAGACACCTTTACTCACCAACGAGGAGAAACGTCTGAACAGTGGCAATGTTCCTCCCGTGAAACAACACCACCGAAAGCAGATGATAAGCAGCGAGATGTTTAGAAGCTTTTTGTAGTTCATGCAAAAATTAGACGAGGGAGACTTCGTGTATAAAATACGGTGGAAAATGATAACAACGCACGGTTTGTCACGACAAGCGAAAGCAGTTCAAAGAGTTGGGACCACCGAATTGCAGGAAAAGCGGATCCGATTAAAGCGAAAACGTGGGTCAAACAAATCACCAAGATATTCGATGTCTTGGGATGCGCGAGGAACGAAGGTTCCATTCGCCACCTTTATGTTTCGTAATGAGGCGATTCTTGGTGGGAATCTGTGAAGCGTACCCATCCAACCCTTTTCGGCATGTCTTGGGAGACATTTTAGAAACTTTTCAATGACAAGTACTTTCCTGAAAGTATTCATCAGATGAAAGAAGTGGAGTCCATTAGACTGGAACAAAATAACATGGCGGTGTCCCAGTATGAGGCAAAGTTTGCAGAGTTATCCAGGTTTGCACCTAATTTGGTGGAGAATGAGGAGCATGTGGCGGATGTTTACGAGAGGTTTGAAACCCGGCATACGTCGATATCTCATTTCTCGTAAATTTTCTCTCTATTCGATGTGTTGTCAATGAGGCTCAATTGTTAGAAGCGAGATAACGAAATACGTTTAAACTAGGGATCATAACCGAGGATCATCTTGGTGTGACGGCGATCATCGAACAACGATAACCAATGGAGAAAGAAGAATACGGACAAAGGCGGTAACCACTCTGGAGGTAATCATGGCCATGAGAATAGAAGAAGCGAGCCGGGAGGAGATTTTAAAAAGAGGAGATTCAACAATGACTATGTGAAGACGTCAACACCAGCAGCAACTGGTTCTAAGGGAGGAGAACGACCACCGGTCGTATGCTATAAATGTGAAAAAGAGGGACATATCAGCCCAAACTACCCACAACAGTTCAAGTTATGTTATAATTGTGGAAAGGAAGGACATATCGCTCTAGATTGTACGGTAGCGAAACCAAGTCTAGCGGGGATGGTGACTCAAAAGGCTGTCCTAGAAAAGTTAAAGTCAATGGTTCCTGGAAGAGCGTTTGTTGTGACTGGTCAAAATGCGAAGAACCCAAACGAGGTGATCATGTGTATGCTAATCATAAATTCTTGCGAAGTTTATACCTTACTTGATATCGGTGCTACCCATTCATTTATCTCTCCTGCTTGTGCTCAACGTTTAAACTTAACTCCGGAGAAATTAGACTTTGATTTATCTATGAAGACTCCGTTAGGAGAAACTTTCATCACATCCACTGTTTATAAATCTTGTTTGATCCAAGTTGGCACCATCACATTACCTATTGACCTTATCTCTTTAAAGATACTTGCTTTTGATGTGATTTTAGGGATTGATTGGTTAACTACTCATCATGCCAAAATTGATTATTTTAAATAAGGTTGTTAGTTTTCATATTCTTAACTTGACTTTGTTATGCAATTCAAGCAACTAAACCATTAAAATCAATCAACGTCATATCTAGTCATAAAGTTATTCGTTTATTGAAAAAGCGGATGTCGAGCTTTCTTAGCCCATGTTATGGATTTGAATAAAGACACGTCGATTTGAATAATATTCTATTGTTAGTAAATTTCGACGTGTTTCTGAAGAACTTCGATCTACCCCGGAGCGTGAAGTTGAATTCTTTATTGATCTTGAACTTTGGTACAAGCCCATTTCTAAAATCCCATATCGAATGGCTCTATTGAACTTGAGGAGTTAAAGTCCAACTACGAGGAGTTGTTGGACATCGGTTTCATTCGTCCTAGTACATCTCCTTGGGTACTCCTGTTTTATTTGTAAAAAAAAAAGACGGAAGTATGCAACTTTGTATTGACTATCGAGAATTAAACCATGTCACTATCAAGAATAGGTATCCGCTACCTCGTATTGATGACTGTTTGACCGATTGCAAGGACACATTCTTTTCAAAGATCGATCTTCGTTACGGATAACATCAATTTGAAGATTAGAACGAGGATATTCAAAATCTGCGTTCGAACTCGATACGGGCATTATGAATTTTTAGTCATGTCTTTTGGATTGACTAATGCTCCTGCGGCTTTCATGGGTATGATGAACCGAGTATTCAAGGACTATTTTGATCAGTTTGTTGTTGTCTTTATTGATGACATTCACATATATTCCAAAACCGTGAAGATCATGAACACCATTTGAAGCTGGTACTCCAAAGGCTTCGTGAAAATAAGCTATATGCCAAGTTGAAGAAATTTGAATTCTGGCTTGAGGAAGTAGCATTCCTTGGGCACGTGGTGTCAAAACATGGAGTATCTGTTGACCCGAAGCGAAGATTGAGGCAATCTGAAGTTAGGAACAGCAAAGTCGATGGCAAAATCAAGTAGCGTAGCTTTTTGGGCTTAGCTAGTTATTATCGTAGATTTGTGGAAGGATTTTCTCGAATCGCTACTCAGATTAACTCACCGACTCGGAAGATACAAAATTAAATATGGAGCGAGGAATGCGAGAAGAGTTTCCAAGAGCTCAAGAGGAGACTCATTTCGGCACTGTTACGACAATACCATCTGGTTCGGATGGATTTGTTATCTCTGACGATGCTTGAGGCGAAGGGCTAGGATGTGTTCTCATGCAATGGGAAAAGTCATAGCCTATGCCTCATGACAACTTAAAGAATATGAGAGGAATTATCCTACTCATGATCTAGAGTTAGCGGCATCGTTTTCGCTAAAGATCCGGAGGCACTATCTATATGGAGAGAAAGTGGAGATATATTCAGACCATAAAAGCCTCAAATATTTTTTCACGCAAAAGGAACTCAACATGCGACAACGACGTTGGCTCGAGCTGTTAAAAGATTACGACCACACCATTCAATACCATCCTGGAAAAGCAAACGTGGTAGGTGACGCGTTGAGTAGAAGATCATATCACGAGAACGAGTGCGATGATGACAAGTATCTGCGCGTAGAACCAACTTTAATCGATAAAGTTAAAGTTGCTCGAGCCACGAACCCGGGCTAATGCGTATGAAGAAGAAAGTACAAGAAGGTGCTATTCCAGAAGCAAGAATTGATGAAGAAGGAATACTTCGAGTCCACTCTAGACTTTATGTTCCTAACGATTCTAATTTGAAGTACAAGATCATGATGGAAGCACACAATACACCGTTTGCAATCCATCCTGGAAGTACCAAAATGTACCATGATCTTCGACATACATTTCGGTGGAACAATATGAAGAGAGAGATTGCAAAGTTTATCTCGAGGTGTTTAACTTGTCAACGTGTAAAGGCAGAGCATCAAGTGCCAAAGGGTCCATTGCAACCACTTGAGATTCTGAAATGGAAGTGGGAACACATTACCATGGATTTCGTTAAGGGTCTCCCCACGGTTTCTCAAGGCATAGATGCGATTTGGGTTATTGTTGATAGATTAACTAAGTCTGCTCACTTCTTGCCGATACGGGAGACTTATTCCCTTGAACGTCTTGCTCGTATGTATGTGAATAAGATTATGAGATTGCATGGCATGCTAGTATCCATAGTTTCGGATCGTGACCCAAAATTCACTTCACGATTTTGGGTTAGTTTGCAAAAAGCTATGGGCACGAATTTACGATTCAGTTCGGCATATCATCCTCAAACGGACAGATAATCAGATAGGACTATTCAAACTCTTGAAGATCTATTAAGACTCTGTGTCCTAGTCTTCAAAGGGAGTTGGGATAAATATTTACCTTTGGTGGAATTCTCCTACAACAACAGTTATCAGGTAAGTATAGGTGTGGCTCCATTCGAAGCATTATATGGATGTAAGTGTAAGCTCTCTCGATATGTTGGGATGAGGTTGGTGAAGCAACATTGTTGGGACCAGAGTTGGTACGTATGACTACAGAAAAGATCCAAATGATTCGACAACGTATACAAACGGCACAAGATTGACAAAAGAGTTATGCGGATCTTCATCGAAAGGACGTGGAATTTAGTATTGGGGATCATGTATTATTGCGTGTTACTCCATGGAAGGGAGTTACAAGATTCAAGAAGAGAGGAAAGCTCAATCCACGATTTATTGGTCCATTTCAAATTCTTGACCGAGTAGGAAATGTAGCCTATAGACTCGCGTTACCTCCAAGTATGTCTCGTGTTCATAATATTTTTCAAATATCTGTGCTTCGTAAATATGTGAAAGACCCGAATCACATTATTGAGTTAGAACAGGATGAGATAGTCGAAGACTTAACGTATGAGGAGGTACATGTCAAGATCTTGGATAGGAAGAAGCATGTCTTACGTACAAAGGTCATACCACAAGTCAAAGTTTTGTGGAGGAACCATGCTATTGAGGAAATGACTTGCGAGTTGGAAACGTAAATGAAAGCGAGGTATCCTCACCATTCGAAATACCAGGTACGTAGGTCAATTTCGAGGACGAAATTTCATAAGGAGGGGAGGTTGTAAGACCCCAACTTATTATAAATAAAATTAAATTTCCTCTATTTATTATTTTAAAATAGTAAGGGTTGATTTGATTAATGTGGTTAGTTATAGGTAAAATGCGCAAATATTTCAAATATGCAAGTGGTTATAAAATATTCATTTTTATCGGAGAATATTCGTTTGGTCGTGAAATATTCTTACTGTCGGGGAATATTCGTACGACGGCGTAGCCTTGTGTGGTCCCCATAACGAAAAGCGATTGGATGAAAAAAACGACAAGTATAAGTTGTTTATAAATAATTGAGGCGTAGTTATTCTGAATTATCTTGTTGGAATACTCGGTGGGTTAAAACACGATGAAGACGTAGTATTACACCATTATTGATTCTTACGTGTAGAAGGCATTACTCGATAATTGTTACGATGAATTCTTATTCATATTTTATTTTATTGATTCATAATTGCTACGTTGATATTTTATATTATTGTTGTTTCAATAATTGTCACTACACATATTTTCATTATCGGATCAATAATTCATATTATTTGAATAATATTATTAGATAACATTATTGGCAATATCTAGAAAGTTACATACAAGGAGAGGTTTGGTCACCTAATTGCGTGTCGATGAGGAGAAATCCTTATTGGAAAGCCCCTCTTTCTGAGAACTACACGGTTTATGTCGATATTGAGATTACGTAATATTATTTGTGAATAATTAATTATTGATTTATATGATAAGAAAATATTCATTTTATGTGGATATAGATGGAGAAAATTTTTAATGTGACAATTGTTGAAAAATTGTTATTTTATCTTTTGTAATAAATAATTCATTTAAATATATTATTATATTTTAATAATATAATAATGGTGATATTTTTACAATGAATGTGGGATATATGAGTATATGAGGAGGAGGAGTATTTTTGTTACAATTAATGTTTAAAATATGTTAAAATGTTTGGTGGACCCCATTTCTTGGTGAAATTGGGTTATAGCATTGTAAAATCGCTTGGTTTGTGGATTTCGGTCAACTTCTGCTTGGAATTTGGAAAATCTTAAACTTACAAAGTTGTAGAGAATGGAATTTCCTATGGAAATGACATGTGGTTCAAATTTTTCTGATAAAGGGCTATTTATTATGAATTATTGAAGTTTCGTAGTTCTGAAATAATTGATTTTTGAAAGTTTTAATTATTTTTAATAAAAAACGTTTTTTTTTTGTTTTTGTCATTATTTGGTGGCTGAATTCAGATGGTCAAGGTAGGCTAAGGAAAATTTTATAAATATATTAATATTTTATTAAATTTTCTGCTTTGTTGTTTTAAGTATTTTCTTATAAATAGGGTGCTTAGGTTAGAATTGAAAATCACACAAGAAACTGAAGTTTTCTCTCCTTTTCTCTCTCTATATTATCGAGCGTATTCTTGTGAGTATTTTGATAATTTGAGTGTTCTTATCTGATTCTGAGTTCCTTGACCTTATATATCCCAGTATTCCAAATGAAGTACGATCTTTTTCAAGGTAAGGGATGTTATTTTTTTTAAAATGATATTATTTCTTCTAATATCATTGTGTTGGATTATTGGTAAGATTTTTCTTGTGAAATTCTTGTCTTTTAGTGTCAGGGGTACTATTCACGTATACGACACTATTCATATCTGAATTCACTGAATACGACATTATTCACGTAAAAAAATTAAATTTTTGTTTTTTTCAAAATATCTATTGTGGATACTAGCTTTGATTGTATCCATGTTTTGATCATTCTTGAATTTTACTTCACTATGATTATTTATGAAGTATTTTTGAACTTGGATTGACAAATCCATAATACTTGTTCTTTTGTTTCACCGGATTCGTTTTTCTTTAAAATATTTTCATCATCCTCGGTCCTAAATGATGGTATTATTGAATATCTTTGGCCTGTAGTGCAAAGATGGTTGATTTTCTTATGAATATCTTTGGCCTGTAGTGCAAAGATGTACATGTGTTGAGATGAACATGACCGACTGATGAATATCTTTGGCCCGTAGTGCAAAGATGTACATGTGTTGAGATGAACATGATGGTGATGAATATTTGAGTGCAAAGATGAATATTTGATTCAAAATGAATATTGGTTGATGTTACAGGGATAAAATATTGATGATGGACTTTTAAATTCATAGATTATAGTAGAATTCATTCTCTACGTAACTCTTCTATGAATTATTATTTTCTCTGCGAATATTGATCTGAAACTTGTTGTCTATTATATTTTATCAGATTTTTCCCTGTTGAAGACTAACAATAATTTGTTCTATATTATCTTAGTCATAATATTCTTTACTAGGCTAGTTGAGCTCACCCTTTTCCTTTTTTTTCTATTTTTCTTCTCAGGAGGCGAGAATGTAGCGAGTTCTAGTCGGGGTGTGGAATGATGGTTCTAGAAAGTTGTTTTAGTAGTCTTCACCATTTTTGTAAAATAATGTACCAATAATTGTAATGAGGACTTATTTGGGTGTGAATATTGTCTAGACGGCAATATTTGTATTTAAACTCACAGTTTCCATGTTGTATTAATAAAGTTGTAGTTGTTTCTGTACCGTGTTATTGACGACTCAAAATGGGTGATGTATACCTATTTTGGGGGCGTCACATATATGATATAAAGTGTAGTGTGACATTGTGATATGACTATATAATATGGAAACTATATAGTAAGATTAATGAAATATGTAAGTTATACAAATGATGTCTATATGACCATGTAATATGTATAGTGCATTAATGTATACTTTATGGAATATCAACTTAGGCTATGTGTCTAACTGGAATAATAAAGTTTTAAAGAGATATTGAATTATTAGTGACCAAGTAAATTGAGTCCATACATGTTATAAATATTAATTAGACTAGACTAATGTACATGGATTATATGATAGGGGTACATAAATAATCCCTAACTTTTCATGTTGTAATAACATTTTGTTATCGAATGTGGAATTTTAAGCCAAAAAGGAAATAAACCTAAGTGTATTAGTAAACAATTTGTTACTACAAATCAAAATCGACTTCTTGTCCCAAAATAAGTGACCAACATTGTGCTCAAACAGTGGCCTAGTCTTAGTTGCGTGAACTTCAGCTGCTGTGATCCATGGTGATGATGGCTACAAAGATGGTGGTTGGCCAACTTCTTCTTGACCATTGTTTTCTTCTATCTCCCATTGATTCAAACCATGTTACAAAGCCATAAACTGGACTAACCATTCTCTATAAATGGAAGCTCTTCTTCTCATTCCTCAGTTGCTAAAATTTGTCTGTTAAGTATAATTAGAGAGTGAGAGTTGCTGAGAATTGAGGGAGTATAATCAGTGTATTGAAGGAGTATCCATTTAAGCTTCAAGAGGTATCAATTCTGGTTTGTGTTCTTAATTTTAAGTTTTGTCAAATTCTTATAATTCTCATGAATTCTCTGTTATTGGTATGAAATAGCATGTCATTGAGTTATCTGAGTTTGTATGCATGTTTAGTAGTGTTCCAGTTGGTCTGGTTGCAGGTTTAATAATGTATATGATGAGGCTCTACAGAAGCAGAGCTATTATTTTTACTTACGCTTTCGAAGTGGCGCTAGTGCCACTTCTATAGAGATACACTGCCATTGCATGGCTTGTGATCTGCTTTATCTTGAATCTTGATCTTGTTTGCCTTATAGTATTCTGAGCATACTAGGTTGGTTAGATTATGCATGTAAATGTCTTTGACATGCTAACGTAGGTTGCCTTACTTGTAGTCACTCACGTTAACTTGTTTTAAGTTTGAGTTTTCAAGAAAACTTATACGTTTGGAAAACAAACCTTGTTGCAAACCACCTTACTTGTATTCTAATCTTGAGAGCATGTGTAAATAACCTAGATATGTACATAAATGAGTTTAACATAAGGCATGAGCTTGCTTCGTGTATAATAAGTTTTGTTAGGTTTTACTGATTTTCTAAAGGAAAACTTGGAGTTTGGAATAAAAACTTGGTGAATCTTGCGACCTTTGAATTCAGAACCCTGAGCATGTTTATGTGACTTAGTTATATATATACATGAGTATAAAATGTGGGTTCAAAGTTTCCTTGCATGCTTAGTTAGTTTAACACGAGATTTTCGAGAAAGTTGTTGAAGTTGAAAACCAACTTTGTTGGGAAATACCCTGTAAAGCCCCCAAATCCAAGTACTTGAAACCCGAACTCGGTGCTTCACGATCCCATTTCTATGAGCGAAATAATACTAATAATAATAACAATAATATAAAGATCAACTTAATTTTTATATCATCAGAGTCTAATCCCTAGGTACGAGACCTTTAAACATTCATTACATAATATTAGATAATTAGATATCATAGTATTCATAATCTCAAAATATTACATAAAATAGTACTGAATTCACTCAACAACTTTCCCCTTTCCCTTGTTCTTAGTGGAGCCTTCAGGTTGTTCGCACTTAGCTGAAAACATTTAAATTAAGCAAGGATGAAAATTTGAGTGCCCTGCAAGTATTTACAATTATATATATATAAGCTGAAAGAATTTAAATGTTTTCTTTATACTACCCTTCTACAACAAATCAATAGTTGTGAAGTAATCTGAACCAATAATAATAACATAACAACCCTCTTTCAAACTTTTGAAACTACATATTGACTATAAATAGGGTTAATGTGACATACTATGAACATTGTTTTCATTTTCGAAAAGGTTAAATAGAACTTCATCTCATGAAATCAAATATAACTTACAGACGCAGGGGGTGATCACCCCAGTACTTTATGATTGATCAATACTACATAACAAACGATGTGATCGTTCACTCTGGTCACCCTTGGGCACATAAAAATTTTCCCGTGAGCGGGATGTTCATACTGTCGGGGTTCCAAACCAAAGGTTTTATCTTGATCAACAATAATCTATAGTTCAACATATATATATACGGTAATTGACAAAGGTGTATCAACGTGGTTAATCTGAATGATTATCCAAGTGGGGACACTTGTATAACCATTTTATAGAAATTAACGAACAGAATATATATCTGAATTACCATATACTAACATGTTGATAATCAATGGGCATATATAATATAGGGTTAATAATCTGTACAGTAAAAATATAACTCTGAAATATTCTTACTCATGTCCATTACATAAAGGAAATGCAAAGGTAGGATACTTGCCTGATGCGCTACTTACAATATGCAACTTAGTTCTATCTCTTATATCATGACCTATCATTAATCAGATCATTCGTTCGATTAGAACAATATACTATAACACATAGTACTGCATATTACAGTCAACACATAACCTAATCACATTGTCACACATGTTCAACAGTCATTGACTCACAAACAACACATATCTAATCAAATTATCTAAGTCCAGATCAATTTCTGAAACTTGTCGATTCTACCTACCGAATTTTATCGAAAAAGAATCGAGTCTAAGACTACTATCTCAAGTTCAACATCCGTAAGTATCGGTCGTATTATTTTAAATGACTTAATAAACATTTATTATAATTTATCATAAATTTTCAAACACCTGAATCATTATCAAATGATTTAAACATTACATAATTCTATTATCATTAATATTAAAGTATTAATGAAACCATTGCATTAAAATATTAAAGTTATTTATAATAACTTAGAATATTTTAAAGTATTAATATTACCCTTAAATGATTTTTAAAACATTTAAAATCATTTTTAAATAATTACCATTAATATTAAAATATTAATGTATTACTTATCCAAATATTTAAAAGTCATTAATTATAACCTAAAATATTTTTAATTCATTTATATCCTTTTTAATGATTTTTAAATCAATAAAATCATTTTAAACTATTTATTTAATATAATTATTAAATATCATTAACATTAAATTAATATCATTAATATTAAATTATTAATGAAATTATCCCTTAAATATTAAAATTTATATTTTATAACTTAAAATATCTTTAAACACCTTATTATTATTTAAAATGATTTTAATATAATAAAATCATTTTTAATCAATTTATTTAATTCATTATTAAATAACTAAATTATCATTAATATTAATTAATTAACAAATTTCATCACAAAATATTAAAAGTCATTAATAATAACTTAAAATATTTTCTCATTCCATAATATAATTTTTAAATGATTTTTAAAGTATTAAAACCATTTTTAAATAATTTATTTAACATAATTATTAAATAAATTAAATACCTTTGATATTCCAAAAATATTAAATATTTGTGAAATATATCCAAAATAATTAAAATATAATTTTTGGACTTTAAAATAATTTTTAATAATTTATTTTGTATTTTTAATAATTAACAACTAATTAATACTAATTATGTAATAAAAATATAATTTTTATACAAAATTGTCGCTAAAGACCACCTAAAGTGACAGAACCGTCGCTATAGGTGTTTTTCGTGTTCTTCATGCAAACCCATAAAATTATGTCAGAAACCGAGCTAACTACTTTGACCGAGCTTAATGTTCTTTCTAATTTGTTTCTGTTTAATCTAAAGCTTAGATCTTGTAGTACTCATGTAATACTACACAATACAGCCATCAACAGGTCCAAAATATAAGAAACCAAAGAGATCCAGGCTTCAGAAAACCTTGTCAGTAGTTGTTCTTCATTTCTGGGTTTCCAGAAATGAAGAACAGTCCGAATAAGCAACTTATGATCTTCATAACTTGCAACACATAAATTATTTTTGCAATCTATGATTTCCAGCTTGTAGACAACACATATGACTACAGATCTATCACATAACCTTGTCATAACATCAACAAATAAAGCAGATACACGCCGGTCGAACTATGTCAGAAAATCGTTTGAAGGTTTTCTGGGTTTGCCCAGAAAACAGCCCCCGTGACCTTTTTGCTTATTTTGACCGGACACTGAAGTCAGCATACTTGATTCTTAGGAGATTTTAAGGCATAATATCGAAGTTCATATAAAAGACTACCATTTAAAGGCAACAAAAACAACAAAAAACGAACCACATTGATGTAGATCTGAGCACACAACATCTTTGTCGGTGATTTGGACATAATCTGGTCACCTAGCTTTTCTTCCTATTCGGCGATATTTGACCGTTAATAACTTCCATTTTAGACATCAAATGACCCTGGTTCTTTTTGCAGAATAAAGATCACATTACAAGCTACCAATAACAACTTAAAAACAACAACAAACATAATCGAGCAAGGATCTGTGGCCATTGACATTCGTTGTCAGACCACAGAACCAAGTTTTTCCAAATTTTGAAAAATCATCAATTTGAAGACATAGATGTTATGGATATGTATACTACCAACCCAGATCATCAAAATAGACTATAATTAACATATTTTAACAATTAAACATAACATCTAACAATAGAAAATTGTACAGATTTTTGAGTAGGGTTTTATACCTTTCAAAGAAATTTTTTGATTCAATGATTCTGAGTTTGATGTAGTTGTTCGTGGGGCTGGTCTTGGGACTAGTTTGTCTTATAATTTTGTTGGTTTGGGTTGAGAGAAAAGGCTTGAGTGTTGTGCATAAAATTAGCTAACAAATGCAAGCTTCTCTCTCTCTCTCAATCTATTTATAGAAGTCTTGGATGCATGAATGGTTGATCTAGAGGTTAATTGCTGTCAATTTCAACCACATGGGGTTGTTGGATTAGGTCACCAACTACAACTATTGTCAAAACCTACACATTAGCTTCATTAATGCACAAAAAGGGTAGAATAGTCATTAACCTTACAATTTTAATGGCATATTGGTCAATTAGCAAACCCTTAGGGTTTGACCCTTAGGGTTTAACCCTAAAGTTTAGCACAAAGCATTTGTAATATCTAGCAATTAGGGTTTGTACAAAATAAAAATTTTAGTTTCTAAAATTTGTAATTAGGGTTTTCTTAATTAGGTTAACTTTCTAATTATGCATGAACATTAGGTTATTATATAATAATTATAATTAACTTTGCTAATTTAGCAATTAGGATTTATAATTTTGATAATTAGGGTTACCAAGAAATTAATATATCTAAATGTTAATTAGGGTTAAACTAATTAACCATAAAATCATATAACACAGTTGTATAATATTCTTAAACTCCTAATTGACTTTCAATTTAGGGTTTCCCACAGTAAAACTAGGGTTTTCAAATACTGCACCATAATTGATCAATCATTGCCAGCTCACATACATACAGTACATATTTATAGCACTGAAAAATTAAAATATAATTAATATTATTTTATTATTCTCATGCCTTGATCAAAACCCAGAATTATTGTTTGGATTCCAGATCTGATTTATCTGTCATATTTAACCTTAATAATTAAGGTAAAATAATTAACTTAATAATCTGTACTAAAGTTCATATAATAAAATAATTATTATATTTATTCTAAAAATCATTTCATATATTATTTAAATAATATATAATTTCATTTTCATGGAAAATAATTAATAAAAACATTTCTACAATAAAATTAATTATTATAAAAAATGATTTATAATAATCAATAATTCTAAAATAAAATCATTTGAAATTATTCATGTAATAAATATATTTTATATTCATCACATAAATACATACACATTATCTTGCACATATCCTTTCCTTTAAAATAATAATTTAATAAATAATAAAAAAAATTATTCGTAAAATTTCTGATTTATTTATATAGAAAATATCGGGTTGTTACATTCACCATCCCTTATAAAGATTCCGTCCCCAGAATCACCGTTTTAAAACCAATACACACAAGGGTACATAGCGTACACAATCATTGCAAGTAGATCTCAACCAACTTTGATCGAACTGATCTTTAACTATTCATATAAAACTTGTCTATCTGATTCAACGGAAATTTGATTTCTAAAAGAACTCAAATTCCTCCTTCAAAATTTCTTTATAAAAAAATTTATTATATATATGAAATTCATGAATATAAAACAAATAAAAGTTATACGAATAATACATGGAGTGCCATCGCTAGCTACCCATCAGATCTGGACCGCATGTTTGTAGACCCTTGCGGTAGATTTTGTTGGCTTTGCTTTCGATCTTAGTTGGTCCCGTGTCGCTAAAGTCCCGCTTCCTCGCCTGTGTTCACACTACCTACCTCCATTCTTCTTTTTGGGCAATCCTTCACCCTATGTTCCGTCAACTCGCAGATAAAACAACCCGTATTCATTCTTGGATTGGGGCAGTTGGGAGAGATATGGCCCTCCTGCCCGCACTTATAGCACACGAACTTCCCTTTTAGACATTCCCCAGAGTGGTTCTTACCACAGTTTCCACACTGCACCGCTGGCTTCTTCACACCTTCCTGTTTCACCTGCACACTCCCAAAACCGCTTCCTTCCTCTTGCTACTACCACTTTTACTTTCACTATTAATTTCTACCTTCCCAGTTCCTACAACCTTACCCTTGTTCTTTCTCTCCTTGTTGTAGAGGCTCATAGCCTCACTCCTTCCTCATGATAATAGCCTTCTCCATGAGTCTTTTTGCAAATGTAGGGATCTGCAACACCGCCACCTTGTTTTAGAGCCAGGGTTTTAATCCTAGCTCAAACCTTCTAGCTTTCCTAGCCTCCGTATCAACTTGATGCGGAGCAAACCTAGCCAACTCATTAAATTTTGTGGCATATTTCGTAACAGTCATGTTCTCATGCTTCAACTCTAAAAATTTCACCTCCATCCTAGCCTCCATACTAGATGAAAAATAGTTTTCGAAAAAAAAGTGTTTTAAACCTAGCCCAGGTAACTACACCTGCTCCTGCCCTCGCCTGATTCGCTTCCCACCAAAAATTTGCCTCACCCTTCATCATATAGGTGGCAAAAGCGGTCTTTTATCCCTCGGCTATCCTAGCTATTATGAACGCCTTCTCAATCTCCTTAACCCAAGTTTGGACTTCTACAGGGTCAATTGTACCTCTGAATTCCAGCGGTCCTACAGCTTTGAAGTCTTTAAAATTTGCCAAGTGATTACCCGACTGGTTCCCTGCGGCTGGTATTCCTTGTTGCATAGCCTGAGCTACCATATTCACAAAATGCTGCATCGGGTCTGCTTATTGTTGTCCCTCAATGTTATTGACAGATTCTTCTGCCCTTTGGTTTCGAGTTTGTCGTCTTGGCGGCATTATCTGATTAAATAAAACCATAAATTATACTTTATTAACTTACATTCTAAACCTTGTCACATAAGTTTAAGATATTAAACGTGTTTCATTTCTCAAACTTAGATTTATATTCATTCACCGATTTCAAAATACTTTAAATATCACAGCACATATTGCTTTAAACATCAGCTATCCCTTTGTGACTACAAAATTCAGGATTTACAACCTTAACCAACACAAAAGTTGAGAATATTTCATTGCACAGACATACTAAGCACACATATTATATTAAACACGCCTACACAACAGAACCTATACTACCTATTTACTAGGCTTTTTTTTCCTTGGACAACCCTTCGCCTGATGATCTTCCTTTCCACAAACGAAACATGCACCTGGTTTATAGTCGGGACAATACAGAGTGGTATGCCCCTCATAGCCGCAAAGATAACATATTCTTTTCCCTTTCTTCTTATCAGGTTTTCCTAAGTCATGGTCTGCTATCTTTCTTTTCCCCTTATTACTCGGAGCTGCACACGATGTGTTGCTCGAGGCTCCCATCTGATCAATTTAGATTTTAAGCTTATCATGCTCTTCTATTATTTCTATTAACGCCTGTCGCAGTAGACTATTTAATAGCTTTTCTATCTCCCACAACCTTTCCAGAGAAGAAATCTTGTTCCTCAGATTCTGCACTTCCATTGATGCTTGATCAGCTTCAACTTTAGTGTCCGAATCACTATCTGTCAGTTCCACCATTTCTGGATCTGGAACTACATTTTCCATGATAACCACCTCATCTGAGTTGGTTTCATTGTGAGCTTCTATTTTAGCTATTGGCTTCGATATTAGCTCGGGTGTATGGGTTTGATTCTCTTCATGCTATAAGCATATAACAAGCCTTTTCTGTAAGACCCCAAATTTTATGAAATAAAAGTATTCAATTTTTCTTATAATTACTATTCAGTAAATGGTTAAATTGATAAAAGTTAAAGTTAAGGGTGATATATGAATTTTTTCAAAATACACAAGTGGTTATAAAATATTCATTATTGTCGGGAATATTCGTTTGGTCGTGGAATATTCTTTCTACGTAGGGAATATTAAATGCGATGGCCGCAGACTATTTTTGGGCCCATGCTAAGAATAACTATCCGGATGAAAAAAGCGACAAAATTAAGTTTTTATAAATAACGTACGTAATCGTTCACAGATTAACAACTTGTTGGAATACCCGGTTGGTAAAGTAAAGTAATATGTCTGCGTTGTTGCACAAGATAGCACGGTATTACCGCATATTTTTTCAATTATTGATTCTTACGTGAGAAGGCACTACTCAATAATTATTACGATAATTCTTGCTCAATATTTTATTTTATTGATTCAATAATTCTTTGTGTTGATATTTTATTATTGTTGTTCAATAATTATCAACTGCCAAGATTTCCATTATCGGATCAATAATTCATATTATTTGAATAATATTATTAGATAGCATTATTGGCGATGTCTAGAAAGTTACATCGAGGAGAGGTTTGGTCTCCTAATTGCGCCAAGAAGGAGAAATTCTTATTGAAAGCCCCTCTTTCCACGAAGCGGCGTCATTATCGTAATTGTGATTACGTAATATTATTTGTGAATAATTAATTATTGATTTATATGATCGAAAATATTTATTTGATGTGGATATAAATGATGGATTTATTTATGTGGTTATAAATGAAGGAATTAATGTTGAGGTATTTTATCGATATTTTTGTCCGGAATGAAGGTATTAAAAATTAAACCAAAGTGTTTTTGAGATATATTAAATGAGTTATAAATTTTGATCCGAATAGTTGGATCGTTATAATTTTGGATATGTTATACATATATAAGTTGAGTATATGTCCACAAATTTTGAACCGTTAAAAATGAACGTATGATTTGTTATGAATTTTAAGAGGTAACTGATTCGGAAATTAGGTTTTGGTAGAAAATTCTAGAATTGAGTGGGCCCCACTCTTGGTTGTTGGGGAAGATGGCTGATTTTTGGTGGGTGGAATAGTAGCAGGTAAAGCCATCAGGTAGCAGGTCAAGTCTGCTTCGGCGGGCTAACATTTTCCTATAAATAGAGGGCTAAGTTAGAATTGAAAATCACACCAGAAACAAAGTTTTCTCTCTTTCTCTCTCTAGATTATTGAGTGTAATTTGTGAGTATTTAGATACTTGGTGAGTTGTTATTCATCAGTGCAAGTTTCCTTCAAATATATCCGATATCCGATCGGAAGTCTTTGCTTTTTTTGAGGTAAGGGATTGTAAGGATGTTATTTTCTTCTCGGATGATATTATTTCTTCAATATCATTATCTTTGAAATATTAGTTGGAACTTTTATCAAATTTGGAACTTTTTCATGTCGGGTTACTATTCATGAGTTACTATTCACGAGTTACTATTCATGAGTTACTATTCACGATTCTTATTAATGAGTTACTATTCACGAGTTACTATTCACGAGTACTATTCATGAAGCGTGAAGATGTTTTTTTATGGAATTTCTATCTTTTGGTGTCGAGTTACTTATTCACGTATACTCTGGACTTATTCACGATATCTGACACTATTCACGAATCACTGCACTATTCAATTTAAAAATAAAATTTCTTCTTTTAAGTCCAAAATATCTATACGGATACTAGCTTTGATTGTATCCATGTTTTGATCATTCTTGAATTTTACACCACTTTGATTATTTTGAGGTATTTTGGATGTATAGATTAGGAGTTATGGATTTTATGAGAAAAGACTATTTTAAAAGTAACTATTTATAACTCCTTGCGGTTAACTCCAAAATTGATGAAATTTTTATTGAGAGTACATCTATATAATATCGATGTACTCTGTGAATTTGAATTTTTGGATAAAAGTACAATTTATGATAAATGTTTAAATATTCTTGGTTTTGGCCATATGAAAAATAGTAAATGAATTTTAAAATTTAGAAAAAATATATGTTCAATATGGGACTATTTTATGCTAAATCCCGAGAAAAGAAATATTTTAGAACCCGATTTGGTATTTTTCATGAAAACGTTCTAGTTATGAGTAAATGAATTAAATATGTTATGTGAAGTAAGAAAATTGGAAAATATGATTTATTGGCTTGAGAATCATATATGAGATATATCTGATTTTTATGAGGGTTTTGGTTAATGATGATGAAATCTTATGAGTTTGGCATTTTAGATGATTAAATGCATTAATTATTAAAGTGTAAATAATTGGATTAAATTATTTATAAGTTTGAGAAATGATTAAAATATTATTATAATATTAATAATATTAGATTATGAGATTTCTAAGTGATTTATAACATTTGGATTAAGGTGTTATAAATATGGATATGAATTTTATTATGAAACTTTATCTTTTAAATTATCGAGGATTCTTATACTTGCATTATACGGGACTATGTACGAATACGGGTACTTATTCACAACAAATTGGTTTCTTCTCCGACCAAATTATCGTTGATTTATGAATCTTACTCTTGAAATTAAAACCATGTTTTGATTATATTATTTTATATAACATTCTTATAACCCTAATGATGATATTTCTCTTTGACTTGAGTGTAAAGATGGGTAGATTATTGGTATGATCGTGACCATAGGTTCTCTTTGGCCAAGAGTGCAAAAAGTTGAATTGTTGGTTGGTATGATCATGACCATTGAATTTACAATTGAATATTTTTAGCTTAAGTGCAAAAGGTGAATTGATCAACATGGTTATAATTATTGTTATATAACTTCGAAAATGATTATGTATTTCGTTGATATATGAATATCTTTGGCTCGTAATGCAAGATGACTGTTGTTGAATATCTTTGCTTTGTAGTGCAAAGATGAATTATTGATGAATATCTTTGGCTTGTAATGCAAAGATGACTGTTGTTGAATATCTTTAGCTTTGTAGTGCAAAAGATGAATTATTGATGAATATCTTTGGCTTAATGCAAAGATGACTGTTTGTTGAATATCTTTGCTTTGTAGTGCAAGATGAATTATTGATGAATATCTTTGGCTCGTGTGCAAAGATGACTGTTTGTTGAATATCTTTGCTTTGTAGTGCAAAGATGAATTATTGATGAATATCTTTGGCTCGTAATGAAAAGATGACTGTTGTTGAATATCTTTAGCTTTGTAGTGTAAAGATGAATCTGTTGATGAATATCTTTGGACTGCAGTGCAATGAATTTATTAGTATGATTATGAGCAGGCGTGATTTGGTATAACCATGATATTTGATGTTTCGAGTAAAGAGCAGTGATGAAAATTATCTTAATTCCGGATGAGAAGAGGAATTTAGAATCACAATTATGATTATGAGTTATTCATATGATTGTGGAAAGGAACTGTTGATTGATGTTACGGGGATAAAATATTGTTGGTGGACTTTTAACGTGGAGAAGACAATGATAGACTTTATAGTCTATTTGACTCTTTTAATGGATTGCTTCGTTCATTTGCAACTATGGTTGAAAAGTTTTATCATCTACCATATGTTCTAAATCTACGATTCATTATTCTTGATGAAGACTATTGATAATTTATTTATCTTTAGTCATAATATTCTTTCTTGAGCTAGTTGTGCTCACCCTTTTGTTTCACAATTCCTTTCGTAATAAAAGTGTAGTTTTGGGTTGGCGGGGATAACAAGGAATAGAACGGTGGTCTATAGTTGTTGAGGTTCTCCCAAAGAGTATGAAAATAATTTTATTGAGGGCTTTAGTGTGTTGTATTTTATACATCATTTAATAGTTATTTTGGTGAATTAAATAGGGTGAGGCGAACCCAACTTTGGAAGGGTGTTTTGTCACTATCATACAAAGATGTCTAATGACATACAAACTTCGTGTTATCATAAGACATGGTTGTGCTCATCCACTTCTTTGAGTATATTTACAAGCACTACCTATATAATCTTGGTGTTTGTTTGGAGTATAATACCAAATTAGAGACAAGTGGAGATAATGATATGTCGAGAGAAGACTACGCCGTTGGGAAGAATATGATAGTAATCTTCTCGTTTTTCTTTAGGGTCTATTAGGTTGACCAGGATAATTACGTGGCCATATGATATCTACCATAACCTAAAAGCATGGCCTCCCATATACGAAGGTTTCCTTGAGCACTTCCCAAAGATTCTAATTTCTAAAAGCAGTTTTTGACTATACCTTTATGTAAGGTGTCATTGTGACGTGATCTGATTGGTATATATTTGCATCCAAACGCATACAGATATGTGTTGTTGTATTTTGCACGACAATTGTTGTAATAAAGTTGTAGTTATTTTCCGTACCATATATTAGGCGACTCAGAATGGGTTGGATGGAATGGACCTATTTTGGGGTCGTTACATTTGGTATCAGAGCTTAGGGATATGATCTCTGGCGGAGATCGGGGAATAGAACTAGGAGGGGAGAGATGCGTAAATCCTTCGCTAGTGTGTCCTACCTAAGCTTATTTGTTGGTCAGTCATAATATCGGGATATTAGGTGATATGTTAATTTGTTAAATTAACCCTTGTTTTGAAGTTGTATTCTAGAATGATATCTGAAATACGGGAGATGAAGCGATGGAGAAATCGTGATGACGAAAAAGATGAAATCGAAAATGAAAGCAAGGTATTCTCAACTCTTTGAAATACCAGTGCGTAAATTTCGGGGACGAAATTTCATAAGGAGGGGAGATTGTAAGAAGACCGAATTTTATGAAATAAAAGTATTCAATTTTTCTTATAATTACTATTCAAAGTAAATGGTTAAATTGATAAAAGTTAAAGTTAAGGGTGATATATGAATTTTTTCAAAATACACAGTGGTTATAAAATATTCATTGTTGTCGGGAATATTCGTTTGGTCGTGGAATATTCTTTACCGTTCAGGGAATATTAAATGCGACCAGTAGCAGACCATTTTGGGCCCATAATGTAATAAGCGTTTATGAAGAAAATGACAAAATTAAGTTTTTATAAATAACGGCGTAATCGTTCACAATTAACACTGTTGGAATACTAGGTTGGTAAAGTAAAATAATCTGCGTTGTTGCACAATGAGAGCACACGGTATTACACAAGATATTTTTTCAATTATTGATTCTTACGTGAGAAGGCACTACTCGATAATTATTACAAATAATTCTTGTTCAATATTTTATTTTATTGATTCAATAATTCTTTGTGTTGATATTTTATTATTGTTGTTCAATAATTATCATTTGCAAATATTTCCCATTATCGGATCAATAATTCATATTATTTGAATAATATTATTAGATAGCATTATTGGCAATATCTAGAAAGTTACATCAAGGAGAGAGTTTGGTCACCTAATTGCTTGCCGCGAAGGAGAAATTCTTATTGAAAGCCCTCTTTCTCGGGCACCTAGTTGTCATAATTGTGATTACATAATATTATTTGTGAATAATTAATTATTGATTTATATGATAAGGAAATATTTATTTGATGTGGATATAAATGATGGATTTATTTATGTGGTTATAAATGAAGGAATTAATGTTGAGGTATTTTATCGGTATTTTTGTCGGAATGAAGGTATTAAAATTAAACCGGTGTTTTTTGAGATATATTAAGTGAGTTATAAATTTTGATCCGATAGTTGGATCGTTGTAATTTTTGGATATGTTATACATATATAAGTTGAGTATATGTCCACAAATTTTGAACCGTTAAAAATGAACGTATGATTTGTTATGAATTTTAAGAGGTAATCGATTTGGAAATTAGGTTTTGGTGGAAAATTCTAGAATTGAGTGGGCCCCACTCTTGGTTGTTGGGGAAGATGGCTGATTTTGGTGGGTGAAATAGTAGCGAGTAAAAGCCATCGGGTGGCAGTCAAGTCTGCTTGGTAATTAACATTTTCCTATAAATAGAGGGCTAAGTTAGAATTGAAAATCACACCGAAACAAAGTTTTCTCTTTTCTCTCTCTAGATTATTGAGTGTAATTTGTGAGTATTTAGATACTTGGTGAGTTGTTATTCATCGGTCTGAAGTTTCCTTCATATCATATCCGATATCCGATCGAAGTCTTTGCTCTTTTTTTGAGGTAAGGGATTGTAAGGGATGTTATTTTCTTCTCGATGATATTATTTCTTTAATATCATTATCTTTGAAATATTAGTTGGAACTTTTTATCAAATTTGAAACTTTTTCATGTATAGGGGTTACTATTCATGAGTTACTATTCACGAGTTACTATTCATGAGAGTTCTTATTCACGATTACTTATTCATGAGTTACTATTCACGAGTTACTATTCACGAGTACTATTCATGAAGTGTGAAGATGTTTTTTGTGGAATTTCTATCTTTTGGTGTCAGAGTTCTTATTCACGTATACTGACCTTATTCACGTATCTGACACTATTCACGAATCGACACTTATTCAATTTAAAATAAAATTTCTTCTTTTAAGTCTAAAATATCTATTACGGATACTAGCTTTGATTGTATCCATGTTTTGATCATTCTTGAATTTTACACCACTTTGTGATTATTTTGAGGTATTTTTGGATGTATAGATTAGGAGTTATGGATTTTATGAGAAAAGACTATTTTAAAAGTAACTATTTATAACTCCTTGCATGTTAACTCCAAAATTGATGAAATTTTTATTGAGAGTACATCTATATAATATCGATTGTACTCTGTGAATTTGAATTTTTGGATAAAAGTACAATTTATGATAAATGTTTAAATATTCAAATGGTTTTGGCCGTATGAAAAATAGTAAATGAATTTTTAAAATTTCGAGAAAAATATATGTTCAATATGGGACTATTTTATGCTAAATCCCGAAAAAGAAATATTTTTAGAACCGATTTGGTATTTTTCATGAAAACGTTCTAGTTATGAGTAAATGAATTAAATATGTTATGTGAAGTAAGAAAATTGGAAAATATGATTTATTGGCTTGAGAATCATATATGAGATATATCTTGATTTTTATGAGGGTTTTGGTTAATGATGATGAAATCTTATGAGTTTGGCATTTTAGATGATTAAATGCATTAATTATTAAAGTGTAAATAATTGGATTAAATTATTTATAAGTTTGAGAAATGATTAAAATATTATTATAATATTAATAATATTAGATTATGAGATTTCTAAGTGATTTATAACATTTGGATTAAGGTGTTATAAATATGGATATGAATTTTATTATGAAACTTTATCTTTTAGTCGAGGTTACTTATGCGCGATACGGGACTATGTATTTAATACGGGTACTTATTCACAACAAATTGGTTTCTTCTCCGACCAAATTATCGTTGATTTATGAATCTTACTCTTGAAATTAAAACCATGTTTTGATTATATTATTTTTATATAACATTCTTATAACCCTAATGATGATATTTCTCTTTGACTTGAGTGTAAAGATGGGTAGATTATTGGTATGATCGTGACCATAGGTTCTCTTTTGGCCGATGGTGCAAAAGTTGAATTGTTGATGGTATGATGATCGTGACCATTGAATTTACAATTGAATATTTTTAGCTTAAGTGCAAAGGTGAATTGATCAACATGGTTATAATTATTGTTATATAACTTCACGAAATGATTATGTATTTAGTTGATATATGAATATCTTTGGCTCAGAATGCAAAGATGACTGTTGTTGAATATCTTTAGCTTTGTAGTGCAAGATGAATTATTGATGAATATCTTTGGCTTGTAATGCAAAGATGACTGTTGTTGAATATCTTTGCTTTGTAGTGCAAAGATGAATTATTGATGAATATCTTTGGCTTGTAATGCAAAGATGACTTTGTTGTTGAATATCTTTAGCTTTGTAGTGCAAAGATGAATTATTGATGAATATCTTTGGCTCGTGTCTGCAAAGATGACTGTTGTTGAATATCTTTGCTTTGTAGTGCAAAGATGAATTATTGATGAATATCTTTGGCTCGTAATGCAAAGATGACTGTTGTTGAATATCTTTAGCTTTGTAGTGTAAAGATGAATAATCTGTTGATGAATATCTTTGGCCAGTAGTGCAAAGATGAATTTATTAGTATGATTATGAGCAGGCGTGATTTGGTATAACCATGATATTTGATGTTTCGGTAAAGGCAATTGATGAAAATTATCTTAAATCTGGATGAGAAGAGAATTTAGAATCACAATTATGATTATGAGTTATTCATATGATTGTGGAAAGGAACTGCTGATTGATGTTACGAGGATAAAATATTGTTGGTGGACTTTTAACGTGGAGAAGACAATAGACTTTATAGTCTATTCGACTCTTTAATGGATTGCTTTGCGTTCACTTTATACTATGGTTGAAAAGTTTTATCATCTACCATATGTTCTAAATCTACGATTCATTATTGATGAAGACTATTGATAATTTATTTATCTTTAGTCATAATATTCTTTATCTTGAGCTAGTTGTGCTCACCCTTTTGTTTCACAATTCCTTTCGGGTAATAAAAGTGTAGGCTTGGGTTGAAATGGGATAACAAGGAATAGAGCGGTGGTCTATAGTTGTTGAGGTTCTCCTAAAAGAGTATGAAAATAATTTTATTGAGGGCTTTAGTGTGTTGTATTTTATACATCATTTAATAGTTATTTTGGTGAATTAAATAGGGTGAGTGCGAACCCAACTTTGGAAGGGTGTTTTGTCACTATCATACAAGATGTCTAATGACATACAAACTTCGTGTTATCATAAGACATGGTTGTGCTCATCCACTTTCTTTGAGTATATTTACAAGCACTACCTATATATAATCTTGGTGTTTGTTTGGAGTATAATACCAAATTAGAGACAGTGGAGATAATGATATGTCGAGAGAAGACTCGCCATTGGGAAGAATATGATAGTAATCTTCTCGTTTTCTTTGGGGTCTATTAGATTGACCAAGGATAATTACGTGGCCGTATGATATCTACCATAACCTAAAAGCATGGCCTCCCATGTACGAAGGTTTCTTGAGCACTTCCCAAAGATTCTAATTTCTAAAAGCAGCTTTTGACTATACCTTTATGTAAGGTGTCATTGTGACGTGATACTGTTGGTATATATTTGCATCCAAACGCATACGACATATGTGTTGTTGTATTTTGCACGACAATTGTTGTAATAAAGTTGTAGTTATTTTCCGTACCATATATTAGGCGACTCAGAATAGGTTGGATGCAATGGACCTATTTTGGGGTCGTTACATTTTCCATCAGATATCTACACATATAAATTATCCTGATTAGCATATAGTATATACACACAGTAAATAAGAGTTTTATATAAGTTATCTTTTATTTTGTTTGACGATGAATTTATTCAATTCATCTCCTTTTAAACTCTATATGAGTTATTTATATTTTCAAAGTTTCCTCATTTCTAAGGTTATAGCCTAAAATTACTATCCCACCTAAGGTTTTTAACCCTAAAGCTCGATACCAACCTCAAAGCCCCCAATCTGGGTACTTGAAACCCGAACTCGGTGCTTCACGATACCATTTCTATGAAAGCGTAATAATAGTAATAATAATAACAATAATATAAAGATCAACTTAATTTTCATATCATCATAGTCTAATCCCCAGGTACGAGACCTTTAAACATTCATTACATAATATTAGATAATTAGATATCATAGTATTCATAATCTCAAAATATTACATAAAATAATCTTTGCATTCACTCAAAGAACTTTCCCTTTCCCTTGTTCTTAGTGGAGCCTTCAGTTGTTGTTCAGACTTAGTCAAAAAACATTTAAATTTAAGCAAGGATGAGCATTTGAGTGCCCAGCAAGTATTTACAATTATATATATAAGCTGAAAGAATTTAAATATTTTCTTTATACTACCCTTCTACAACAAATCAATAGTTGTGAAGTAATCTTAACCAATAATAATAACATAACAACCCTCTTTCAAACTTTTGAAACTACGTATTGACTATAAATAGGGTAAAGTGACATACTATGAACATTGTTTCATTTTCGAAAAGGTTAAATGTAACTTCATCTCAGAAACCGTCATAACTTACTTTACGCGGGGGTGATCAAATTTATACCTATATTGATCGATCAATACTACATAACAAGAACAATGTGATCGTTTCACTCCGTTGCCTTGGGCACATAAAAATTTTTCCGTGAGCGGGATGTTCATATACTGTCGGGGTTCCAAACCAAAGGTTTTATCTTGATCAACAATAATCTATAGTTCAACATATATATATATACGGGTAATTGACAAAGGTGTATCAACATGTGGTTAACTGCAATGATTATCCAAGTGGGGACACTTGTATAACCATTTTATAGAAATTAACGAACAGAATATATATCTGAATTACCATATACTAACATGTTGATAATCAATGGGCATATATAATATAGGGTTAATAATGCATACAAAGAATAATATAACTCTTAAACATTCTTACTCATGTCCATTGCATAAAGGAAATGCAAAAGGTAGGATACTTTTTGATCTTACTTGCTTACGATATCTGACTTTGTTCTATCTCTTATATCACGACTATCATTAATCGGATCATTCGTTCGATTAGAACAATATCTTATAACACATAAGTCTTGCATATTGCGAATCGAGACATAACCTAATCACATTGTCATCACACATGTTCAACAATCGTTGACTCACAAAAAACACACGTATATAATCAAATTATCTAAGTCCGGATCAATTTACGAAATATGTTTATTTACTAGACAATCGCTTTATCGGTAAGAATCGAGTCTAAGACTACATCTCAAGTTCAACATCCGTAAGTATCGGTCGTATTATTCTAAATGACTTAATAAACATTTATTATAATTTATCATAAATTTTCAAACACCTAATCATTATCAAATGATTTAAACATTACATAATTCTATTATCATTAATATTAAAGTATTAATGAAACCATTGCACAAAATATTAAAGTTATTTATAATAACTTAGAATATTTTTAAAGTATTAATATTACCCTTAAATGATTTTTAAAACATTTAAAATCATTTTAAATAATTACCATTAATATTAAAATATTAATGTATTACTTATCCAAATATTTAAAAGTCATTAATTATAACCTAAAATATTTTTAATTCATTTATATTCTTTTAAATAATTTTAAATCAATAAAATCATTTTTAAACCATTTATTTAATATAATTATTAAATATCATTAACATTAAATTAATATCATTAATATTAAATTATTAATGAAATTATCCCTTAAATATTAAAATTTATATTTTATAACTTAAAATATCTTTAAACACCTTATTATTATTTAAAATGATTTTTAATATAATAAAATAATTTTAATCTATTTATTTAATTCATTATTAAATAACTAAATTATCATTAATATTAATTAATTAACAAATTTCATCACAAAATATTAAAAGTCATTAATAATAACTTAAAATATTTTCTCATTCCATAATATAATTTTTAAATGATTTTAAAGTATTAAAACCATTTTAAATAATTTATTTAACATAATTATTAAATAAATTAAATACCTTTGATATTTCAAAAATATTAAATATTTGTGAAATATATCCAAAATAATTAAAATATAATTTTTGGACTTTAAAATAATTTTTAATAATTTATTTTGTATTTTAATTATTAACAACTAATTAATACTAATTATTTAATAAAAATATAATTTTATACAAAAAGCGTCATAAAGACCACCTATAGCGACGCGACCGTCATATATAGGTGTTCTTCGCGTTTCTTCATGCAAACCCGAAAAATTATGTCGAAATCGGGATAACTACTTTGTAGAGCATAATGTTCTTTCTAATTTGTTTACATCAATCTAAAGCTTAGATCTTGTAGTACTCATGTAATACTACACAATCTGACCATCAACGGTCCAAAATATAAGAAACCAAAGAGATCTGGCTTGAAAAAACCTTGTCGAGTGGTTGTTTCTTCATTTCGGGTTTCGAGAAAATGAAGAAACGATCAGAATAAACAACTTATGATCTTCATAACTTGCAACACATAAATTGTTTTTTATGATCTATCATTTCCGACTTGTGAGACAACACACATATGACTACAGATCTATCACATAACCTTGTCATAACATCAACAAATAAAGCAGATACACGCCGGTCAAACTATGTTAGAAAATCGTTTGAAGGTTTTCTAGGTTTCCCCAGAAAACAACCCTCGTGACCTTTTTGCTTACTTTGACCAGACACTGAAGTCAGCATACTTGATTCTTAGGAGATTTTAAGGCATAATATCGGAGTTCAAATACAAGACTACCATTTTGAGGCAACAAAAACAACAAAAAACGAACCACCTTATAGATCTAGGCACACAAATATGCTGTCAGGCCGATCTGGGCATAATCTGGGCTGCCCAGATTTCTTCCGGTCAATAGTATTTGACCGTTAATAACTTCCATTCTAGACATCCAATGACCCTGGTTCTTTTTGCAGATTAAAGATCACATTACAAGCTACCAATAACAACTTAAAAACAACAACAAACATAATCGAGCAAGGATCTGTGGCCACTGACATTCGTTGTCAGACCACAGAACCAAGTTTTTCCAGATTTTGAAAAATCATCAATTTGAAGACATAGATGTTATGGATATGTATACTACCAACCCAGATCATCAAAATAGACTATAACTAACATATTTTAACAATTAAACATAACATCTAACAACAGAAAATTGTACAGATTTTTGAGTAGGGTTTTATACCTTTCTAAGAAAATTTTTGATTCAATGATTCTGAGTTTGATGTAGTTGTTCGTGGGGCTGGTCTTGGGACTAGTTTGTCTTATAATTTTGTTGGTTTGGGTTGAGAGAAAAGGCTTGAGTGTTGTGCATAAAATTAGCTAACAATTGCAAGCTTCTCTCTCTCTCTCTCTCTCAATCTATTTATAGAAGTCTTGGATGCATGAATGGTTGATCGAGAGGTTAATAATTGCTGTCAATTTCAACCACATGGGGTTGTTGGATTAGGTCACCAACTACAACTATTGTCAAAACCTACACATTAGCTTCATTAATGCACAAAAAGGGTAGAATAGTCATTAACCTTACAATTTTATTGGCACATTGGTCAATTAGCAAACCCTTAGGGTTTGACCCTTAGGGTTTAACCCTAAGGTTTAACACATAGCATTTGTAATATCTAGCAACTAGGATTTATACAAAATAAAAATTTTAGTTTCTAAAATTTGTAATTAGGGTTTTCTTAATTAGGTTAACTTTCTAATTATGCATGAACATTAGGTTATTATATAATAATTATAATTAACTTTGCTAATTTAGCAATTAGGGTTTATAATTTTGGTAATTAGGGTTACCAAGAAATTAATATATCTAAATGTTAATTAGGGTTAAACTAATTAACCATAAAATCATATAACATACGGTTGTATAATATTCTTAAACTCCCAATTGACTTTCAATTTAGGGTTTCCCACAAAGAAAACTAGGGTTTTCAAATCTTTGCACCATAATTGATCAATCATTTACCATTTCACATACATCATATACATATTTATAGCACTGAAAAATCAAAATATAATTAATATTATTTTATTATTCTCATGCCTTGATCAAAACCCAGAATTAGGGTTTGGATTCCAGATTTGATTTATCATCATATTTAACCTTAATAATTAAGGTAAAATAATTAACTTAATAATACATACTAAAGTTCATATAATAAAATAATTATTATATTTATTCTAAAATCATTTCATATATTATTTAAATAATATATAATTTCATTTTCATGGAAAATAATTAATAAAAACATTTCTACAATAAAATTAATTATTATAAAATATAATTTATAATAATCAATAATTCTAAATAAAATCATTTGAAATTATTCATGTAATAAATATATTTTATATTCATCACATAAATACATACACATTATCTTGCACATATCCTTTCCTTTAAAATAATAATTTAATAAAAAAAAAAAAAAAATTATTCGCAAAATTTCTGATTTATTTATATAGAAAATATCGAGTTGTTACATACCCTATTGGTACTTTTGGACCATCATGATAAGACATTGTATGCATCTAGACATGATTGATATGTGCATCCATCTAGCTAAGTATGTTGTGAACTAGTCAAACATAGTTTCAAATGAATTCTAAAGAAGTAAAACTATGTTAATTTGGAATACATGGGCAGAATAACTTGAGTATGTATATTTACGGTTTACTAACCTCATTATGCGGTATAATGGCTAAACATGAGTAGCCTATTAGAAATTGGTTCCATTTAGCCTTGTTGAAATAGAAATTTTTCTAAAAACAAAACCATAACATTAAAAGAATCTTCGAATGGACATAGAAGAGACCAAACCTAATCATAAACATCATGACATGTATGATTCTGCAAGTGATATCATAAATGTATATGGGTGTGCAAGTCTAGCCAAGCTTTTGTTTATCAGCTCTGATTTGAACTAGGAGCAGCGGTAGCGGCATATCCACTAGTTCAAATCAAGCTTCATGACTGCCTACCTACCTACGGTGAAATGTCGCTTTGCATTTATGATCTGAGATTTGATGCATGCTTACGTTGTTACCTTAACCTGTAATATATGACCATTACCTTATCCAATGTGTTAAGAAGCATGCTAAGCGAAAGAATCAAATATTTAATGAGTGATTATAAATTTTCAAACGTTAAGTCCGAAAGATATTCATGAGCTATGTTATTTGATTTCATAGTTTCTTACAAACTGACCTTGTGTTATGTGTATGTAAAGTACGTAATGACTTACGTATATGATTATACGGTTAAGTTAGAATTGTATGTGTATGATAAACTTACATATCGAGTTGTGTATCGGATATACATAACTAATGAATATCCTATATACGTAATTATGTAATAATAGGGTTCGAAAAGTATTGATAAGCTAAAGGTTGATAAACTACGCTTGAGGCAGCTATCCTAACCTATGCATTTACTTTATGCAATGAATCTATGATTACACAAGTTTTCTAACTTACGCGACTTGAATATTGTGCAAGTATCAAAACCTTATTTCTTTGATGCAAGTACTCAAACCCTACTCTTTATTGAGCATTACTTGAGCTTGTACTATTATTGGTTGTACAAGTAAACAATTGAAAGTATTATTCTTATCTTCTAACATAATGCTTCATAGTTAGAATAGAGTTGTTTATATTCCTTGAACTTTGATTTCAAGTATTGAACTTATAATTGTTCTTATATACATTTAAAAGAAGCGATTACATGCCATTTGATTCGGCTAGACCTAAATCGTAATTTAAAAGCGATCCAAACCAATTGATTGGTGTGGAATCTGGTATTGACTGAGATGAACAACCTTCTTTGAAGGGGAAACTATATTTGTCGGGAGACCGACGTGCGCACTTGAGTACGATTAAACGATATGCATAACGTATGGTACTTTAGACTGATCACCTGTTGTAATTTTTTTTGTTGGGTTACCAGTATATTACTGTTATTTCTAGTAGAAGTTTATAGTCCTTAGTGACTGCTCAGTATTCATTAATTTGAAATCTCGAAATGATTAAGTATTGAATCTTATTAATATTTTTTGTCCTTAGCGACTATTGTTGAGATCCCTTGATACTTCTTGCTATCCTTGAACTATCATTATTGTTGTACTCTTGAGAAATTAAAACTATATTGAACAACCTTATTGTTATATTACTTGTTGAGCAAACTTGTTTCTCATTCTTGCTTTCCCTAAAAACATTTCAGTTAAGGCAGAGCAAGGCGGACCCTCGGGCACTGATAATGGCAAGGGCAAATCTACGGAGTAGCTTCATGTTTATTTAGAAGTTTTATGATCATAGACATAAATTGTGTTATATATTAGTTATGTCTAAACTATGTTTAATTATGTTTAAGGTATGTAAGAGATATTTAAGTTACGAAACCTTGGGACGTGAAGGATTATATTAAATAAATATAATCTATTCGGTTATTTCCATTACATAAGATGTTATTTAGTCATTAGATTTGTAGTACGTGATACACCGAATTCGAGACGTGAGTGGTCTAAATTTGGGGGCATCACATGAACCGATATTAGCTGGGTTACGGTTGGCCAGGAGCTTAGAGGTCCAACTCTTGATCATCTTTAATGATTCTCAGCTGATAATTAAATAGATTTTAGGAGAATACAAATATATGGTGGGGGAAAATGATGACTAAGTATCTAGCCAAAGTTAAGGATCGTCTCCACTACTTCAACTCTTATTCTTTCAAGGGGGGTGGATTAATCTAATAACATTGTAGTCAATGCCTTATCCAAACTGGCCACGATAGAAGAGAGCTCTTTCAGCGGATCACTATACTTGGAGGTTCTTGATGCCCCAAGTGTTCAGAGGATAAATGTTCTTGTAATAAAAAGATCAGACTGTTAGCTCACGTCGTATCTGGATTACCTTAGTGATGGGATCCTGCCATCAAATTGAATATTGGCAAGGAAGATCAAGCATAAGATTTCTAACTTTATCTTAATCGATGGAGATCTATATCGTTAGGCATTCTCTTCTCTATTGCTGAAGTGTTTGGTGCCATCCGAAGCGGCTTATGTCCTTTGTGAGGTACATGAGCATATCTGTGGCGATCATATAGGAGCTAAGACATTGGCTTACAAAGTGTTGAGATAAAGATATTACTGGTCGACTATATTCCAGGAAGCTAAGGATTATGTGAAGAAATGTTCCAAGTGTTAATTGAACAATCTTATTCCGCATCAGCCGTCCGAAGAGTTGTCTTTGATTCTGTTCTGATCCCATTCATTTTTTGGGGAATTGACATCTTGAGTCCATTATCAAAGGCTAAGGGTCAGATGAGCTTCGTGATAGTGGCTATCGATTATATGACCAAGTGAGTGGAGGCTAAACCCCTTCGGACTATTACTGAGTAGGAGAGCTTAAAATTTTTCAAAGAATCTATTGTGCTTCAGTTCGGCATCCCTAGGGATTTGGTATCGGATAATGGTCGCTAGTTTTGGGGGGTCTAAATTTGAGGAGTTCATAGCAGATTTGAATTTTCAGCATTGAAAAAAGTTGGTTGCTCATCCTCAGTCCAATGTCAGGTAGAGGTGATGAATCGAACACTTTTTAACGGTATTAAAATTAAGAAGGTTGGACGAAGATAAATTTCATTGGCCAGAAGAGATGCTTAGCATTTTATAGGCATATCAGACTACTCCCAGGATAACAATATGAGATTCACTGTTCAGGTTGGCTTATGGGACCAATGCCCTCGCTCCGATGGACATCAACTTTCCCTCTCTTCAGGTTAGTCAGTACAAGGAATTATACTATTTTGAAGGCTTTCGACTTAATTTTTATTTATTAGAGGAGGTTCGGGAGTTGGTATTGGTACGGTTAGCAATCTATCAACGCAAGACAACCCGATATTATAACCGAAGTATTAAAATAAAGAGAGTTCGAGGTTGGAGATTTTGAGCTTCGAAAAGCTGAAGCATCTAGTCCCCAGAACACAGGCAAGTTTATGCGTAAATGGGAGGGAACTTACGAAGTTATTGAGGTAACGAAGCCCGGTACTTATCGGCATCAGGGTTTGGATGGATTAGATATAACAAACACTTGGTATGTTGGAGGACTTTGAAACTATCAATAAATTGTATAACATTGTCTCATCTTTACAGTTATGTAATTTTCTTAATTATAAATAAGATCAGTTTATTGGAAACAATTCATTCTTGTGAAAGTTTTCATTTCATTCAAAATTTTATACATAGGCATTAATTACAAGTTCAGTAATAAAAAAAAAGAAGTCGATGGAAGATTGAATGCCACACTCGTGGTAGAAGGCGATGAAACAGATGTAGGAGTTTGGCACCAGTTGTGCAAATCTGATTCCGACAAAGACAAGGAAGGTGAAGATAAACTCATGAAAGGGGAATCGGACCCCATATTTTAGTGCATAGATTAGGATGGCAGTCCAGGCATTGATTCAACAATATATTCTCTTTTAGGGTTTTGGCACGTGGAGTGCGTATATGTCAGGGATATGGTATTGTTGGCATATATCTTAGAGGGCTTATTTGCTAATGGTTGATGGAGTGTTGAAGTAGGAATAGGCCTTCTCCGAGGAATATTCCTGCTACATCTGTTATACGATGATTTTAACTTCACTTTGGACATGTGATGGATTGGGCGAGGATAAATGTGAGATGGTTGATATGGAGACAATGATGACAGTGTTTTAAGGCTGTTAAGATTTTGGATTTTGGACAACGGTGATGGTGGTGGGAGTAGCTTTAGTTGTGGGGATGGTGGGATCCCCAGTAAGAACGGTGATGGGGGTGGTAGACTGGACGATGTTGAATTCTGGGGGTGGTAGACTGAACGGTGATGGGAGTAGCTTTAGCTTTAGCTTTAGTTTTGGGTCAGAGTTTTTTGAATTCTGGATGGGTTTAGCTGGAAAAGATTGCTTCAGAGGGAAGAATAGAGAAATCGGTTCCTTTTAAAATCCTAGATCTGAAATGATAGTGTCAGTCCTTTTTAGGGGTAAGGGGTTTTGATGTGACCTTTTGTGTTCGCACGGTTCCCAAACTGCGGCTGGTATTAATGATAATGGGGTTAAGTTGGGCATGTGGGATACAAAAGCGGTTGTTCGACTTTGGTGAATGTATTTTCTAATTTATTATTTAATTATTGTGCTTATTGAATTTTGTACCCTTTTGTTATATGACCCATTATAACAAGAGAGTGGGGGGCAATGTTGGAGCCTGGATTTATAAGCCCATTAGTCTATCATACGCGGTAAAATCTTCCCACATGGTGGTGTATAATTATTAAAAAATTGAATCTTGGAAGAATCTGTAGTTTTGATTCTGATTGACTACCTATTTTCATAAGAACAGTCCGAATTGATTTTGACTTCTTTAAAGAGGTTAACTTCTAACCCATTATAGTAATTACCATGATAAGAGTCCTACTCTCAATTGGGGATGAGACATTAAAGGAGGCGTGATCAGCTATAAATACACGGATAATCACTAAAGCATTATACCCCCTTGTTACCCTAATTCTTGAGCCTGTACTTATTCTCACACCAGAGCTATCTCACAGCGGTTCAAGCCGTCAGCTTTCTTAGTGTGATTCTATTTCTATGCAAGATTTGACGCGTTGTTTGGTGATTGGATGCGTGGACGGATCTTGGCGTTAACAGTCCCGAACTATTTTTTTAGTATTAGGGTGATGTATTATTTACTGCGATGTACATACTTAATCACATGCTTTCAAAATTGGTTCAGTCCACCTCATATGAAATATGGATTGACAGAAAATCTAAATTGGGTGAAATGTGGTCTTGGGGATTAACAACTTACATGCACAACACTTCTCATAAACATGGGAAGTTAGGTTTGAGGGGTAAAAAGTTTATGTTTCTAAGATATTTTGAACATTCCAAAGGTTATGTGTTCATTGAAGAGTAGCCTGATGGGATTATATTTGAGATATAGTCACAAGATGCAAATTTTCTTGAGATGAATTTCCCTAAAAGAGGTGATGTAAGTAGGGAGATGGACCTTTATGAGATGGAAGAAGATTTGGCACCCCAGCTCACAATAGAGATCGAATAGGCTATTCATCAAACTCTTGTAGATAGTTGGAGTGACATGATTTCGACCAGTTCTCTTCCATCGAATGAGGAGTCTCATGTTCCTTAAATATTTAGAAGTAAAATGGGTAGCATTCCACATTATCTCTTTGAGATTGAAGGGAATGACTTTGTAGCTGATGCACAGAATGATAAGGAACCTCGATCTTATTGAGATTCTCTATCATCTGCTGTAAGAGATAAATAAATGATTACAATGAAAGATGAAATAGAGTTCATTAACACTAATGAAGTCTGGATTTGGTTGACCTTCTACCAAAGCGAAAGGCTATTGAGAACAAGTGGGTTCTCAAAGTTAAGATCAAGGCGAATGGTTTCATCGATCGGTACAAAGCTCATCTTGTAGTCAAGGGCTAAACCCAACAAGAGGGAATTGATTATGAGAAAACTTTCTCACCTTTTGTGAGGTTTTCCTTAATTCGCCTCATCCTATCGATTGTCGCGCATTTGGATTTGGAGTTATAATAAATGGACTTCAAGATTACTATTCTCAATGGAAATTTAGTTGAAGAAATATACATAAATCAGCCAGAGGGTTTCATTGTAGAAGGCCAAGAGTGTAAATTATGCAAGCTCAAACGTTATATCTATGGTGTGAAACAGGCATCCATACAATTTTATTTAAGATTTCATCGAGCCGTTGTTAGTGGTGGTTTTATGATGACCGAGGAAGACCATTGTGTGTATGTTAAACGGTCGAAAGATAAATTCATTATCATGTCAATGTATGTCGATGACATTCTACTAGTTGGGAATGATAAAGAGATGATTGTCACTACCAAATTGTGGTTGTCCTCTAAATTTGAGATGAAGGACATGGGGAAAAAATCTTATGTTCTTAGACTTAAGATCTATACAGATCGCTCAAGGATGCTTCTTGGTTTATCTCAAGAGACTTACCTTAAAAAGGTCTAGGAGCAATTTCAAATGAGCAACTACAAATCCATAGACACTCTTATCGCTAAAGGCAATGCTATTGGACTCGAGCAATGCCCTACTTCTCTCGATGAGATTTAAAAAATATCCCATTATCTGTATGCCAGTGATATAGGAAAGCTAATGTATGCAATTGTGTGTTCTCGGCCTGATATAACATATGCAGTCTGTTATATCGATCGTTATCAGTCATACCCTAGGCTTACCAATTGGAGAGAAATACATAGGATCTTGCAATATTTGAAGAGTACTTTGGACTACATGTTGTGCGATGGAGGACCAGATCTACGATTGATCGGTTACTCCGATGCCAGTTGGGGAAGTAACCGTGGGATGCACAAGTCAACCTCAGGATGTGCATTCTTGGTACATGGTGGGTGCCATCACTTGGTGTAGTAAAAAAAGGGTTTGCGTTGCTCTTTCGATGATGGAGTAAAAGTTTGTAGCATGTACGTCAGTTGTTCAGGAAGCCATATAGCTAAAGAGATTCTTCGAGGATCTTGGAGTCCTCCATCATGGTTTGGATCCTGTGACTGTTTAATGTGATATCATGGCGACCTTGAATTACACTAAGGACCCTAAGTATCACGGCAGGACGAAAAACATTGACTTGAGGATAAACTTCATTAGAGAGAACATAACAAATAATGAGGTGATATTGGAGTACATACCCACTGGCCTTATGGTAGCGGATCCCTTGATGAAGTCAATTTTGAGAGATGCTTTTTGTAAGCGTCCGTTAGGGCTTCATATGGTTTATGTAATTTCTTAGTTTCTTATATATCACTCATTATTTGGTCTGTGTTAGAGACATTCAATAAATTTTTTTTTCATTTATTCGAGATTTATATTGGATATATACACACTAATATATGTCAATGGGTTGATTGGCTCACTCACACGAGCAATCACCCTTGATGCTTTGAAAAATAAACAAGGTTGAGACAATCATTAATTGGCGCTTTGAGTAACGAGTTATTGATTCTTTAGATAACAATCAATTGACGTTTACTAGCGAGCAAAATGAAATCTTACGCCATATAGGCATGTGCCAAGATGAGGTTAATTTGGATTAACTGAATATATTATGCCCACCATCTATATTAACCTGTACTGATATCCAGATACAAAGTTTTAGAGTTAGCATTTGGGAAAGCGAGCAATCTAGAAATTTTTATGAGGCACTTATGACGCAACTAAACTAAGATCCTTACGACATGACCATAAGACATATAAATGAGATTTCCTGTCGTGGCATGATAACCGGACGCAAAATTTCAAATGTGGAGCTTTGATAAGCAAGCAATTTGAAATGTTCAAGTTAGACACTATAACGCCCCCAAATCTGGGTACCTTTAGACCCTGGATATGATGTTACACGGTACTAATCATCCATATGTTTAGCTTAACTATCATGAATGTAATTAATAACTATTACAAACATATACTTACAACTCCCAGGTTCTAAGACCTTGAATTCTTAATACTTGATAAAGTATATACTAATTATTACAATACTTCTAACTATTACAAATAGTTCACACTATCTTTATTTTTTCATATTTTCTTTCTCTTTGTCCTTACGGGAACCTTCGATACGTTTGGGCTTCACTGAAAACATTAAATTCAAAGCAATAATAAGCTACAAAGCTTAACAAGTATAAACAATTGAATAAACAACAAAATCAAGAATCATGTTATCATTTCAACAACTGAACAATAATTTTGAAAACATTTTGAATAAATAGGAATAATGGCATACTGAGCGGTCATATGACCTTGAACATTTTTCTTTTTCATAAAAGGTTCAACAGAAATTCATCCGTAAATCGTCATTTTCTAAGTACGCTAGGAGATCACTTATGTTTTTCACAACCTTTAACTTTTCAACGACTATATGCGTTTGTTTTTGGCCGCCTCATGGGTCTGTTGGGATATTCGACAAAAATTGCCCCTAATTGTAGGGTTGTTCATCTCACACTTAAGTCAGATTTCGCCACTAATTTAATTTGGTTTGGATATCATTAAAGAATTTATCAAATTCAAATCATATCTTAACATGTGTCTAGAAGAATCAAAAGGAATTGACATATTTTAAAAGAGTTCATGTAATATCTAACTTTAAATCTTTAATAATATACAAAAACATAGCTGAATAACGTATACAATTTATCAAAAGAATTGGATAAGTTTATAATTTACACAATATATAAATATTACATAAATTAGAACTTCAATACAGTATTTGACTGAAGTTGAAAAACTAGCACAATTAATTAATTTGTGGAAGTCAAAAACTTGCAAATTTTTTAAGAATACTTGCCTTAAGTGCTCGTTAATAATTACTTAAAAAATGTCCTTCAATAATCCTACACGTTTAATTAATAATAACATACCAATTAGTCACATAAAGACTCCACATATTGGTTTACATTACATTATTACTCATTTTATGTTGTTCGCGTTTTATAAACCAAGTAGTGTGATAACCTTTCAAAAATGTCTCTTGGCGTTGCGGCGAGAATACCACAACTCTCATAACAACTCCTTATGATGATTTATACTCATTATAATTCATTTATAATATTAATATTTTATAATATTTTAGAAAAATGTCAAAAATATTGCATGTCATTGCGAAATGGCACGGCGACACGCCTGTGGCACGCCCGACCCACACAACGTCGTTCGGCGTCGCATTAACACGCCCTGATGCGCACCACATTGCTCGGCGTCCGAAAATAACCCGTGACACGCCCGTGCATAACAACAAGCTTAAATGACCCAATGACGGCGATGCCCGATGAGTGAGGCTCAAGGCGAGTAGGGTGCTCATCGATAAAAAAAGCTGAACGAATTCTGAAAATACCAAACTGGTTCCGATTCAAAATTACTGGAAAAACAAGAACCGAAACCGGTACCGAATTACCAATTTTGGTACCCGATTTGGTACAAAATCGGTACAGGTTTTTTTGGTTCGGTTTTCGGTTATACCGCATGTATATAATTATTAATGCTTTGGCATTTTTTCCATCCCTTTGGAGCTGATTTACTTTGTTAAGAAATCTGCAGCGTTCAGTTTGGTGCTTTTATAGTACTTTATGGAGAAACACATCTTATTAACCATACTAAAACAATGGTTGTTTTATAGTAATTTGTGGACCTTTACTAATTACTTTCCACTTAATTTAGCCACACTACATACTCCAATATCCTAGAATTGCTTGCAAATTCCAACAGTGAATCACCAACTGATTAATTGTTTACGGTGTTAAGCATACTACCGCTAGCTGCAATTGGTATCATTTTGACTGCTGCAGAGTGCAGTGTACATCATTCCTGACCCCTAAGTGTTAAAACTGGGGAACTGTTTTTGAAAAATAAGGCTGCAGAGCTTGATCGAGAAATGGGTCTGATCCGCACACAAGAAGAAACTGGGCGCCATGTTAGAATGCTAACTCATGAAATCAAAACCCTGTTGGATGTAATGTACCCATACAACTTCCTTTGATCAATCAAGCATTCAGTGCTAATCGTTACGTTAATTACCTGCGACTGCGAGACTAAAAATAAACTAAAAATGCCAAAGCATAAATAAATTAATAGTTTATATCCTGAGCCCTGAGGTATACAAACAGTAATGTAAATCAAATAAACTAAAAATGTCAAAGCATTTGAATGAATTAACAGATTCACATGAGTTTGAGTCAATAGGGAAGAAATAACTTCGACCCCTTTGGAGAACAAATGTTAGTCTGTTACAAATTAAATATAACATAATCAAAGCTGAAACAAGTAGTAGCCAGTAGGTACACCGTACATATTATATATCCAAGATTAAAAACAAACAACGCACAAGGCACAATTGCCTGCTGAATCGCCTGCTGAATCAACAAATCAACCATATTATATATCCAAGATTGATTCATCTAAATCGCCTGCTGAAAATTCTGTAATTTTTAAAGACAAATGTGAGCAAATCATAATTTATTAAGAAGAATTTAAACTACATTACAAAAAAATATATAAACAATACAAAGTGGTATAGTGTTACTGTGTTATACCTTTTTCAATTTCTTCAAGGGATTCCAACTTTTCTTCGATATCAATTGGTTTGTTGCTTCGGCGAAGCCAATCTTGAGCATAAATAATTCCTTGCACCATCCTAGGAGTTAAAGAGCTCCTAATGGAATCAAGGATGCGTCCTCTTGTGCTAAATGCCGATTTGGAAGCCACTGTAGAAATGGGAATCGCTAAGACATCTCTAGCCATTAATAAAAGAACAGGAAATCTATGAGTGTTGGATCTCCACCAAGCTAAAAGGTTAAAATTTTCATATTTTCTTTCAACCGGATCCTTTAAATACATTTCTAGCTAAGTTTGAACTTCCCCACCTTGAACATCCTCAACATGTTGTTCAAACAAGCTGTCAATTTTTCTTTTTTTTCTTGACATACTTTCTACTAATGATGAGCCACCACTTTGAGTTAAGCTTCCACTCCCACTTGGAGTTTGAGATGAATGACCTTGGGACGATAAATGATTGAGATTATAATAATTGAACAACTCAAATAATACATCTTTAGGCCCTCTAATCATTTTGATTGCCAAATCACTTTCTTTACCATACATGTGATTAAATACAAACTCAACGAAAGTGAATTTGTGTCTTGGATCAAGAACCACAACAATGTATAACAACTTGTTCATTTTATCAACATCCCCCCAATATTTCATTAACTTTGATCTCATCCTCATAGTCATTTCTCTTATTTGATAATCATCATCATCATCTTCCATTTCTTTCAAAAGACCATCAACTTCCACAAACTCATGAACAAATCCATTGGATGTAACATATAATGTGTCGGAGATTCTAAGTGTTAATTCATAGAAGTGTTTCAAAAACAAAACAATTCTTCTCACATTACCCCAATCCTCCACCGTTGGCCACCCTTCACATGAGATCATTTCTTATTTAAACAAAGGATCCTTACTCCTAAGCCTATTAAAAGCATGTTCAAAATGTTGAGCAACATTCAACATTGAATAAGTGGAGTTCCATCTAGTAGCAACATCTAGGATTAACGAATATTTATTTTCAATTTTTTCAAAGTCAACACACTCCTTGAACTTTCTAATCCTAGATGGAGATTGCCTTACCCAGCTAATCAATGCCCGAACATGAGCTACCGAAATATTAACATCTTTCAACCCATCACCTACGACCAAGTTTAAATTATGAGTAACACATCGAACATGAATGAATTTATTCTCACAAACACTATTTCCCCATACTTGCAATTGATTTTTTAAATAAGATATCGCAACATCATTTGAATTGTCATTATCAACAGTTATAGTAAAAACTCTCTTAATCCCCCATTCTATCAAACAATTCCCAATTGCCATTCCAATGACCTCACTCTTGTGACTCAAAATTGGAACAAAGGTTATAATTTTTTTTTCTCAATCTCCATTTATCATCAATGTAATGAGCTGTCACAACCATATAATTAAGTCTATGCATTGATGTCCATGTGTCAGTTGTAATACATATCCTTTGAGAAGATAAGTTAAAAATAGATTTTAACTTCTTTTTCTCTTCCATATATATTTTAAAACAATCTCTTGTAATTGTGTGACGTGAAGGAACATTGAACCTAGGACATGCAATGGACATAAAATATCGAAATCCCTCATTTTTGACAAATTTAAAAGGAAGTTCATCAACTAGAATCATATATGCTAAAGCAACCCGAGTTAGTTCCACATCAAACTTCCAAAGACAATTATTTGTTGACTCCCCTTCCATGGTCTCATCATCATTATTAGCACTTGCAGATTTAAAGTTTAAGATTGCTTGATTTCTTAACTCCACATTTGGGGGGTAAATTTTACATCTCCTATTGTGAGAATTTAGACCACTAGTCCCATTATTTTTTGGATTAGCACTTAAAATAGCTCCACAATATTTGCATTTAGCTTTAATTTGACCATTTTGCTTAAATCTTGTATAATGAGCCCAAATTTTAGCACGAGTCTTACCAACATCAAGTTGCTCAATTTCACCATCATTCAACTCCTCTTCATTAATATGAATTGGATTTTCAGCATTTGATTCCACGTTGATGGGTGCCTCAGACTGCTGCTCAGCCATTATAAATTTATAACCTACACATGCGCAAAACAATGAGCCTTACTTATTTCACAAAATAATGAACTATGATAACAAAAAATTGAGTTTTTGTCATAACCATGAAGAAAAGAAAAATGCTAGAATTTATCTGGATATATCAAACAACCATAATTACTACAAAGAGTGCAGTTAGATAAAATCATGTATACTTTTTATTGTGTAAAATCAATACAGTACAAAACATAGAGAAAGGGATACTTGAATCAAAAATAATACCACTGCCACATATTTCAATCAACCTAGTCAATTACTCTATGCAAATTTCATGAACCCCTAAGGCCCTAACCTTAGCACTTTGAGAAGATTTAACCCATGGTAAGCATGCAAAGGTAAATATATGCAAGATCTGTATGATGGTCGTAAGGAATATATCAAATTACAAGTAATCGACAAACCATCTTCTCATAGTAATTTTATCAAACACCTAATAGACGGTCGAAAAAAAATTACTATGGTCGAAACACCTAGTATACTTATATATGTATTTGTACATGATGTGTACATATCTCAGATTTAGGTGCAGAAATCTCAAATCAGATCTGTACTAGTGTAACTGTGTAAGTATAGTGTATATGATGTGTACAAAAATCAGAAACTAGTATAGTGTATATGATGTGTACAGATCTCACGACTTACCGTCGGTGTCTAGTCGGAGACGTTGGGTGCGTGCTGGCTCTGTAGCTCAATGGTCACTACTCAGGGCAGGCCGGCAAGGTGAGCTTTAATGGAGGAGAAGCTTCAATGGAGGAGAAATTATTTGTGAAGAACAGAGTGTAGAAGACTGAAGAGTGAAGTCTCTGTACTCTATAGAATTAAAAGAAAGAGTAAGTGAATAACTGAGTAAATAAAGTACTTAAGTATTAATTATTAAATTTCAGTTTTTTTTGGTTTTTCGGTATTTACCGAATTCAAAATTTCATTATCGCTACCGGTACCAAAAAGTATAAAAAATTGAAAAACCGATACCGAAAAAACTGAAACTGAAAAAAACTAGTATTGGTTTCAACCGGTTTTTTGAAAAAACTAAATTTTTTGAGCACCCCTACCGGTGAGCCCGGTGCCCCACCATGTGTGCCCTGCGCACCTGCCGCGTGCCCATTGCACCAGCACGCTGCTCAGCTACTGCTTAACAGGCCTAACCCCCTTATTCCTAACCTTATAAGTTGATCATTTTAAGTTAGAATAAGTTCATTTTTGCGTCATTTTCTTCCTTGTAACATCCTTAACAAATCTCTCTGGGTGGAAAATTTTTCCAAACCCATTATCAGGCCAAAGTAGTGGCCCCCAAAACCTTCGATGCCTAGTTTTCTACTTTGGCAGATTCTACATGTCTTTTTTTGAAAGTAATAACTCTTTCCTTCGGATTCGGAGTCGGAATGAGGTCGTTCTTAAGCCTACGGATTCATTGTTATACATACTACACAATCCCTAGAGAAGAAAATATTTCCAAAGACTCCAACAACTCAAAAAATTGTCCCAAAAGTTTTATAAAAAAAATGTTTTAACTATTTTTATAAAAAAATTTCCATGACTTTGTTACAAAAGCTTTTGCCTTCGTTCTAATTGGATGATGTTCATAACTTATAAGAGCATATTACAACACCCTAAAACTTAATTTTCAAATTCGGGACACCACACAAAATTGGTTCAAAACTGTCCGCTATTTATTCAAAATCCATCCTTTATGTATAGGTTTTGTGTTTTTAATATTTTTTCAACTTGGCATGGAATTTACCGGTAGTTTACAGTTATATACACTATAACCACTCTCTTATAACTCTAAGATCCTTCATGATCTTCCATAAACCAACAACCACCATCAAAGCATTTTATAAGCTTAAAAAGAAAAGAATGGATGAATAAAAGGGTTAGGGTTTGATGTTTACCTTCTTTGCTCTTCTTCTTAGCTAGATGAATATTCAAGCTTGCTAGACTTCTTCTTCTCCTTTCTCCTTGCACCCGTCCACTCTCGTTCTTTCTTTCTTTTTCTTCTAGCTCTCAAGTTTTCTCTTAATCTCTTGCTCTCTCTTTCTTTCTTACTTAGCTTACAAGATGGAATGAATGTAAATGACCAAGTGTTGGATGATTTAATGAATAATCCTATAACTAACCTAACCATGCCCTAAGGTTATGTTAATCCATGAGGGATTAAGGAGACCAAATAAGTACTTAAGGACTTGTTTGGCTAACATAAACAAATGGGGAGACGCATTAATTTCTTTATTTGCTACAACTTAAAACTTACCATAAATTGTAATTTCCATCCTACTTTGTCCCCTCCCACTTATGACCGGTTCCTCCCCCTAGTTCCTCACCTTTTGGCCATTCATTTCATCACATGTTCAATTCCCCAACATATGACACATGTCCTCCAAGACTTTGGCTCCAAGTACTTAGGTTTTAACCCTAAGATTGAGGTTTAACTTTAACCCTAGCCAAGCCATTTCAAAACCTAGGTTCAACTCGGCTAGGTTACTTCACAACTTATTTTCGATTCGATTTTCTTCCTAATTAGGTTTTCTAAATTTTTCGGTTATGTTTTCGTAACACACTCGATTAGTCAAAAAACCAACTTCCATTTTTCGTAAAAAAACTTTATTACGCTTTCCGTTCCCCTTTCTCGAATAAACGCTATGACGTAATTTGAAAAGTGAAAAAACACTAAAAGGCGTTTTTAATTGTGAATAGTGATTTTACATCTTTTCCCAAAAAATAGTTTATTAGAGATATCATCTCCCTTTCCCAAATAAACGCTATGACGTAATTCAAAAAGTCAAAAAAATGTAAAAAGCATTTTCTGAATAGTGTTTTAGCGTTTTCTCAAATTTTTTTATTTTTATTCTAAAAATGTCAACACATATACTTGTACTAGGTCAAAAATTGACCTTTTAACACATTACACACAATCATTCCATCAAAATATTTATTTTATTTAATAAATATTAAAATCCTAATTCCAAGGATAAGCTATATTTTCGATCGTTACAGACACTCTGGGAGTGACTAGAATGAGGTCCGCTAAATAAAGCTATAGAATAATATATTGTGAGAGTGTTACATGTGCTTAGCGATAATGTAAAGGTGGTGAGAGAATGAATTCCTATTTTTTCACCGTGTGAGTCTTGTAGGATAAGATCCTTATTCCTACATCAAGGCCCTTTGTGATCTTTGACTATACTACAAAGACATGGATTAATGTTGCTACTTTGATTTTGATTCCTATGGTCAGGATTAATGAAACTATAAGGACCAATTCTGGGAAAGTAATTAATTCATATCTGGGTAGTAGTGGGGTAAAGGGAAAATAATTTGATTTCACTTCGTTTTGCACTTATTATTGACATTTTTAGCGCTTCGATAGCGATATAATAATAAGTTAGATACGAAATGGAATTGAGCCCAAAGGTGGTTAAGTATGGCTCTCTAAGGGATTAGAAATACTTAACCTAGTGAAAATTGAAGTATGTCTGGGGTATTCTTAGTTTATAGGTTGTAGCCTCCGTATAAATTATTGAGTTTGACGTAAGAGCTCCCGTACTATTTCTTTGGAAGGATAGATGTCTTTATGTTGGCTCTAACAGGTTTGATGTAGAGCTCCCACATTGCAGATGAACTCAGTGGTCACACAGTCCGACAACTGGATTTACTAGTTATTGGTTTGAGTTATTTCTGGTATATGTGATTATTACGTCATCCCTACCATGAACGAGTGAGAAATGTTGGATTTTGATATATCCAAATGGGGCACTCATGGAGGGTCCAACCCATTTGGTTGTTAGCCTGCAGGTTATCCAATTGACCAAGTCAGTAAACGTTTAGTTATTTTGACTGGGAGTTTAAAAAAACTTGGGAAGTGGTTTAACCACTTAGCCCATATATATCCACGTCTCTGAGATTATACGGATGATGATGATCATTATAATATCAAGTTTCCCAATTCCAACAGTGAGAGAATAATATACACTGCTAATACAAAGAGCTCCCAACATACTTAGTGGATTTCTAGTTGTTTCGAACCGTAGAATTGAGCTCCGTTTTCATCAACAAGGATTGTAATTTGGAGACTTCACTGGGTTGTAGAGTACGTGGAATTGCATGAAACTTTTGCGCACCAAAGGCTAACACGCTTCAAGAAGTATATTCTTCTTTGGTTCTCGTTTATGTGTAAACTAGTAATAACATGCATGTATTTAATCCTTCAGATAGTATGGCATATTATACTACAACCAAAAGAAATATAAACCTTTTTGGGTAACAAAAAAACATGTCAAATAAGACACTTTTTGAAGTATTCATATTCGAATAATATGGCATAACCTTTATTAATAGTAGGTTTGAATTTGTGACATGCAGCCTTACCTTTTCCAGATGATGTACCAATGGCCATACTCCACAACATCTTCATCAAAGGAGAGCAGATGAATTATGAACTGAGAGCAGATGACTTAGAGGCAACGGAGCTCTATCCTGATTACAAATATATTACATTTGGTGAACTTCTGGATATCTTTTTGATTGATCCTCCAAAAGCAAGATTAGCTGCTTTCGGGTAGTTAAAATCGTAATTTCTTATAAGAAATACTCATCTATATATTCATGATGTTTGACTTGAAGATCATAAGACTTTGTTTCATTTGTAATTAGCAAGGATTTGAGTGAAATAGACTGTTGCATGTGTGTTACATTACTTCAATTTAACTGTTGGTTGGGACATAGTGAAAAATGCAAGCAAGTGGACTGAGCTGTTGCGGGGATACTTAGTTGTGATTCTATAGTTGGTAATTGACTCACTCATCATATCTTTATTATTTTTGGGTTCCCGGTAAAGTTTTGCAAGTGCCATTAAAGTTTTGGTTGGTTTCATGCGCTTATATACTATACTTCTTGTTTGTATTTTTTAGTGGCCATATCCATATAACTTTCGAATTTGTCACATCTCTTCGTTTGGTTTTTAGTTGGTTAATAAATTTTTTTATCCGATTTAAAGATAAAAGTGTTATTAGTATGAAAAATGATATATATTATGAATATTTACATTGACTTTTTGATTGTAAGTTACATGAACAACTAAAAATGAATGGTAACTGTAATAACAAGTTTTAAAAAAAATGAAGAAGAAAAAGATAATAATAATAATAATAATAATAATAATAATATAATTAAATAATATAAGTGTAACTAATAATTATTTATACATATACCTATAAAGATAAGATAAGTCATTTAAGTTATAACTATAAAACTAGACAACAAGTGAATACAAGCTTTTGTATTATTCTTTCTTATCTATTTTACAAACAGAGTTGTCCTATATATATAAATCTATGAGAACCACCTAAGTTAGAATCAAGACATTTACAAAATCACATAAACTAGAATTAAGGGATTTACAAAATCAAATATTCTCAAGAGATAATTATGCTAATTCAAAAATAATATCCTAACTATATGCTAAGGTTTGTCTTCACTCCCCCTCAAACGCAACGGTATGGAATGGAGGTTAAGTTTGGAGCACAAAAACAGAAATTGGGAACGTGTTAATCCTTTTGTAAAAATGTTTGCAAGTTGAATAGTCGAATTTAACAAAATGGAAGGAGAGATGTCCTTTTGCAACGAGTTCTCAAACAAAATGATAATCGATTTCGATGTGGCAAGTACGGGCATGAAAAATCTGATTACGAGCTATGTGAAGAGCTGAAATATTATCACAGTAAAGTTGTGGGGAACATGGAAATGAGATGCCAAGTTCCAGAAAAAGAAAGTCAAATCACTAAAGTTCAGAGACAGTAGTGGCGAGAGCACGATTTTCAGCTTCACTACTAGAATGAAAGACAATGGCCTGTTTCTTGGATGTCCAAAAGAGTAGATTGGGTCCAAGAAAGACACATGTACCAGTAGCGTAGCGACGACTGTCTGAATCACCAGGCCAATCGACATATGAAAAGAGAAAAATTAGTAGATTTTCGAAATGTGAGACCTTGTGGTATGGAACCTTTGAGATATTTAAAAATCCTTTTGACGGCTTGAAGATGTGATGTGCGGGTGAATTGACATACTTGGTTCACAGCAAAATCAATGTCTGGATGGGACAAAGTAAGATACTGAAGACCACCAACCATACTGCAATAGGTGGTGACATCAGTCAAAGGATCACCCTCATGACTAGATAAACGAGTATGCACGGAGAGTGGAGTGGGTGAAGGCTTACATGATTCCATGTTAAATTTTTGAAGCAATTTTGAAGCATAACGAGCTTGTGAAAGAGTGAGATGGGAAGTTCTCCGAGTGACTTCAATGCGTAGGAAGAAACGTAGTTCACCCAAACTACGCACTACTACAAAATATTAAATAAACAACACTTAAACTACAACATTTTTTATAAAAACGTTATGATATTTTTTTTCACAACGTTTTTAAAAAAAACGTTGTAGATATATATGCAAAAACGTTATTTATTTAAAAAGATATTTTTTTTGTTTTAAATAGATAACATTTCTTTTTTTAAAACGTTGTCTATCAACAAAACATGGAGCTTAAAATAAAAAATATGGAAGTGAAAACACGGAGCTTAAAACGTTTCCTATACTTTAATTTCATTCCCTCCTTACTTTTCCCCCGATCTGATATTTCCTCCTTCCCATTTTTCACACAAAATCTTTCAACTTCTTCGCCGCCACCGCTCTAAGCTCCAGCGACACATCGGCGATGGAGTAGAACTTCTGCATCTGGAGAATCGGGATCCAGTTCAGCCGCCGCCGGTGAATGGCCGCGAACGCCGACTCGTTTTATCTGCTGACCGTTTTGGCGAGTCGAGCCCCTTTTCTGCTCGAGCATTGAGCGCCACAGGTATTATTTGCATGCAAAGCTTGCTTCAGTTTCAGGGTTCTTTTTCTTCGTTAGAGTTTTGGGTTTATGTAATCAAAGGTTCTTTTGTTTTGTTTGTGTTTGATTGTTTCTACCCTTTTCTATTCGGGGAACTTCTTGTATTTTTATTCTTCATGGGACAGTTTTTTCTTTGCATTATGTGTCAGTGGGAATTAAGCCAATGGGTATGCATACATGTATCTTGTTTTTGAATTTTGTTTCCTGATTAAATTTGTGTTTGTTTTTCTCAATCCTGTTATATTTATAGGATAGTGCTAGTTAATTGGTTTCATAACTTCCTGTTAAGTTAGCTGCTAATTGTTAATTTATTCTTTTTGAATATTTTCCTTATTGGTGATAAAAGTTATATCTTGCAATTTTATAGAATTAGTTTTTGACTGTTAATGCTTGTGTTTCTGAGACATTACCGTTTTAGTACAGATGTGGAAATTTTGAAGACACCCATTTATTGTCATACTATCTTAATAAAATTTTGCTTTGTCAGATTGAGGTAGGATCTCTCTGGTCTGATAAGAACAATTTGTTTCACAGTTTTCTCGTGTAATTGCTCATTTTAATATTTTCAAGAAAGGGCACCTAATATGTTTGAAACTACTGGATGGTTCTTTTTGCTATGATTATTTTGTTTCTAAACAACCCAAACTTGAAAATGCATGAATCATGAAGTTAGATCCGTTCAGAGTCAACACAAAATGCTAACATGGTAGTTATTTGCATTATGGTATGAATGTTCAAAATCATGGTGCATTCTGGAACATGCCGATCCAAAACATCTTGTTTCTATTTACTTTCATATATATAGAATATGTTAATGTAGGATGCTACTATTCCTCTTTTTTCTAGGTAATAATTTTAAAAAAGAGCTGGATATGTTATTTATTATCATGTAATTTGTAGAAGAAAATAATGCTAACACGTAGAGATAACTGAAATATTCAACTTTATACTTAAGAAAGCTGCCCCAGCGTATGGTGTATTGTGTTACCGTTCTGCAAATTGAAGGGATCCAGGTTTTAGGTAACACTGGTTCCATTAATTATCAGTGTAATAACTGCTTGGCAGTATCTTTTTGCAGTCTATCTTATCATAGCCTGCAGTTATTCAAAACATTGCTATGCTTCAGTAACTTTTTTTCTTGAATAGACTTAAGAATGAGCAAAAATTTAGTTGCGAGTACTGTGTGGACAAAATTGTACATTTTGCTGGTTATATCACTCGTTGCGCTAGAAATATCACTATCCTTTCTTTGCGAGAAGTAAGTTTAGGCACACATCTACAAAGTAGGTAAACTTCTACGCAATGAATGTAATTGTACTGTTTAATTCACATCATAATGGACACTTTGAGTAAAGAATTAGGACCTACTTAGCAGTGTTGTTTGTAGGGGGTTTGCTGAAAGTATGGTAATATAATATGAAGTCATGAAATTTCTTCTTTTTATGATTTATCATGTTATTCCAGTTGTACAATTACAGAATGTGTACTGTTTTAGTTTATTGGGGGGGGGGGGGGGAGGTGTTTGCTGAAAGTATGATAGTATAATATGCAGTTGTGAAATCTCTACTGTTTTATGATTTATCATGTGATTCCAGTTTCACTATTACTGAATATGTAATGTGTTCATTATGCATACTCATGCATGTAGGTTAGCTAGCTAATACATTCCTTTATAGACGCAGTTTTTCTAGTGTGCATATGGAGCAAGGAAATTTGTTGATTAAGACCAAGATTGCTTCTTGTAATAGAATTTTTAAAGTGCTCTGCTGGTAATTTGGCGCACTTCTGTGCAAATGGTTGCTGATCAGCGGAAGAAGAAACGTTTGAACGCTGCTAGTGTTGTTTGTTACGCTTCTCACAAGCAACACAAAGTGAAAAGGAAGAAATTGGTATTGCCACAATACGATTCAAGCATCAGATCTAATATTGTTCTTGAGTGGGATGACAAAACGAAGAGTATTGTGGCCCAGAGGGAGCAGATCGGCATTGCATGGAGAGATTTGTCACCTTTGGTCAATGTTGTTCCCAATTGCCACAATGTCATGGCTGATATAGTTATTGTTCCACGGGAAATTTTTGAATTAAAAATTTTGAAGGAGGTGCTTTCATGTGAGGTAAGGATTAATTTATGTTGCACTCCATATTTAACTTCAAAAGAAGTTTCTTTCATCAAGTTTTCTATACATTTCATGGGGGATTCTTAATAGGTTTGGCAAACTCATCTATCTGAAAAAGAGAGAATCCTTCTGAATCAGTTTCTGCCCGAAAGAGTTGAGGCACAAAAAGTTGTTCAAGAACTGTTTGCGGGGGCTAACTTTCACTTTGGGAATCCTTTTCTGAAATGGCAAGTATTACTATTCATTCTAATGCCATAAGTTGCTGATACATGACTTTCTGTTGAAATTTGGCCAAAAGGTGTGACTTTCTGGTATTTTCCAAAATGGTAGTTGATAGTATCACTTGATCAAGCTTCTGGCTTTCACATGTTTGGATTTTCAGTTTGATTTTCAATATTTATTCTCTCCATCCCACCATTTCTCCACTTGCAAGGTGCATGATGAATTTTTAAGACACATGGACAACACATTTTGAGATAATATTTTTTAATATAACCTTTTCACAGTTATTCTTAAGCTTTTAAAGAGATCAATTTTGAAGAAATCATATTAAATGTAATATATACATGTATTTGGGTCGGTCTTAGAATTCATGTGGCTTACATTGTTTAGAAACAGGACATAAAAAATGTGATGGGTTGGAGTATTAGCTTTTTGACAAGTTCTGTACCTGTAAGTAGTTTTCAACATCTTTTGTGGTTTTTTCCAACTTATCAGTCTATTTGGATTGCGAATTGATCTATTTTGTCATATTTACAAGGCAAAGCAAGCATATTGGTCCAGTATCTTTAACCGAACATCAATAACAATTCAGTACAAGGAAGTGCAACAGAATTGTAAATACGTTCTACATGTAGTGGTTGTGTAATTTAATGATCTTGACTATCCTTAATCTTTAACTTTTGTTTAGTTCTTTGGTTTCTATGGGCATTAGTTAAAGGCTTAAATTTGAGATGTTGGGGTTGAAATTTTGAAGTACAGATGAAAAAGAAACGAAATAGAATGAAGGAAAAAAAGATAGAGAATGAAAATGATGGTCTGTAATATATGAATGTTTAGTTTAATTACACAACATGTGTTTGGCTTCATCCTGATAAAGTTACTTATTACTTTTTTTGGTTTCAGAGGATTGTTGTGTACTTTTTATATTTTGTGGTTTCAAAGGAATATTGTCTTCGCTTTTCATTTTACACTGTACACACCCTTTCATTTAGTTATTTCCTTATTATATGGTTCTTTATAGAGGAATTTGATATGCAATGCCCATCAAGCAATTGTTATGTTATTACATGCAGTTGTAATGTTTGGAAATTTCCTTTTGCAGGCCTCATTCGACCGGGCTAAAAAATGGGTTCAAGAGCTTCAAGCACAAGGTAGTCTTTAACATTAACCTGGTTTGAGGTTCCTGTAACTTTCGTTTTCTTTATTCATCATCCTTTCTTTACAATGTTCTTGTGTTGGCTGTAAGTAGCCCATTCATGGTGTAATTACACACACACACACACACAAATTACATTGTATTTGCATGTGCAGTTTTAAGGTTTGTCATTCCCTGAGCAGCAAGTATTCAGTAATTGGCATTTGGGTCAACTAATATAGATTACCTTGTGCACAGGAAAACTAAATATATAGCTATTAAGCTAATATAGCAGACAAATACTCTCATCAACTACAACTAACTATGTTTTTAACTGTATGCAGGCATATGATGGCATGATTGTTGGCAAACATTCACAATTCATGTACAGTTGAAGGAGAACCTAGGCTTTTTTGCACATGCTTAGGTAGTAGCTTACTTTTATGGATAGTTTGATTTATTTCGTGGATGTAATCAAATTTACAATTCAATATAGTAGTAATTTATATTGAAAAGTGAATTTGAGATGTATATATGGATAGTTTGGTATATATTTTGTGGATGTAGTAATTTGAAACTGTAAACGAATGGTATTATTGGGATGTATTTTGAATGGTTGATACATTTTGGCTTTAAATTTAAATGAGAATTTAGACCTTTTAGCTATATATCATGACATTAGCATATTGCATGTGCATTGGTAATGTAGGTGAATTATAACCTTTTATTTTTCTTTTTTTTTAATCTACAACATTTTAAAAACGTTGTGTAAATGTGCCTAAACGTTGTCTGATATATTAAAATACAACGTTTTTAGCCAGAAAACGTTGTGGAATCATACCTTCTACAACGTTTTTATCCATATGTTAATTTTTGAAAAATAAATTTACAACGTTTTTTTCCTAAAAAACGTTGTGTATTGTGTTTAATTACAACGTTTTAAAAACGTTGTGTAAGGGTGTCAAATAGACAATACCTTTAATCACGACGTTTTTCTGACTGAAACCACAACGTTTTTTTCGCGTTATCTATTAACTGTTTTGTAGTAGTGACGACTCTCAAAAGTAGAACACAAAATATCAATGAACTCGTTGATTTTAGCTAGAGAGTTTACGGTCACAATAAGGTCATCAACATAGACTAAAAGAATTCAAGTTATTGGACCAGAATGCTTGATGAATAATGATGGATTTGAGTGGCTGTTTGCAAAGCCATGATATGTAAGAACAGCTTGAAGACATTGAAATCATGCGCGAGGTGATTGCTTGAGGCCATAGAGTGCACGTTGTAATTTACACACATGATGGGGACATAATGGATCAACAAAGCCAGGGGGCTGAGTCATATACACATCCTCATTTAGAACACCCTTGAGAAAGGCGTTGCGGACATCAAGCTGTTGCAATAGCCATTCATAACTTAGAGCAAGAGCAAGTATTTTTCTAATAGTAGAAGGACGAACAACGGGACTGGAAGTCTCATCATAGTCAATGCCCTCTTGTTGTGTGAATCCTTGAGCCACAAGATGTGACGCCCCCAGAACAGGTCCACACAACCCATTCTGAATCGCCAAATATACGGTACATAATTCAAATACAAACTTCATTTATACAACTGTTAAACTGTCGTGCAAAATATGACAACACATAAGCTGCGAGTTTCAATAGAAATAACAGTACTCACACTCCAAATTAATGATATTTTACATAAAGGTATAGCCGATAACTCTTTTAGGAATTAAAATCTTTGGAAAATGCTTAAGGAATCCTTCATACATGGGAGACCATGCATCTAAGTTATAATAGATATCATAGGACTTGAGAATTAACCTTGGTTGACCCAATAGACCCCAAAGAAGAACGAGAAGATTACTATCTTGTTCATTCCAATGGTGTGTATCTTCTTGCCATATAATTATCTCCATTGTCTCAAACAAAGGATTATATTCCAACCATACTCCAAGATTATATAGATAATGCTTATAGATATAGTCAGCAAGTGGATGTGCACAACCATATCTTATGATAACACGAGTTGATATGTGGTTAGACATCATGTATGATAATGGAAACACACCCTTTAAGCTCTTAGTACAATTTTGTCCTCCTCATTCTAATGAGGTGAGCTTTTGACGCTTTCAAAGTCGGGTTCTCATCACCCTATTGTTGTTCACCAAAATCAATTATTAAGTGACGTATAAAATACGTCACACATATCTTAAGTCCTCAATCCAATTATATATTGTCATACTCTTATATAATGTATTGAGAAACTTCCAAAGTCTCGGACCATCACACTATTCCCCTGTTATCCCCGCTCGACCCAGATACACTCTTATTACCGGAAAGAAATTGTGAAGGAAAAGGGTGAGCTCAACTAGCACAGTAAAGAATATTATGACTAAGATAATGTAGAATAAATTATCCTTAGTTCTCAACAGGGAAAAATCTAATAGAATACAATATACAACAAGTTTTAGATCAGCAACTACAGCGAAACCAGTAATCTATTAGAAGAGTCAAGTAGAACATAATGTCTACTATCTCCTCCAAATCAAAAGTCCATCATTAATATTTCATCCCTGTAATACCCATCAACAGTTCTGTGACACCACCAAATCTGGGTACTTCTTTCCCAAAAGATTTGGTGTTCACTTTCCATTCATTCATATCTAGCTACCCAATTATAATGAAATTAAACCATAAATCCTCCCATTAAAAGGGTTACATCATAAATCAAAAAGTCTCCCAGGTTATCTAACCTTTACATCAATCAAATGTAGAAATAAAATAATTACATCACATTATTAAATATAAAGTTTATCATCATAACAATAAGTAAATTACAAGTCTTCACCACTTGTTCATTTTCCCTTTTCCCTTGCTAGTGGTAGGCTTGGATCACCGTGACATACAAGGCGCCATTTCCTTGACACCTTGACACCCGGTAGCGATTCTTGGGTGCATGTACATAAACTACGCAGACTTATAACAGTGCTTTGTTTAGCCCAACTAACACGAATTTCACCCACAAAATAGTAAATTTAACATATGCAATTAGTATAGAACTAACACAACACATGATTCCTCACATATTCATCAACTTAGAACAATTAAACAACAACTTCAACTAATTTAAATCCTTAATTTTATGTTTTTGTACAAAAAATTTTGACATCCTTCACAAAAATCACTACTGTGATCACAATTCTTGTCCAAATTAACTCATTCAAACTACGTTCTCTTCATTTCTTAATGGACTAACATATTCAACGCTCAATTTACAGATTAGCTTACAAATTAACTACCAAATTTGGTACTTTCACAAGCCATATGTAAAAACATACACTGTAATTATTTTTCATCCTTCTTAAACGTAATTAGCATACTAATTCTTGTCTAAATACAAACTCTAACATCACAAACACGTATAATCACAAGTTATCAGTTGTATATCAACAATTCAAAAAAATGAATTCACAGAACTTGAAGGTTTATGTCGTAAAACACACACACACACACACACACACACATATATATAATATTAAGACTATGGAAATATCTTCAATTGCTTGAACAATCCTTGCTAAAAATTAAGACTATGGAAATACCTTCAATTGCTTGAACAATCCTTGCTAAAAATCTAGAAATTGTTTTGAAATTCTCAGACTTTCTCTCAAACTCTCTTTCTAATCTCTCTAAGTTTCTCTGTTCTTTTCTCTTCTTAGTAACAATATGCCAAACTAACAGTATGCGTAAAGATAAAAGAAACTGATAGGGCCATAATACGTATATTAAAAACAACGGTTACAACCTTAAACGTATATCAGTTATAATATATATTATTTATTATTTTGATTTATTTTAATTAAAATTCAAAATTCAAAAGCCAAAAGGCTTTGTTTAGCAAAAATTCTTTAAAATAAAGACTTAATATTTTAAGCCTTGTTTGGGTAAATTCATTTAATTTATTTTAATAAATCTTTACACTATAGGTTATAATCTCATTTTATAATTTTATTTAATAATTTAACATAATATTTTAAATTATTAAATTAAAACAATAATATAACATTTCATGGTATCTTACAACTCATTAACTATTAAATTAAATTAAATTAGAATATTATCTAATAAATTTAATTCACTAATATTTACTAACAACAACCACATCAATAAAATATTTATTTAATTTAATAAATATTTGAAATTATAAATAATAAAATCTTGGATTGCTACAAGTTCTTTGTTGTACCCAAGACAAAGAGAACTTTCATCACATGTCTTCATTTGAACCACCAAATATTATAGTTAAATTTACAATTCATATTTATAATCATATAAATCAATAGTCCATCTTTGCACTACGGGCCAAAGACATACGACTGTAAATCTAATAATCAATAGTCCATCTTTGCACTACGGGCCAAAGACATACAACTGTAAAACCAATAATTAACAGTCCATCTATGTACTACGACCAAAGACATACAATTGTAAAACCAATAATCAACAGTCCATCTTTGCACTACGGGCCAAAGATGTTCAACTATAAAACCAATAATCAATAGTACATCTTTGCACTACGGGCCAAAGATGTTCAACTGTAAAACCAATAATCAATAGTTCATCTTTGCACTACGGCCCAAAGAGGACTTTTACCACATCATTTGTCTATAACATTACAGGTCATGATTATACTAATACACAATTTTTGGTCATAATCATACCAATCAACAGTCCATCTATGCACTATGGGCCAAAGATGACTTTTACCACTTCATTTGTCTGTAACATTACAGGTCATGATTATACCAATACACAATTCCTAGTCATAATCATACCAATCAATAGTCCATCTATGCACTACGGGCCAAAGATGATTTTTACCACATCATTTGTCTGCAACATTACAGGTCATGATTATACCAATACACAATTCTTGGTCATAATCATACCAATCAACAGTCCATCTATGCACTACGGGCCAAAGATGACTATTACCACATTGTAAGACCCCGAATTTTTATGAAATTAAAGTATTCAATTTTCTTATAATTATTATTTTATTTCGTAATTAAAGTATTCAATTTTCTTATAATTATTAAAGTCATGGAATATCATTTTCTTTGATATTTTTTTACGAGTTACTATTCACAGATTACTATTCACTCAGCTACTATTCACTCTAGTATTATTCACTCGGGTATTCGGGGTACTTTTTCGTGTTGGAGTACTATTCACGGGTTACTATTCACCCGATTACTATTTACTCTAGTATCATTCACTCGGGTATTTAGGACACTTTTCGTTTCGGAGTACTATTCCTGAAGTACTATTCACGGGGTACTATTCACCCAAAAAATATATTTCTTTTTTGTCCAAATTATTTTTGGTACATGAATATTATTCTTGAATTTTACTCTACAAAGCAGTATCATGTTGACAATTTGGACGTTATTGATTCTTGGATAAATTAAATTATAAATCTTTAAAATTTATCCTTGAACTTGTTTTATGGAATTATTATGTCATTGTCATCATCCTCATGCTTATATTGTGATGAAAGTCATCTTTGACTTACGTGCATAGATGGACTTGGTATGATTATGACCAGGGATTATTCGGTATAATCATGACCGTAATGTGACGAATGATGTGGTGAAAGTCCTCATTGGCCTGTAGTTTATTGATGGACAGTTGTTGGTATGATTATGACCAGGGATTATTCGGTATAATCATGACCATTGATGATTATATGAATATCCTTGGCTGTGATGCAGGGATGATTTGATTTTATTTATTAAGCTGAGTCTCAGCGATAAAGTTGATGAAAAACTTTTTAAATCATAGAAGATAGTAGATTTTACGCTCTACTTGAGTCTTCTAATGAATTGCTTATTCTGCTGCAGTTGTTGATCTAAAACTTGTTGTCTACTATATTCTATCAGTTGTTATACTGTCGAAGGCTAAGGATAATTTATTCTGCATTATCTTAGTTAAAATATTTCTTACTGGGCTAGTTGAGCTCACCTTTTCTTTAACTGTTCTCTTCAGGAAATGAGAATATAGCTGGGACGAGTCGGGGAACGGATTGACGGTCTAGATGGTTGTTTTAGTAGTCCTCACTATTCTATAAAATAGTGTGACAATAAATGTAATGAGGACTCTCTTTGAGAGTGGATATTGTCTAGATGACAATATTCTTATTGAAACTCTTAGATTATGTTTTGTCGTATTTTACACGACTGTTGTATAATTAAGTTGTATTTGAATTTTGTACCATATATTTGGCGACTCAAGATGGGTGATGTATACCTATTTTGGGGGCGTCATACACATCATTTGTCTGTAACATTACGGGTCATGATTATACCAATACACAATTTCTGGTCATAATCATACCAATCAACAGTCCATTTATGCACTACGGGCCAAAGATGACTTTCACCACAATATAAACATGAGAATGATGACAATGATATAAGGATTCAATCAAGTGAGATTAAGGATAAATATCAAAAATTTATAATTCAATTTATCCAGAGTTCAAGAATATCCAAACTTTCAACATGATAACTAAATGTGGAATAAAATTCAAGAATGATATTTATGTATCAAAAATAATTTGGACAGAAAAGAAATCACTTTTGTCGTGAATAGTACCATGCGAATAGTACTCGAATGAATAGTACCTCGTCATGCAAAATACCCCGGATAAATAGTACCCCGAGTAAATAGTACCAAATGAATAGTACCCCATCATGCAAAGTACCCAGAATAAATAGTACCCAGAGTGAATCGTACCCCATATGAAAATATTAAAATTTAATAAGAAAGTTCAGACCAATATTCCAATGAAACGATACTAGATGAAGCGCAAAACTCGAGGATATTCTACTAATTTTAGAGATTATAGAAGAAATACTTAATATAGTAAGTTTAGATTTAAGAATGTGAAAAGAAATAATATACGAAACTGCAAATGGATTTTCACTCGTCATGCGGTAATCCGCGTAGACAGATCTTTTTCACAAATAAAGAATGAGTACGGAAGGTTATTAACCATGCATGCGGTAATCCGTGTAGACATGTTATTCCCACAGATTAAAGGATGAATACGAAAAATAATATCTCTTACCATACGAAAAAGAACATTCCTTATGAATACAAAAAATAATATCCCTTACGATTACAAAAAAGTAATATACCTTACAAAATAACACCCCTTACCTCAGTAGGAGATTGGATACTGTAATAGAGAAGTAGCAAAATACTCTTCTTCTTTCTCTCTATAGTTTCTCTCTCTATAGTTTTTTTTTGAGTCTTAGTGAATTGGTGAGAATGAAAGAAGAAATAAGCTTCTATTTATAGGAGAATAGACTAAATAGTAACTGATTCACGGGCAGTCCAGATTGATTTACTATTAAAACGGACGGTCCATATATATTTACTATTAAAACCTCAACCGACGGTCCATATTGATTTACTTTTAAAACCACAACCGACAGTCCATATTGATTTATTATTAAAACCACAACTAACGGTCCATATTGATTTACTATTAAAACCACAACCGACGGTCCAAAAAATTAGTACATCTTTCCATGGAATAATAAGTCAAACTTACAACAACCGCCTCATGACAAACCTCTCTAAAAAGTGAATAAATATTTACCACAAATCACTTATATTTAATAAACACATTTTTAATCATTTAACAATTATTAATCATTAATATTATAACTCACAATATTGACAACCAGATCATTCCCAAGAAACAAGGAGCTTTCTGATAAGGATTTCTCCTTATTGGTGCGTAATTAAAAAACCTAACCACTTTCCTCGACAGAACTTTCTAGACATTGTCAATAATAAAAATAATAATATGAATAAATGTGTTGTCTTAATTATTGATTTAATAATATAAAATATTGTGAAGATAATAATGTGACAATAATTGAATCAATAATATGAGATACTTATCAAAAGAACTTCATTGTAATTATTGAATAAAACTGAGTGACTTCTTATGTAAGCATCAATAATCGAGAGATCTTTATGCAATACCGTGGTGCTATCGTGCACAACGCCAGACATCGTACTTTATCACCAGATATTTTAATAGTTTAACGGTAAAATTCTTGCAGTTATTTTTATAAAAAAGGTTATTTTTGTCGCTTTCAATATCCGACAGTTATTCCATTATGTGGTCCACCAATGATTGCGCCATCGTATGGATATTCCCCAACAAAAAGAATATTCCCCGACCAAATAAATATTTTATGACCACTTGTTTACTTTGCAAACTTTTCAAATATCACCCTTAACTTTAACCTTTTATCAATTTAACTATTTACTGAATAGAATAATAATTATAAAAAAAATTAATACTTTATTTCATAAAATTTGGGGTCTTACAATCTCCCCTCCTTATGAAATTTCATCCCCGAAATTTACGTACCTGGTAGTTCAAAAAGGTGAGAATACCTTGGTTTCATTTTAGATTCTATCTTCCCGGTCATTTCCGCTGTATAATGATTTCTCCATTGCTCATCTCTTGGATTTCAGATATCGTTCCAGAATATAGCTTCAAAACAAAGGTTAATTGACATATCATAATTTTACAACTTAGAAAATACAGCTTAGGTAGGACACACACTAGCGAAGGATATTACTCGTCTCTCCCCTCCTAGTTTTAATCTCAGATCTCCGCCAAAGAACATATTCCTAAGCTTTGATACCAAATGTGACGCCCCCAGAACAGGTCCACACAACCCATTCTAAGTTTCCAGATATACGGAACAGAATTCAAATACAAACTTTATTTATACAAATGTTAAATTGTCGTACAAAATACAACAACACATAAGTTATGAGTTTCAATAGAAATAACAGTACCCACACTCCAAATTAATGATACTCTACATAAAGGTACAACCGATAACTGTTTTAGGAATTAAAATCTTTGAAAAATGCTCAAGGAATCCTTCATACATGGGAGGTCATGCATCAAAGTTATAATAGATATCATAGGACTTGAGAATTAACCTTGGTTGACCCAATAGACACCAAAGAAGAACGAGAAGATTACTATCTGGTTCATTCCAATGGTATGTATATTCTTGCCATATAATTATCTCCATTGTCTCAAACAAAGGATTATATTCCAACTATACTCCAAGATTATATAGATAATGGTCATAGATATAGTCAGCAAGTGGATGTGCACAACCATATCTTATGATCACAGGAGTTGGTATTTGGTTAGACATCATGTATGATAATGGAAACACACCCTTCAAGCTCTTAGTACAATTCTGTCCTCCTCGTTCTAATGAGGTGAGCTTTTGAAGCTTTCAAAGTCGGGTTCTCATCACCCTATTGTTGTTCACCAAAATCAATTATTAAGTGACGTATAAAATACGTCACACATATCTTAAGTCCTCAATACAATTATTTATTATCATACTCTTTTATAATGTAATGAGAAACTTCCACAGTCTCGGACCATCACATTATTCCTCTGTTATCCCCGCTCGACCACGCTACACTCTTATTACTGGAAAAGAATTGTGAAGGAAAAGGGTGAGCTCAACTAGCCCAGTAAAGAATATTATGACTAAGATAATGTAGAACAAATTATCCTTAGTTCTCAACAGGGAAAAATCTGATAGAATACAATAGACAACAAGTTTTAGATCAGCAACTGCAGCGAAAACAACAATCCTTTAGAAGAGTCAAGTAGAACATAATATCTACTATCTCCTCCAAATTAAAAGTCCATCATTAATATTTCATCCCTGTAATACCCATTAACAATTCTTTATTGTACCCAAGACGAAGAGAACTTTCATCACCAGTCTTCACCTGAACCACCAAAGATTATAGTTAAATTCACAATTCATATTTGTAATCATGTAAATCATCAGTCCATCTTTGCACTACGGGCCAAAGACATACAACTATAAATCCAATAATCAATAGTCCATCTTTGCACTACGGGCCAAAGACATACAACTGTAAAACCAATAATCAACAGTCCATCTTTACACTACAGGCCAAAGATGTTCAATCGTAAAACCAATAATCAACAGTCCATCTTTGTACTACGAGCCAAAGATGTTCAACTGTAAAACCAATAATCAATAGTCCATCTTTGCACTACAGGCCAAAGAGAACTTTTACCACATCATTTGTCTATAACATTACAGGTCATGATTATACTAATACACAATTCATGGTCATAATCGTACCAATCAATAGTCCATATATGCACTACGGGCCAAAGATGACTTTTACCACATCATTTGTCTATAACATTACAGGTCATGATTATACCAATACACAATTCCTAGTCATAATCATACCAATCAACAGTCCATTTATGCACTATGGGCCAAAGATGACTTTTACCACATCATTTGTCTGTAACATTATAGGTCATGATTATACCAATACATAATTCTTGGTCATAATCATACCAATCAACAGTCCATCTATGCACTACAGGCCAAAGATGACTTTTACCACATCATTTATCTGTAACATTATAGGTCATGATTATACCAATACACAATTCCTAGACATAATCATACCAATCAACAGTCTATCTATGCACTACGAGCCAAAGATGACTTTCACCACAATATAAGCATGAGAATGATGATAATGATATAAGGATTCAATCAAGTGAGATCAAGGATAAATATCAGAAATTTATAATTCAATTTATCCAGAGTTCAAGAATATCCAAATTGTCAACATGATAACTAAATGTGGAATAAAATTCAAGAATGATATTTATGTATCAAAAATAATTTGGACAGAAAAGAAATCACTTTTATCGTGAATAGTACCCCGCGAATAGTACCCGAATGAATAGTACCTCGTCATGAAAAGTACCCTGAATAAATAGTACCCCAAGTGAATAGTACCCAAATGAATAGTACCTAATGAATAGTACCCCATCATGCAAAGTACCCCGAATAAATAGTACCCCGAGTGAATAGTACCCCGTACAAAAATATTAAAATTTAATAAGAAAGTTCAGACCAATATTCCAATGAAACGATACTATATGAAGCGCAAAACTAAAGGATATTATACTAATTTCAGGGATTATAGAAGCAATACTTACCATATTAAGTTTAGATTTAAGAATATGAAAAGAAATAATATACGAAACTACAAATGGATTTTCACCCGTCATGCGATAATCCGCGTAGACAGATCTTTTCTACAAATAAAGAATAAGTACGAAGGGTTATTCACCATGCATGCGGTAATCCGCGTAGACATGTTATTTACACAGATTAAAGGATGAATACGAAAAATAATATCCCTTACCATACGAAAAATAACATTCCTTACAAATACAAAAGAAATAACTCCCCTTACGAATACGAAAAATAACATCCCTTATGTTGGGAATTGCATATTCAAATTTGATGTTGAAAGTAAATAAACATGCTTATATGTAAAGTCCTTCAAGGAACACATGTACAAAGACTTAGTAATAGATCAAAAATTGTTAGGTTTGATACGTGTTAAATGTTTATCATTCTGTAAATGAATGTATAAAAGAAAAGATCAAAACTGTTAGGTTGATCTATTTTGAGATATAATAAGATAGGCTTCAATAGAATCGTAGTCTGTCAAGCCAGCCAAGAGATTGCAGAAGCCAAGACAGAATCGTAGAGTATCGAGAATCATAGTCTGTCTACTTTGGAGGGCCTCTCCCAGTATCGCAGAGTGGTCCAAATGCCTGCCGAGCCAAACCAAGAATTGTTGTCTTCTCTCAAAAAATGTAGAGTCTACAAATCAAGCAAATGAAGATCGTAGTCTACCAGCGCTTAAGAAAAATCGTAGTGTCTCCTTCATAAGTTGAATCAATCATGAACTAGACACCACGATCATGATCGTAGTGCATCATCTGTCTGCATCAGAAGCATTGAGCTTTGTCTATTTGTTGAAGAATAAATTACAACAAATATGGAATGGATTATAGACGTTGAGACTCTCGGGAATCCTAATGACCCAACACTCATCCTTATTATATAACAAAGAAACTTATTGAAGAAGCTAAGGAAAGTATTACATGTCAGCTGAAAACATCTTTTCAGGTGTTAGGTGAGATAGCAGTTTACTGTGTTAGTGGGCTAGACGGCTGAATAGGAGATCTCCAGGAAGTCACCATCAGTGTACAGAAATATCAAATATAATTAATGCTTCAACGGATACCTTCAAACGGACATATTTCAAAGGCACCTTATATACAAATCAGATACAGATGCAAGAAAGCAAGCAAGCACACAATGAAAAGCTGAAGAACACTCAAACACCAAACTCTACGATCTAGAAAGGAAGTTTGCTAAGCTACTTAGTTCTTTCAAACATATGTTTAACGGCAACTGAGTAGCACAACTCAAGAACTCAACTCTCACAAAGTGAAGTAAGAAGTTCCAAGTCTACTAGACTTGAAGAGTTCTGAGTGAACTAAGAAGTTCCAAGACTGCTGGTCTTGAAGGAATCTAAGTGATTCGAAGATTGTAAAGAAATTCTTAGTGGATTTCTTACTCGAGGAGTAGAAGAGTGGACTAAGAGCCTTGAGTGCTCTGAATCACTTAAAAACACTGTCTTTTATATTCTTGCTATAACTGCTATATTTGTTATAACTTCTTATCACCTATTAACTTGGTTTATCTTAAAGGGGAACAAACAAATCTTAAATTCCGCTGTTGTTAAATCATTAACAAATCTGACAAGTATTTTGAAAAAGAAAATTTAAAATATCTATTTAACCCCCCTTCTAGATAACTATTGTGCCTTTGCGAACTAACACCTTACAATTACGGAAAGTATTATACCTTACAAAATAACATCCCTTACCTTAGTAGGAAATTGGATACTGCAATAGTGAAGTAACAAAATACTCTTCTTCCGTCTCTCTATAGTTTCTCTCTCTATAGTTTCTCTTGTGAGTCTTAGTGAATTGGTGAGAATGAAAGAAGAAATAAGCTACTATTTATAGGAGAATGGACTAAATAGTAACTGATTCACGGACGATACAGATTGGTTTACTATTAAAACAGATGATCCATATTGATTTACTATTAAAACCACAACCGACGGTCCATATTGATTTAATATTAAAACCACAACGGACGGTCCGAAAAATTAGTATATCTCCCCATGGAATAATATGTCAAACTTACAACAACCGCTTCATGACAAATGTGAGACCCCAAATTTTATGAATAAAGATTTAAATTTTTTGAAATATTTTTTTTAAATATTATGGTATGGATTTGATATAATGTTATAGTTGTGGGTAGTATTTATAAATTTTGCAAAGTATGCAAGTTGTTATAAAATATTCATTTGGTCGGGGAATATTCTTTTTGTCGGGAATATCCGTACGACGGCACAATCATTGGTGAACCCACAATAGAAGTATTGTCGTAGTAATAAAATGACAAAAATATTTTATTGAAAATAACAACGGAAGTTTTACTCAATTAAAAGCATTGAACTACCCTTGTAGTAAAAATACGATGTCTGGCGTGGTTGCATAGTGGCTGCAGTATTGGTTGTTGATGCTTACGTGAGAAGTCACTCAGTTATACTCAATTATTGCTACAGTAATTGCTGCATCATATCTCTCATATTATTAATTCGATTATTGTCACAGTATCTTCTGCGTTATATGATATATTATTAAATCAATAATTGAGACGACAAAAGTTATTCATATTATTAAATTGCAATATTTACAATGTCTAGAAGTTCTGTCAAGGAGAGGTTTGGTCACCTAACACTACTAAAAAATTGGTCATTTGTGGCCAAAATCCATCACAAAAAGTTGGAAAACAATCACGAAAGGTTTACGTGATGGCTTTAAACATCACAATGGTCGTCTTGTATACGCCCATCATGAAAGGTTTTATGTGATGGTTTTGGCAATCACGCAAATGCTTAGTTCTTTTGTGATGATTAATATAATCACATTAATACATAATCTATTGTGATTGTCAAAGTCATCACAAAAAAATAAGACTTTAGGGATCAAATATAAGAATGTGAATCTCTATTTACGTATATTTATTTCACTGTATTAATTGTATCAAATGATACTTGAAGGATTCGAACCCTCTCCCATTTGCAAACTAAATAATGAGTATTACCACTACACCAAAGTCCAGATCTTGATTATAATTTTAAAACAAAATATAAAAGGAAACATATGTGAGTTGACTTACTAAACAAAATTACTTCCACATAAGATTTGGTGATTGCAATGGCAGTCACAAATACTCTATAATGATGGTAAGTTAGTTATCACTAAGAGCCATCATATATTTTATTATTTTGTGATGGCTTGAAAATTTCATCACAAAATATCTTCTTTTTATAATCTCAAATAAAAGTCGTCACAAAAATCTATCTTTTTTAACGATTGTCACGACTGTCATAAAATATTATTTTGATTATTTCATACATTAAAATATTAGTGATAGCTTAAATGCAATCACGAAAAGGGTATATCTATAAGTGATGACTTAGTGCGTCACAAAAAGAAATTTTATTTTGCGTGAAAAAATTGGTGTGACTGACATGACCATCACAATTATAATACATTGATGGCAAGATTAGGCATCACTAAGAGCTATCATATATACTATTATTTTGTGATTGCTTAAAAAGTTCATCACAAATTACTATCTTTTGTGATTATTTTTAAAAAGCGTCAAAAAATTCCGTCATGTATTCTTGTTTTTAGTAGTAGTGTAATTGTGCTAAGCCATAGGAGAAATCCTTATTGAAAGCCCCTCTTCTGAGGAACGACACGGTTGTTAAATATTGTGAGTTATAATATTAATAATGAATAAGTTCGTGTTGATTAAAGATGAATTTGATAGTTCCATTGTGTTGGGATTATTTGTGTTAGTAGAAATCGACATTTATTTCGATAATAATTGATGTCTGGGGATTATATTGTTCAATCGGGTATTCAGGGGACTTTTCATGTCGAAGTACTATTCACGAGTTACTATTGAGTCACATTCACTTACTATTAGGGGAGTTGGTGCAAGATCGATGATACTTGCACGACTAAGTTAAAAATGGAGGTATAGATGGAGCTACTATACTATAATAATTTTTTCACATGTTTAGAACTATTGAGTCACATGATTTACTATTGATTCACATGATTTACTATTAGGGGAGGTGGTGCAAGTTTGATAATACTTGGATGAGTGAATTAAAAATGAAAGAAAAGTTGGAGGTATTGTACTGTAATATTTCGAGCCCCAAAATGAATAATTATCGAAATTATATTTTCCTATAAATAGAAGCTCATTCTTCCTTCATTTCTCACTAATTCACTAAAGCTATAGAGCATTTATTATAGAGAGAAATTATAGAGAGAAAGAAGAAGAGAAGTCTGCTACCTCTTTACTCCAGTATCCAGCTTTATTCTAAGGTAAGGGGTATTATTTCTTTCGTATTTATGAAGAGAGCTATTTTTATTCCATTCCTTATTATTCTGTTGGAATAACCTGTATATGCGAAGTACCGAATACATGGTGAAATTTTTCTATTATTCCGCTCTTTATTATTACGTCGAGAATATCCTCGTGCGTGCGTTCTGTTCGGGACTGGTTCCATCATTTATTATTCTCGTAGAATATCCCACATCATGCACGCGTTCTGGCCGGACTGGTTCAATTATTTATTATTCTCATTGGGAATAACACATGCATGCATGCGATCTATCGCATGCGCATGGTGAATCCTTCCGCTATTCCATTCTTTATTATTACATTGGAATAACTGCTTCATGTGGATTACCACATGCATGGTGAATGATCCTTTGTATTCATTCCTTATTAAATTGTGGAAATGATCTGTATACGTGGATTACCACATGGCAGGTGAAAATCCATTTGCAGTTTTGTATATTCTATTATACTCAGTTGGTTAAAGTTTTGACTTCTATACTCCATGAAATTAGTAGAAAATCCTGGATATTTGCTCTTCATTCAATATATTTTCATGAAAATATTCTTTTTGAGCATTCTTGAATTTTACTCTACAAAGCAGTATCATGTTGACAATTTGGACGTTATTGAGTTCAGGATAAATTAACTTATAAATCTTTAAAATTTATTCTTGAACTTATTTTATTGAATTATTATGTCATTGTCATGATGTGTTATGTTGGTTATTATGTGAAAACATGAAAGTTTCTTAAAAATCACAAAGGGTTGAAAATCAGATTTTGGTGAAAATGGAATATGAAATTCAATTGACCATATCTCCTGTTATATTTTGAATTTTTGAGTGTAGTCAAGCTCTAGAGTTAGATCTATGAGTTTTCTAACTTATCCAAGCGGAATCACTGGAAAAGATATTGTAGATTTTCGTATGGACTGATTTTAGGGAAGGAGTCAAAAACTGCCAATTTCGAAATAGCTACTGCCCAAATTTTTAAATGGGAATTTTCGGCCACTTAATTTGTGAGAAAAATTTCGGCATTTTGGGACGTGGAAATATATGGTATAAAGTACCTCCTGTCCAAAAATGAGCTCATTCCGAATTAAAATGAGCAAGATATGACCATTTCAATATTTAGGTTTTTTCGACAAAAAACGCTATAACCGGAGTTCTATAACTCCGATGACCATGAAATTTAAACTGGAAGCTCACGTTAACATGTGTAAGATCCTGCCAAGATTTGGGAATTTCTGGAGTTAACCTTGAGGTAGCTAATTTCTTAAGGAATTAATTAGAAATTGATTTTTGAAAAATAGTAAATGAATTTTAAAAATTCCGAGAAAAATATATGTTCAATATGGGACTATATTCTGCTAAATCCCAGAAAAGAAATATTTTTGGGACTGGTTTGGTATTTTTCATGAAAATAATCTAGTTATGAGCAAATGAGTTAAATATGTTATGTGAAATAATAAAATTAGAAAATAGGATTTTATGACTTGGGAATCTTATATAGGGTATATACAGATTTTTGATAAGGGATTTGATCATCGGTGATGAAATCTTATGAGTATGGCATTTTTGAATGATTAAATGCATTATGTGGTAAAGTGTAAACAATTGAAATAAATTGTTTATAAGTTTTAAAAGTGATTAAAATATTGTTATAATATTAACAATATTAGATTATGAGTTATTTAAATGATGGATAATATTTGGATAAATTTAAAGTCTTTAATATTTATCCTTGTTTTCGTTTGATTAATGCTTATATCATTATCATCATCCTCATGCTTATATGGTGATGAAAGTTATCTTTGGCTTACGTGCAAAGATGGACTGTTAATTATTGAATTGTATATCTTTGGCTTACGTGCAAAGATGGATTGTTGATTATTGGTTTTATTATTGTATATCTTTGGCTTACGTGCAGAGATGGACTTGGTATGATTATGACCAGGGATTATTCGGTATAGTCATGACCATTGATGATTTAATGAATATCCTTGGCCCGTAGTGCAGGGATGATTCGATGATGTGGTTTATTTATTAAGCTGAGTCTCGGCGATAAAAATTGATGAAAACTTTTTAAATCATAGAAGATAGTAGATTTTATTCATTACTTGACTCTTCTAATGGATTGCTTGTTCCGCTGCAGTTAAACTTGATGTCTATTATATTTTATCAGTTTACCATTGTTGAATACTAATGATAATTTATTTTGTATTATCTTAGTCATAATATTTCTTACTAGGCTAGTTGAGCTCACCCTTTCTTTCACTGTTCTCTTCAGGAAATGAGAATATAGTTGGGACGAGTCGGGAAACGGAGTGACGGTCCAGATGATAGCATTAGTAGTCCTCACTATTCTGTTAAATAGTGTGATAATAAATGTAATGAGAACTTCATTGAGTTTGTATACTGTCTAGATGACAATATACGTATTAAAACTCTTAGATTATGTCGTCATATTTTGCACGACAGTTGTATAATTAAGTTGTATTTGAATTTATGTACCATGTATTTGGCGACTCAAGATGGGTGATGAATACCTATTTTTGGGGGCGTCACAGTTGGTATCAAAGCATAGGGATATGATCCCTGGCTGAGATGTGAGACAAGAACTAGGAGGGGAGAGATGGGGAATTCCTTCGCTAGTATGACCTACCTAAGTTTATTTGGTATTTAATTGGTTGGTCAGAGTATTGGGATAAATGTGATATGTTAACTAAATCTTGTTTTGTGGCAGTGTTTGAAAATGGCAGCTGAAAATATTAACAATGGAGTGAATGAGACCATTGAGACACCTTTAATCACTAACCAGGTTAATGTGATGTTAGACGAAGAAGAAATTAGAGATATCTACGTGGTAAGTGAAGAACTAATAGTTGCACCCGAGCTAGTTGCAGAGGTAGCAGCTGAAAGTGAGGAAGAAGAGGAAAATTGGTTAGAAGAAGTTTATGATCAAAATTTAGAATTTCAAAATCGTATTCATGAGTTGGAAGAGTAGGCTGAAGAACGGCAGGCGGTTGTGGAACAAAGAGATGCAACAATTCAAAATTGTGTTACCCGATGTGCGATGCTTGGACAGAAGCACTCTTTGGCAGAGTATAATATATTAGAGCTGGAATCTGAGAATACTATTATCAAAGTTCTGATGAAAGAAGAAGCAAATGAACGAATGAGAATAAATGATGCATGGGTAAAAGCCGCACGACGTGTGGATATTATAGAAAAAGACGTCCGATCTAATAAGCCCAAAATATATGAAATGGATTTTGCTTTTTGGACAACAATTGGGAGAATCCAACATCGAATTCAGAATTACCATGTGCAGAGCGGTCAACCCCAGTTCGATATGGATCGGAGAATAATGATTCAAATCATGGATCAGGAATGTGACGAAGCACTTAAGGGTGGAATGTACCCTATAGCAAAGTCAAATTCGGTAGTTTAAGTGAGAGCGTTTGTCAAGAAACCCGAACGAAGTTATTACGGGTAAGTTAATTATAAACTCTTGCGAAGTCTATATCTTATTCGATACTAGTTCTACCCACTCTTGTATTTCACCTAGTTGTGTTCAACGTTTAAATTTGACTCCTGAGAAGTTAGACTTTGACTTATTGGTTGAAACTTCATTAGGAGAAACCTTCGTTACCTTCACTGTTTATAAATCTTGTTGATTCAAATCGACACTTTCACGTTACCTGTCGATCTTATCTCTTTGAAAATACTTGCCTTTGATGTGATTTTAGGAATCGATTGGTTGACTAATCATCATGCTTTTCGTAAGGTTGTTAGCTTTTATATTCCTAACCAATCTGTTATGCGAATTCAAGCAACCAAACCACTAAAGCCAATCACTGTCATATCAAGCCATAAGTAAAGAGTCCCGAGCCTTTATCTGGTGACTTCCTTGTGTGGAATGCACCGAAGCCAGACTTTTCGTAGGGGACGTCTTGAATAACGGTGGCAAGTAGATAGGTATCAATGTGACGTGCTATCCAAGTCTTGGATGAGGGTCACAGTTTTGAATGATATTTCTATTATTAATAAATTTCTTGATGTATTCCTGAAGACTTCTTAGCTTATCCCTAGAGAGTGAAATCAAATTTTGTATTGACCCCAGTACAAAACCCATTTCGTATAAATTACAAATGATGAAGATAGAGTTAAAGACTCTTGGGACCCACGTGGTGATATCAAATATACGAGTAGAATCGACTTTAATCGATAAAGTTAAAGCCGCTCAAGAGCTGATGAATGTGAATAAAAAGGTTCAAGAGGGCGTTATTGTAGAAGCAAGAATCGATGAAGAAAGAAAATCTCAACCCTCGATTTTATTGGCCCATTTGAAATCCTTGATCAAGTAGGAACTGTGGCCTATAGACTCGTTTTACCGCCAAGTAAGTCGTGTGTTCATAATGTTTTTCACGTATCGATGTTACATAAATATGTGGATGACCTGAACCACGTTATTAAATTAGAACCAGACGAGATAGCAGAAGATTTAACGTATGAGGAGATACGTGTTAAAATCTTGGATAAGAAGGATCGTATTCAACACTCAAAGGTTATACCTCAAGAGTTAGAATCTGAAATGAAGTCAAGGTATCCTCATTTCTTTGGCATACCAAGTACGTACGTAAATTTCGAGGGAGAAATTTCATAAGGAGGGGAGATTGTGAGACCCCAAATTTTATGAATAAAGATTTAAATTTCTCAAAATATTTTTTTTTAAATATTATTGTATGGATTTGATATAATGTTATAGTTGCGGGTAGTATTTATAAATTTTGCAAAGTATGCAAGTTGTTATAAAATATTCATTTGGTCGGGGAATATTCTTTTTGTCGGGAATATCCGTACGACGGCACAATCATTGGTGAACCCACAACGGAAGTATTGTCGTAGTAATAAAATGACAAAAATATTTTATTGAAAATAACGGTGGAAGTTTTACCGTTAAAACTGTTGAACTACCTGGTATGACCAGGGATTATTCGGTATAGTCATAACCATTGATGATTTAATGAATATCCTTAGCCAGTAGTGCAGGGATGAATATCCTTAACCATTCGGTATGTGGTTTATTTATTAAGCTGAGTCTCAGCGATAAAAATTGATGAAAACTTTTTAAATCATAGAAGATAGTAGATTTTATTCATTACTTGACTCTTCTAATGGATTGTTTGTTCTGCTGCAGTTAAACTTGATGTCTATTATATTTTATCAGTTTAACATTGTTGAAGACTAATGATAATTTATTATGTATTATCATTGTCATAATATTTCTTACTGGGCTAGTTTGAGCTCACCCTTTCTTTCACTATTCTCTTCAGGAAATGAGAATATAGTTGGGACGAGTCGGGAAACGGAGTGACGGTTCAGATGATAGCATTAGTAGTTCTCACTATTTTGTTAAATAGTGTGATAATAAATGTAATGCGAACTTCATTGAGTTTGTATACTGTCTAGATGACAATATACGTATTAAAACTCTTAGATTATGTCGTCATATTTTGCACGACAGTTGTATAATTAAGTTGTATTTGAATTTATGTACCATGTATCTGGTGACTCAAGATGGGTGATGAATACCTATTTTTGGGGGGCGTCACAACAAACCTCTCTAAAAAGTGAATAAATATTTACCACAAATCACTTATCTTCAATAAACACAATTTTAATCTTTTAACAATTATTCATCATTAATATTATAACTCACAATATTGACAACCAGATTATTTCCAGGAAAGAGGGGGCTTTCCGATAAGGATTTCTCCTTATTGGCGCGCAATTAAATAACCTAACCCCTTTCCTCGACAGAACTTTTTAGACATTGTCAATAATGTAAATAATAATATGAATAAATGTGTTGACTCAATTATTGATTTAATAATATAAAATATTGTGCAGATGATACTGTGACATTAATTGAATCAATAATATGAGAAACTATGCAACAACTACTGTTGCAATTATTGAATAAAACTGAGTGATTTCTTACGTAAGCATCAATAATCAGAGATACTGTGCAATATCGCGTGCTACTGTGTACAACACGTATTACTGTACTTTTATCATCGGATATTTCAACAGTACGTTTAACGGTAAAAGTCTTGCCGTTATTTTTATAAAAAAGTTATTTTTGTCGCTTTCTATATCCGACAGTTATTCCGTTATGTGGTCCACCAATGATTGCGCCGTCATACGGATATTCCTCGCTAAAAAGAATATTTCCCGACCAAATGAATATTTTATGACCACTTGCTTAATTTGCAAACTTTTCACATATCACCCTTAACTTTAACCTTTTATCAATTTAACCATTTACTAAATAGAATAATAATTATAAGAAAATTTAATATTTTTATTTCATAAAATTTTGGGTCTTACACAAGACGTGCTTTGTAATGCTCATTAGAGCCATCAGTCCGCCGCTTAACCCAATATATCCATCGACACCTAACCACATTTTGAGATGAAGAAGACGAAACCAAGGTCCAAGTGTTATTTTTATGAAATGCATCAATTTTGTCTTGCATAGATTGTTGCCAATAAGAGTGTTTGGATGTTTGGCGAAAGGTAGCAAAAGGTGGCAGGTTCATGAGATAGAGAATCAACAGCGATTGCAGAAAGAGCCTCAGGAAGAGAATACCAGGAGGCGTTGACAATAAATTTATTGATATTGCGAGTCTTACGCGGTGTAGTTGAACCATCATAGCTAGGAATTGGTTTTATTGCAGATGATGGAATTTCATCTAATGAGGAAGAATGATAAGGAATTAGGCTTATAAAAAGACATTAGGATTTTTTGCATGCCCAATGTAACGACCCCAAAATTAAGACTATTTTCACTCCCGATCTTGATCGTTTACAATACAATCACATCATACCTCTATATCATATATTGATGTTATAATCAATGAAATGCGGATATATTTAAATTTTTTATAACTTTAATTCTTTCATTATCTGAATTTTTATCACAATTCCACTTTATTCTCACTATATATAACGGACAATATCAAAATAAATATTAAAACTTAGTTATTTCAATCTTCTCAATTTCAGGTTTCGCAACCTTTATCATTTGTACTTTAGTTCGGGATCGAATGAGTACCACAATCAATTTCAAAATATTATATGTGAACATAAATTTCAAATTTTGACTTTAGTTATTTCCTGAATATTCGCAAAGTAATTCAATAAGTATATATATTCATTATACACTGTCCTTTATACACTCACCGTTAAACTAATCTACTTTACATAACTTAGCATATATGCATTGTAAACCGTCATCTCGTTTTAACATAGATACATTAAAGAAAATAATTAATTAAAAGTTCTCTTTTAAATTTGTTTCACGTCTTTGATCATCATGATAGCGAGAGAATTACATCGCCTCTTTAATCTGTAAATAATTGCAAGTTTGAACACAACGACCCAACAAATCAAACAATTTTCATGCATCACATTCATGCATACTATACATTTCAGTCATGTATTATGTTGCTCATCCTATACATTCTATATATGCATCATAAAACTTATGCAATGCGTCTACATATGCCCCACACATCTCATAATGTATATTTTATATGCAAACTTTCAATTTCATCATATTACCTTTAGATCATACATTATATGTTATCAAACCTAACATTTCTTACAAATCTCAATCACATAAAACAATTAAATTGAGTTCCCGTAACTTAATTAAATTTAGTCGTACTTTGACTTCAACAACTCATATAACATTGCAAACCAAAACATGTATTTCCACATACTCATCAAGACTTCATTATAATATCTTCACATAACAAACATCAAGTTCGCATAACACAAGTAAACTGAAAAACTTATCTTTGATTGCATAAATCGATATACACTCATCAAGCATCCTTCGTATATCCTCATTTGATAGTTTACATCGTCCAATCTCTTAGCATCCTTGTATAATTTTGTGAAACTTAGGAGGGTGTATTTAATAAAGACTTTTAAATATTTTTTTTAAGTGAGAGACTTTTGTAGAGTGTATATTTTAATGACTTTTAAAATTACTTTTAAAGATTCCATGAAATAAGTGACAAACTTTTATAGACTTTTTATCAAAACTTTTGTATATTTCTAATATATCTTAAAGCTTATATTCAGTGTTAAAAAACAACAAAGATCTTATATTTTAGATTAAATGAGTACGATATTAAATAATATTAAAATATTTTGACCATATCACAACCTAATTTGAAATAAAGGCATCGTTGAAGTTGAATTATTAGATCATACTGAGTCAATTACAAGAAAATGTCCTATTTCATAATTTTTATATTTCATAAAAAAGTAATTTTTACTAATCTTAATATAAAATAACAATTTCAATTTTAAAATCGTTCATTGTTGTTTTCCTATCAAGTCATTATTACTAAACTAACAATTTATAATTTTCAACAAATAACAAAATTAACAAATTTATTACTTTTAAAAATAAACATAAAACAAAATAACTCCTTAATACTTACAAATATAATAAATGAGATTTTTTTTATAGGAGAAAACAAATATAAAATGATATTAAAATATTTGTTATCTCCATTTATACAATTGATTTTATTTAAAACCCGGAACGCTACTCCATCTTTTTAACCCCTCCTCATTTTTCTCTCCTCACCTGCTATAATAGCTCTCTTCCCTTCCCTTTTTGAGTTTTTATTTTGAAAAGACTGAGGTAGAGAGAGAAAGTGAGACGTATATATATACCACTTAACTTTTAAAGACATTATAAAAATTGTAATTGAATACTAGTAAATTTTTATAAACTCTTTAAATATCCTGATTGAATACAACCAAACTTTTAAAATTTTTAAAAATCTTAATTTAATACACCCTACTTAGCTTTAGTGAGGTTGTGGGTTTGTTAGTTGAGTTATGAAACCTTTCTTATTGCCGATAGTTGTAATTTCCTCCCGAACCAGTTCACAAACTCAATTCTTGATTCTCTTTCCTTGATCCAGCCAAACATACGAGAACTTTGGAAGCTTTAATGTTTAACATTTTTAGAGAATGAAGGAGGAATGAAATGGAACGGATGTAAACTTATGGAAATAAGAGAGTACTTGGTCTAATAGATTCTAGGATTACTTAAATTCACAGTATGCTAGTTTTGCTTAGTGGGTAGATTGTTAGCATAGTCACACGCCACCTCCTCCTTACTCTTTTAATGAATCACCCCTCTAACCTGTATTCTCAGCATACTTAGATATACATTAGCATATAATATCTACCTTACTATTTTACTACATCTATATTGAATACATATATCCAATAACGCATCTTAATTACATATTACATATAATATTAATTAATTTATATTATATTTGCAATAGTACTTCCAATATTTCATGTTCTTTAATGTATATATATTATTATTACCTATATCATATTTAGAATAAATTATTTATTTGAAATGTGTAATATACATCATTTCACCAATTATGAAGTCAAATTTCATAATTAACATAATTTCCATAATAATTTACTTAAATATTTGATATTTTTCAATTAAATAACTTATATATTTTAAATATAACATATAAATTATTCATTAAATCAAATAAGTAATTTGATTTACAATTATTTAGTTTACTTCCACATATTGTTTCATTATATATATATATATATATATATATATATATATATATAATACCATTTCCTTTCATATAGTTAAATAATTGCTTAACTAAATTATTTAACTATTAAGTTATTAATATCTCCCTATATTTCATATAAAATGATTAACTAATATAAGTTAAATCTCTTTCTTACAAATTCTCTAATTTTCAATTCTTTCATTCCTAAATCTCAAATAATTTCATAGCACCACATATCACATTTATAATTATATTTGATTATAATATAATCATAAAGCATATTTTTGTAATAAAATTTTATTTATTCACAAATATGTACCGTATAATACTCATGGATATCACACGACACGTCACATAATAAGAATTTTATTTATTAAATTATTATTTTAATAATTTCTAAAAATTTTGTTTATCATATTCTTCTCCTCTTATAAGGATTTCCTCCTTGGAATCACAACCATCGGAATCTCCTTACTCAGTCTACGTCTATCCTTTTTCTGAAATCATTATTGTTTACTAATTAATTTCAATGTACCGCGTTATCTGTTCCATTTTCTCAATTAATGCTTATAGGTTTTATTTCATAACCTTTTTTTTTTTTTATCAAACTCAATTATATTTTGAGTGTTACTCGTTCTTTAATCTATCAACTTCCTTTTATAAGGATCATCGTAAGCTTTAAGTGTAATGCCCCCAAATCCGGGCATCTATGAACTCGGACCGGGTGCATTACGATACAACTTTCATCTGAATATTTATAACCTTTATTCATAAAATAATGAATACAACCTCACTTTAATACCAATTAATACATTAGTTCCTTCTATTTTTAGAATTCGCAACCTTTACAACCCGGTGTTACACTTTTAAATCATATTGATTTAAATTATATATTTCAAGTTATAAATAATATCTTTCACATGGATATATTAATTTTAAGTATCCATAAACTCACAACTAGACTTAACTATTCTTCTATACAATATTCTTTGACTATGCAATTACAATATGTCATATGAACGGTATCTAGCATAGCTAGAGCTATACACAAATTCAATAAGTACTTTTTTCTTTTTCCTTTGTTTATCCCGAATCCTTCGATCCGCTCTGGTTTAGCTGAAAACAATTATTTATAACAAGGGTGAGCAACTACGTTGCCTGGTAAGTTTAAAAGTTATCACATAACACATTTTTAACATCTTAAACACAACTTAAATTATTTATGCTTCACAATTTATACATAATTCATATTTTTCATATACTGCGTTTATTCAAGCATCATAATGCTCATACTCAGCAATTATACTTTCTTCGTGCTTATCATATACCTCACATCAAGAATATAGTAAGTTTCCATAACTCAATCCACATCAATCAATAACTTGTTTCAATAGTTTTATATCACAGTATAGCATATATATAATGCATATCTCAATTTATTCGCAAGGAGTACATATAATACAGGGACTATGTACACATTATAATTAACAAGTTCACATAAAAAAACAAGTTCTTAAAAACTTGCCTGTACCGACGTTTTACCATTAACATGTCGTGATCATTTGCATAACCTACACGATATGTGAGATTGATAATAAAAATCGTCAATACTTGATCTCATTGTTAACCTTACTTTAATAACCTACTTTAACTTATATTGTCCTTGTACCATTTTTATATTCAACTTCGTTATTTATATAACTCAGCTTTATTTCGCTTTTCATCGCTACATGTACTAGCTTATCGCACTTGTAGTTTACTGTGTGTGTATCACACCACTACTGTGACGCCCCCAAAATAAGTATACATCACCCATTCTGAGTAGCTAAATACATGGTACAGAATACAAATACAAACTTGATTATACAACTGTCGTGTAACATAAGCTGAGAGTTTTAACACGAATATTGTCTCCTAGACAATATACAAACTTAAATGAAGTCCTCATTACAATTATTATTACACTATTTCACAGAATAGTGAGGACTACTAAAGCAACCATCTGGACCGTCACTCCATTCTCCGACTAGTCCCAGCTATATTCTCATTTCCTGAAAAGAACAATAAAAGCAAAGGGTGAGCTCAACTAGCCCAGTAAAGAATATTATGACTAAGATAATGCAGAATAAATTATCGTTAGTCTTCAACAGTGTTAAACTGATAGAATATAAAAGACAACAAGTTTAACTGCAACGGAACAAACAATCCATTAGAAGAGTCAAGTAGAGCATGATATCTACTATTTTCTGTGATTTAAAAGTTTATCATCAATTTTATCACTGAGACTCAGCTCAATAAATAATCCATATCACTGAATTATCCATGCACTACGGCTCAAGGATATTCATTATTATCACATCCACGAATCATCCATGCACTATGGGCCAAGGATATTCGTATTATCACCAATGGTCATGATTATACCAATACATAGTTATAATCATACCAATCAACAGCCCATATATGCAATACATGCCAAAGATGACTTTTATCACAATATAAGCATGAGGATGATGACAATGATATAAGCATCAATCAAACGAAATCAAGGATAAATATTAAATATTTTTAATTTATCCAAAATTTAAAAATGTTCAAATTGTCAACATGACAATTGCTTTGTGGAGTAAAATTCAAGAATAATATTCATATATCAAAAATAATTTGGACAGAAAAGATATCAATTTTCTGGATGAATAGTACCCCGACATAAAAAGATTAAATTTTAACAAGAATGTTCAGAAAAATATTCTTGTGAAAAGATAATAGATGAAACGCAAATTTCAAGGATATTCTACTAATTTCAAGGAGTATAAAAGCAATACTTAACAAAATAAGTGTAGAATTCGGAATATGAAACGAAATAATATTACTTACATACTACAGAGTATGGAGGAAAATATTATTTCTTACGAGTATTGTACAAAAATAATATCCCTTACCTTAAAAGGAGAATATTTCTGACTGGTAGGGCGGAAATATTCTTGAAAAAAACTTATACTATTTTCTACGCTCAAAGCTTCCTTAAACTCAAAAGAAATACGCTCGATATTATAGAAGAAGAATTCTCTGATTCTGTTGTGATTTTCAATTCTAAACTAAGCATCCTATTTATAGGAGAATGTCAAGATACTATTTGAATTTAGAAAATCACGGGTGCACAGTGTGGAATCACGGGCACAATTCACCGGCTGAAACTTTTAAAAATTTTAATTTTACTATGCACACACTATGCAGTATTATGCAACACTATGCAGTACTATGGAAATAAAATAAAATATATTCTATTTTATATAAAAACAAAATTTATATAAAATATATATATATATATATATATATAATCCTTTGCCCTCACAAAGAAAGGCACACACACACACACACACATATATATATATATATATATATATATATATATATATATATATATAAAGGGTTCCATCCACATGAATTGGTTGTTGTGGAGCAAGCCCTTTTGGCCGCTAAATTATTTTTTTGCTCCAAATTGAAATTTTAACAGAGGCGAAAAAGGGTTTCCATGAAAACCAAATTCTTTGTGGATGGAACTCCACTATATATATATATATATATATATATATATAAGTCATAAAAAAAACTGAGATAACTTCTACTGACGATTTTGAAAAATGAGTAAGTGGGGGTCCATATAATAAGCCAAATTTACAATAAATACTTCATAAAATACCCCTCTATTTATCTCAATTCACTTGGCTTCTCAAAACATAATTTTAATAACATTCATCATAATATTATAACTCACAATATTAACAACCAGATCATTCTCAGGAAAGAGAGGGCTTTCCGATAAGGATTTCTCCTTATTGGCACGCAATTAGGTGACCAAACCCCTTTCCTTGACAGAACTTTCTAGACATCGTCAATAATGTAAATAATAAAATGAATAACTTTGTCGTCTCAATTATTGATTTAATAATATAAAATATTATGACAATAATTGAATCAATAACATGAGATACTATGCAGCAATTACTGTGGCAATAATTGAACAAAACTGAGTGACTTCTCACGTAAGCATCAATAATCAAAGATACAACCCAAATTTTTATAAGTTATTAAAATAGGAATTTAATAATTAAAATTCTTATTATGAGATATTTTGAGTTTGAGTATGTATATATACGTGCTATATATTTTAAAATATGTGATTTGGCGTGAAGAGAAATATATATTCATATATTGGAAAAGTGAGGTTTAATAGTTAAGTCAACTATTGAGGAAATTAAATGAATTTCCTCAATAGTTGACAAAATTAATTTTAAATATTTATTGAATTAAATAAATATCTTAATTTATTTATTTATTAAAATAAATAAATAATTGATGAATTGTGGTGCATTAATTTAGTAATGAAATTGAATAATGGTAATTGTTATTTGAAAGATTTAATTTAATGAAATAATTAAATTAAATTTTTTAATATTAAAGAAAATAAGTATATTAAATAAAGCGATGTTTAAGTCAAATTTATTAATTAAATTAGATATATGATTATTTATTAATCATCAGAATAAATTATAATAAAAAAAATATAATCATTATAATTATTATTGTAAACTATGAAATTGGTTACAGGTGTAGCAAATAAAAACTATATAATATAATATTATTAAAATAAACTAGTGAGGGATTTTTGTGTGTGGCCAAACGAAGCCTTAGTGCTTTTGGCCTAACATAACCGGTAGACGTTTTGTTTTGTTAGTGGTCGATTGTGGGAGGCCAATTATTATTTTTATGCGTCTTATTTTCCTAAGGCTAACTAAGAAGGAGTGTTGGAGAAAGCAAGAGAAAAACACAGTGAAAGAGAGAATTCTCCGACTCTTTGAGATTGTCTAGAGGTAGGAGAAGAATTTCTAAGCCTTAACATCATCTCTTGCTAGCAAACAATCAAAGGAATAAGGTATAACCCTAATTTTAACTTTATTTTTCGAATTTCTATTGATAATTATGTTGGGTTGATACAAATACTTGTATATAAGGTGTTAGAATCTGTTATTCATTGTATATGAGTGTTATTTGATGATTAAATATATGAAATTTGGGTTTATAGGGAGAAAAGTAAATAATAGTGTATGTTTATAAAAAATAGCTTAAGAAAGTACGAAATTTTATGTCTAATATGTGTTATAATCTGTAAATTGGTATTGGATTATGTTAGTATGTGAAGAAACAAAAACGACGTAGTTTAAATCGTGTTAATTGGTTAAGAAACGAAGCCGTGGCGATCGAATTCGCTAAATGTGTTTAAAACATGAAAATATAGCATGAACATTGAATGGGAACCATTAAATTGACTTGTTAAAGTTTTTGAAATGTTAAAATTACTCTGTAGATGAGTAGTTTAGTGTTTCACGAGTTCATAGAATCGAAAACCAACTAATTCCGACTTAAAATGAAGAAGTTATGAAGATTTGAAGTTTATACATTGAGAAAACTGTTTCTGTACGAAACCAGGCGCGGGCACGCAGCTAGGCGCTGCCAAGTCGCGCGAGCGCATGGTATTTGTGAAGAAAAGGGGCGCGGCCGCGCCGCATGTGTACGGAATGTGACTGTTTTGACCTATTTTGGTAAAATGGTCATAACGTTTTCATACGAACTCCGATTGAGGTGATTCAAGATGATCCAGAACGAGGACGAATCGACCTACAACTTTTGTTCTTTAAGTGTTTTAATTTGAGATATTTAGGAAGGGTCAAAATAGTCATTTGTAGGACTGTTGTGTTTTCGGGGGCAATCGGAGGGCGTCGGGCATGCACGTATGAAAGTGTGGTGCCCTTGACGACAAAAGATGTTGTTCTAAGTTATAGAACATTAATATTATGAAATATAATGATGCTTAACATTAATAAATGATATATTAAATAAGTTGTATACGCATACTAAGCACACACAAGAGAGACAAATCGGGCGTGTGACGAATGAACGTCGAAACGCCGTAACAAATGTTAATGAACGTAAAAAGTATTTTAAGTCAAATGAAATGAACATTATAAGGTATGAAATGGATTTAATATAAAACCAATAATGATTCCTAGCAAGACTTAAACACTTGAATGAACTTCGAATATGAAATATATTGAGCTATAAGTCGAAAGTTAACACAATAAAATTGAACATTGTGTGCTAACTAATAGGAAAGATTATGAGATGCGGAGTAGAGTTTCATTACAATTGCTATGCGTTGCTATGTGACTAATAGTTAATGTGAATGATTATATAATTGTGTAGGGCACGTGAAGTGCAGATATCAGTAAGCTGTTAAACTGTTATTGGTAAACAATGATCAAGGCAAGTCTTTCAGTTCCTATTTGCTATGTGAATTTGATTGTTCTAAATCTTTATTGCAAAGAGCATGATCTGTTATATATATATTGATTGTATGAAATGTTAAAGTCAACTTATGACTACGTTAAAAATTTAAGTAAAGTATGCTGATTGAGTAAGAAACTCAATCTTTATACTTGATTATATGAACTGTAACATGTATATTACGTTAGTCTAATGTTTATGAGATATACGTCGAGCATGTCATTATGTGCTACGTGATGCATGAAAACTGTTATATTTTGCTTGGCTGTCGAGCTCAACCTTGCAAATAACCATTTTTGTAGGTTAAGGATTGAAGGTAACACTATGCGGTTCTTGAAAGATATGAATTAAATGTAATACACGAAGACTATTATTTTAGCTAAAGTTGTTATTCCTTTAAACCATGATTAAGGTTCATGAGATGTACTCAATGTTTTATGGTGTATACTTTTTGTTGAGCTGTAAAGTTAAAGTTTGAGTTGGCCAATGTATAAAGGATATCGATTTGTTATGTAAGTATATATATACATTAACTCCAATAAAGTGAATCATGGATTATATATGATTCAAACACATGTAGATGATAAAAGTTTTGATTTAGGGAATTGATGTAAGAAGTTAGAAAAATTTAAATTATTCCGCATTTTATTAAGTTTAACAACGAATAATGATGTAAAATCAGAAGTTAGAGGTGTTATTAACGACCGAAGTCGATAATTGAATTATATAAATTTTGGGGTCGTTACAGGTAAAGAAGGTGAACGTTAATACTTATCCAGTTTAGAAAATCAAACACTTGTTAGTTATATAGTTTGGATAAATCAAAAGACCCTTTAAAAAGATAACCCACTAAACAACTTTGACTTTATCTCTCTATATATCAAGTGGCGTGTAATAGTAATAGTGGTGTGTAACATCACTTATCTTTTCCAACAATCAAGGTCTTTAAAGTTCCAAGATATCCATAATTACTACTCCTTGAAAACCGTATATGCACCAAATCACAAGGATGTATAGCTACCGTCCTTTCAGCTTTCTAAGAAATCACAATTACATAGATATCCACGTGTAGCAAGAATGAAAATGTCCGAAGGATATCAAGTAAACATTTATAAATGCATGCACACGTAACACATATCATTTAATAAAATATCAATTCTTTTTGTACCTGTATAACACATCTAATCTTAATTTATTTTTAATATTTAGAAAAACCTTTTTCATTTAGATTTTAAATCACTTTTAAAATAAATAAAACTAAATGCCAATGATATGTCCTAGATCCTTTAAATAAAAAATCAATTATTATGCAATTGATCTTACACTTGGTTTTCCTAGTAAAGAAAAAACTTATTCATCCACTTGAAAATCCCACCAATGTTCTTTATCAACAAATACCTGAAATGCCATAAAATAATTTAGTATATAATCAATTTATCATCAAAACTTAAGGATGGAATATGACTAAGTCAACATTCTCTCCCTTTTTGATGATGACAATCAAAAATTGTTTAATTCTCATTAGCTCCCCCTAAATCTATGCATATAATATAATTAGCTCCCCCTAAATCCATGCAACAATATCATTTCAGGATTCTGAAATTCGATTTTCAGTATATCCAAAAATCCTGAATTTTTAAACAACATGTTACCTGCAGTCATGTTAGTTCATCAAGAGTATCAAATATCAACTGCTAACATAACAAATATAACAGTAAAATTCAAATTAATAATAAGTCTTGTGAAACACACCAAACCAAAAACCAACATAAGTTTTTTTTTTCAGTCTAAAATCCAAAAACAATAGTCATCATAAAATTTCTCCCCCTTTGTCATCAAACAAAAAAGGAAATAGTTATCAATCAAGATCTACCATTGTTGCACGCTGAGCTTCCCTCTGTGTGAAGTAAGGGCGATGATTGGCATGGTGAACCTTTTCAACAATGCTAAGATCAGTAGCAAATTGAGGAGGATGGGTAATGAAAGTTTTCGGTGGTACCGGTACGTCAAGGAAGTCACCAAGATACTCAGCTAGCCAGTTATAATGAACCCATTCCGTAACCGTAGAGTGCTTACGTTGCATATATAACTAAGATCCTACATCATTGAAACGCGTAGACATGAACTCTGCCAACTCCCCAACCTGATTTCTTACAAACTTGATCTCTTGACTTAATTGGAAAGCATTTCGATTAAGTCGTCGTTGCATAACCTCTGCTAAAGCAGTGGTTTGCAATTCAAATCCTGTTTGTAAGTCAATAAACTCATCCTCAAGGTTGTTATAAAGTTTGTTAATTTCAGAAGCACCCAAAGGCAGTTTTCTTTTCTCCAACATAGTCATACGAATGTTAAGACCAGACATCTCAATTTTCATTTTTCTTGATTGCTAATCACAAGTTTCAACATTTCAATAATCTAAGAAGAAGATTGAGTGGGGGCTGAACAGGGGAAGATGGATTGGAAATGGGAGGAATATGATTATCAGAAGTGACACGAAAAAACTGACCATCAGTCAAAACAATACGAGATAGCTTTAGAGTATTAACACTGAGTGAATCATTCACAACAACAGATATTTCATTCTCAAAAGAAATTTTAAAGTGATTGAAGAAAGTAGTGAGACTAGCACTATAAGGCAGACAGGTTTTTATTTTTCGCAAACAACTCATCATTTGATGGAGCAACATTTGAGACAGATTAAAAGACATACCTTTCAAAATCATGGCAACAATTATCAAATCCTGATAAGTAAAATCAGCACTACCACCTAAACGAGGCAAAAGATTAAACCTAACCAGATGATGAAGCACACATGCAAGAGGAGAAACATCTACTGTTTTGGGAGTAAAAACATCATTTATCAAAGGATTATCCATAACAATCTGTATTTGTTCCAAAGGGGTGAAAGGAGAATGAACAACCCTTTTCAAGTAAACGGACAGACACCAGTAAATGGAATATTTAAAATGCTAACAAAATCTATGATAGTGAAATACAGAGATTTGCCTTTAACAAAAGATGTATAAAAATCTCCATGACACTCCAGATTAGTATAAAACTGTTGAACTAGTCTTGGATGTGCGACTGATGGAGGAAAAATCATGGATGACATACCACATGATTCAAATAACTTTTTCAGATGAGACTCTTGATAGAAGATTTGGTCAATAGATTTTTCATAAACAAATTGTTTCGGGAAAATGACAGTTTTAAACCTTACCTCATAAGCATTACTTCGAAAGAAGTTTTCAGGAAGGTCAGATGAGAGGTTAGGGTTTACCGAAACTGGCGGTGGTGTAACTTCTGGCTTAAAAGATGGAATCGTGGTCTTCCGCCATTGAGATGGTCCTGGTGATTTCTTTAAGGATGGACTGAAGGTTGATTCGTTAGAAGACGAAGAATCCAAAAAATCTGTTTCCACAGACACAGCCTTCTTCAGTTTTTTTTTGTTTTCGTGAAGGTCCAGTAGATGATTGGGGAGGAACCGGCGTCTGATCATCATCAGAATCGATCATCGATAGCTTATGAGTCCGAGTTCTCATGATGTTTGAAGTTTGACGATATAGAAGATGAATGTATAAAGAAAGAGAGAAAGAGAGTCAGAGAAAAACTGTGAGAAGTGAAGAGAACAGAGAGAGAAAGATAGAAAGTTAAATAAAAGGACCGAATGCATGTACAAAGTACACTCATACATGCTTACGTCTCTCGAGAAACCCCTTACCATCCTGTCTTTTCGGTTTTCAAAAACCATTATGATAGACTCTTTGAATATTGTGTCCATGAGTTAAGGAGTTAAATGGGCAGCCAAAAAATCATACTAACAATTATCCTAATTTTATCAGTTAATAAGATAAACATACAGAATAGGATAAGATAACACAGATTTAAAAAAAAAATTATACGGTACACATTCCAAGTTCTCTTCGCAGCATACAAAATCTATCTCCACTTAACAGTTTAGTAAAAATATTTGCGATTTGATTTTCAGTAGGAATAAAAATTAATTTAATTAAACCTTTTGATACACTATCTCTTAAAAAATGATGTCTTACTTCTATGTGTTTTGTACATGAGTGTAACACATGATTTTTAGAGATATCTATAGAACTAGAATTATCACAATATATAGGCATACATTCACATAATATATCAAAATCACATAGAGTTTGCCTCATCCATAAAATCTGAAAACAACAACTTCCTGCATCTAGGTATTCACCCTCAGTAGTTGATAGAGCCACTGAAGTTTGCTTTTTAGTATGCCATGATACGAGACTTTGTCCCAAGAAAGTACAAGCACCACTCGTACTTTTCCTATCAATTTGACACCCTGCATAGTCAGCATATGAATAACCTATTAGTTCAAAGTGATTACAGATTGGATAAAATAACCCTAAGTTAATTGTACCACTTAAATATTTCAAAATTCTTTTAACAGCATTTAAGTGTGATTCTTTAGGTTTAGCCTGAAATCTTTCACACAAATAAACGCTATACATTATATCAGGTCTAGAGGCAGTTAAGTATAATAAGCATCCAATCATACCTCGATATTTTGTTATATCAACATCAATACCTTTCTCAGCGGTTGTAAGCTTTATTCAAGTGCTCATGGGTGTACCTTTCGAGATGGATCTTTCAAATCCAAATCTCTTGAGTAATTCTTTTGTGTATTTGGTTTGATGGATATAGATTCCTTCCTTCGTTTACTTAATTTGAAGTCCCAAAAAGTAATTTAGCTCTCCCATCAAGCTCATATCAAATTCTTTATGCATGCACTAGGAAAACCACTCACAAAGATGATCATTAGTAGCACCAAAAATTATATCATCTATATATATTTGAACAATAATGATATCTATATTTTTATTCTTAATAAATAATGTAGAATCTATTTTACCTCTAATAAATTCGTTTGACAAGAGATACTTACTTAACCTTTCGTACCAAGCCCTTAGAGCTTGTTTCAAGCCATAAAGTGCTTTCTTTAATTTATAAACATGATTAGGATACTTTTTGTGCTCGAATCCAGGAGGTTATTTTACATATACCTCTTCATTAATGTATCCGTTGAGGAAAGTGCTCTTTACGTCCATTTGATAAAGCTTAAACTTTTTGTAGCATGCAAACGCCAATAAAATTCGGATTGATTCCAGCCTAGCCACTGGTGCATAGGTTTCTTCATAGTCGATCCCATCTTGTTGGTTATACCCTTGAGCTACTGACCTTGCTTTGTTACGAATGATTGTCCCATGCTCATCAAGCTTGTTTTTGAATACCCATTTAGTAGCAATAATGGAAGCATCTTTCGGAGGAGGCATCAGTTACCACACTTGGCATCTCTCAAATTGTTGAAGTTCTTCTTGCAATGCCAATAACCAGTTTTCATCAAGGACTGCATCCTTTGCATTCTTTGGCTCAACTTGTGAAAAAAATGCAAAAAATGCACAATGATTTTGTAAACCTCTTCGTGTGGTTACGCCTTTGTTGATATCTCCAATGATATTTTTAGGCGGATGATTTTTAACATATCTAGTTGTTCTTGGCATTTGGATATCATGTATAACTTCTTCTTGATCATGAGAATCATCTTCAACATCTTGCAAATTTTCAGGTTTGTAAGACCCCAACTTATTATAAATGAAATTGAATTTCCTCTATTTATTATTTTGAAATAGTAAGGGCTGATTTGATTAATGTGATTAGTTATGGGTAAAATACACAAATATTTTAAATAAGCAAGTGGTGGTAAAATATTCATTGTTGTCGAGGAATATTCATTTGGTCGTGGAATATTCTTGCTGTCGGGGAATATTCGTACAACGGCGCATCTTTGTGTGGGCCCCATAACAGAAAGCGATTGGATGAAGAAAACGACAAGTATAAGTTGTTTATAAATAACGACGTAGTTATTCAGATTATCTTGTTAAAATACTCGGTTGGTTAAAACACAGAAGATGACACGGTATTGCACCAATTATTGATTCTTACGTAAGAAGGCACTACTCAATAATTGTTCCAATAATTCTTGCTCAATATTTTATTTTATTGATTCAATAATTGCTACGTTGATATTTTATATTACTGTTGTTTCAATAATTGTCACTTCACAGTATTTTTCATTATCGGATCAATAATTCATATTATTTGTATAATATTATTAGATAACATTATTGGCAATGTCTAGAAAGTTTTGTCTAAGGAGAGATTTGGTCATCTAATTACATGGCGTCGATGAGACATAAATCCTTATTGGAAAGTTCCTCTTTTACGGGAACTGCCTGGTTGTCAATATTGTGATTCTGTAATATTATTTGTGAATAATTAATTATTAATTTATATGATGAGAAAAATATTCATTTTATGTGGATATAGATGGAGAAAATTTTTAATGTGACAATTGTTGAAAATTAATATTTTATCTTTTTACGATAAAATAATTCATTTAAATATATTATTATATTTTAATAATATAATAATGGTGATATTTTTACAATGAATGTGGGATACATGAATAAATGAGGAGGAAGAGTATTTTTGTTACTAAAAATATTTAAAACATGTTTTTCATGTTTGTGGACCCCATTTCTTGACTGAAATTTGATTATAGTTTGTAAAATCGCCAGTTTGTGGATTTCGGTCAATTTCTGTTTGGAATTTAGAAAAACTTTCTTCTGTAAAGTTGTAGAGAATGGAATTTCCTATGAAAAGGACATGAAATTCGAATTTTTCTGATAAAAGGGCTATTTATTATAAATTATTGAGAAATAATTGATTTTTGAAGTTTTAAATAATTTTTTTAAGAAAAACGTTTTTTTTTCATTTTGTGGGCATCATTAACATGTGCAAAGTGCTAAAATCAGTTGGTAAAAGTGGGCGTAGGAATTTGTAATATATATAATAATATTTTATTAAATTTTCTGCTTTGGTGTTCTAAGCATTTTCCTATAAATAGGGTGCTTAGGTTAGAATTAAAAATCACACCATAAACTGAAGTTTTCTCTCTCTTTCTCTCTCTATATTATCGAGTGTATTCTTGTGAGTATTTTGATACTTTGAGTGTTGCTATACGGTGCAAGTTCCTTGAAAGACTATATCCTAGATTCCAAATTTAGAAGTCTGATCTTTTCAAGGTAAGGGATGTTATTTTTTTAAAATGATATTATTTTTCTAATATCATTATCTTAGAAATATTGGTAAGATTTTTCTTGAGAAATTCTTGTCTTTTAGTGTCGGGTTACTATTCACGATATCTGGTATCTTATTCACAAAAAATTAAATTTTTTGTTTTTTGTCAAAAATATCTATTATGGATACTAGCTTTGATTGTATCCATGTTTTGATCATTCTTGAATTTTACTCCACTTTGGTTATTTATGAAGTATTTTTGAACTTGGATTGTTTGAAGTACGAATCCTTAAAAATTGTTCTTTTGTTTCACTGGATTCGTTTTCTTTAAAATATTTTTCATCATCCTCAGTCCTAAATGATGATATAATTGAATATCTTTGGCATGTAGTGCAAAGATAAATGATTTTCTTATGAATATCTTTGGTCGTAGTGCAAAGATGTACAAGTGTTGAGATGAACATGACCGACTGATGAATATCTTTGGCCTGTAGTGCAAAGATGAAAATTTGATTCAAGATGAATATTGATTGATGTTACAGTGATAAAATTTTGATGATGGACTGTTAAATTCATAGATAATAGTAGATTTCATTCTTTACGTAACTCTTCTATGAATTATTATTTCCGCCGCGAATAGTGATCTGAAACTTATTGTCTATTGTATTTTATCAGATTTTTCCATGTTGAAGACTAACGATAATTTGTTCTATATTATCTTAGTCATAATATTCTTTACTGGGCTAGTTGAGCTCACCCTTTTCCTTTTTGTTCCATTTTTCTTCTCAGGAGTCGAGAATGTAACGAGTACTAGTCGGGGTATGGAATGAAGGTTCTAGAAAGTTATTTTAGTAGTCCTCAACATTTTTGTAAAATAATGTATCAATAATTGTATTGAGGACTTATTTGGGTGTGGATATTGTCTAGAAGATAATATTTGTATTTAAACTCACAGTTTAAGTGTTGCCGTATTTTGTACGACAATTGTATTAATAAAGTTGTAGTTGTTTCTGTACCATGTATTTGACAACTCAGAATAGGTGATGTATACCTATTTTGGGGGCGTCACAGTTGGTATCAGAGCTTAGGGATATGATCTCTGGCGGAGATCGGGGAATAGAACTAGGAGGGAGAGACGAATAAATCCTTTGCTAGTGTGTCCTACCTAAGCTTATTTGTTGGTCGGTCGTAATATAGGGATATTATGTGATATGTTAATTTATTTAATTAACCCTTGTTTTATGGCGATGTTGAGAGTGGCAACCGAGAATGTTAACAGTGAGAGTAAATGAGACCGTGGAGACGCTGTCTTTCACCAATGAGAAGAACGTCTGATAGGTGAGCAATGTTCCTCCATAAACAACACCATTGATCGAGACGATGAACGATTTTAATGTTTAGAAGCTTTTTGCGCTTCTGCAAAAAATCGATTTAGGAAACTTCGTGTTCAAAATCTGAGGAGAAATGATAGCAATTCACGATTTGTCACAAATGGCGATTCGAGGAGTTGGGACCACCAGAATTCTAGGGAAAGCCGGATCCGATTAAGGCGGAGACGTGGGTCAAGCAAATTACCAAGATATTCGACGTCTTGGGATGCACGGAAGAACAAAAGGTTCCATTCGCTACCTTTATGTTTCGTAATGAGGCAGATTACTGGTGGAAATTTGTGAAGCGTACCCATCCAGCCGCACTCAACATGTCTTGGGAAACGTTTCAGAAACTATTCAATGACAAGTACTTTCCTGAAAGTATTCGTCATATGAAGGAAGCGGAGTTTATTAGATTGGAACAAAATAACATGACGGTGTCCCAGTACGAGGCGAAGTTTGCGGAGTTATCCCGGTTTGCACCTCATTTGGTGGAGAATGAGGAACGTATGACGCGGATGTTTCTGAGAGGTTTGAAACCCGACATACGTTAATATCTCATTTCTCATAAATTTTCTCTCTATTCAGATGTTGTCAATAGGGCTCAATTATTAGAGCGAGATAAAGAGTACCTTCAACCGAGGGACCACAACCAGGATCATACTGGTGACAGCAGTCATCAGAACAACGATAACCAGCGGAGAAAGAAAAATACGGACAAGAGCGACAACCACTCTGGTGGTAATCATGGCCATGAAAATAGAAGAAGCGAGTCGGGGGGAGATTATAAAAAGAGGAGATTCAACAATGACAATGCAAAGACGTCATCACTAGTAGCAACTGGTTCTAAGGGAGGAGAACGACCACCGGACGTATGCTATAAATACGGGAAAGAGGGACATATCAGTCCAAACTGCCCACAACAGTTCAAGGTATTGTTATAATTGTGGAAAGGAAGGACATGTCGCTCGAGATTGTACAGTAGGGAAACCAAGTCCAGTGGGGATGGTGACTCAAAAGGCCGTCCCAGAAAAGTCAAAGTCAACGGTTCCTGGAAGAGCGTTTGCCGTGACTGGTCAAAATGCGAGGAACCCAAGCGAGGTGATCACGGGTATGCTAATCATAAATTCTTGCAAAGTTTATACCTTACTGGATATTGGTGCTACCCATTCATTTATCTCTCCTGCTTGTGCTCAACGTTTAAATTTGACTCCGGAGAAATTAGACTTTGAACTATCTGTGGAAACTCTGTTAGGAGAAACTTTCATCACATCCACTATTTATAAATCTTGTTTAATCCAAGTTGGCACCATCACATTACCTGTTGACCTTATCTCTTTAAAGATACTTGCTTTTGATGTGATTTTAGGGATTGATTGGTTAACTACTCATCATGCCAAAATTGATTATTTTCGTAAGGTTGTTAGTTTTCATATTCCTAACCAACCTGTGTTATGCAATTCAAGCAACTAAACCATTAAAATCAATCAACATCATATCAAGTCATAAAGCTATTCGTTTATTGAAAAACGGATGTCAAGCTTTCTTAGCCCATGTTATGGATTTGAATAAAGACACGTCAAATTTGAATAATATTCCTGGAGTTAGTGACTTTCCTGACGTATTTGCTGAAGAACTTCCCGGTCTACCCCCAGAACATGAAGTTGAATTCTTTATTGATCTTGAACCTGGTACAAAGCCCATTTCTAAAACCCCATATCGAATGGCTCCTATTGAACTTTAGGAGTTAAAGGTCCAACTACAGGAGTTGTTGGACATCGGTTTCATTCGTCCTAGTACATCTGCTTGGGGTGCTCCTGTTTTATTTGTAAAGAAGAAAGATGGGATGCGACTTTGTATTGACTACCGGGAATTAAATCATGTCACTATCAAGAATAGGTATCCGCTACCTCGTATTGATGATCTGTTTGACCAGTTGCAAGGAGCACAATTCTTTTCAAAGATTGATCTTCATTCTGGATATCATCAGCTGAAGATTAGAACTGAGGATATCCCAAAGACTGCCTTAAGAACTCGGTACGGGCATTATGAATTCTTAGTCATGTCTTTTGGATTGACTAATGCTCCTACGACTTTCATGGATATGATAAATCGAGTATTCAAGGAATATTTGGATTAGTTCGTTATTGTCTTTATTGATGACATCCTCATAAATTCCAAAAGTCGTGAAGATCATGAGCACCATTTGAAGCTGGTACTCCAAAGGCTTCGTGAAAACAAGCTATATGCCAAGTTGAAGAAATGCGAGTTCTGGCTAGAGGAAGTAGCATTCCTTGGGCACGTGGTGTCAAAACATGGAGTATCTGTTGACTCGACGAAGATTGAAGCAATACAAAGTTGGGAGCAACCAAAGATGGTAACCGAAGTACGTAGCTTTCTGGGCTTAGCTGGTTATTATCGGAGATTCGTGGAAGGATTTTCTAGAATCGCTACTCCATTAACTCAGCTGACTCAGAAAGATACAAAATTCGTATGGAGCGAGGAATGCGAGAAGAGTTTTCAAGAGCTTAAGAGGAGACTTATTTCGGCACCTATTCTGACAATACCATCTGGTTCGGATGGATTTGTTATCTACAGCGGTGCTTCGGGAAAAGGGTTAGGATGTGTTCTCATGTAATATGGGAAAGTCATAGCTTATGCCTCGCGACAACTTAAAGAATATGAGAGGATTTATCCTATTCATGATCTAGAGTTGGCAGCAGTCTTTTTCCCGCTAAAGATCTGGAGGCATTATCTGTGACACCCCAAAATCCAGGTACTTCATTCCCACAAGATCTGGTGTTCACTTAATCAAGCATTCATATCTAACTACCCAATCACAATAAAAATGGATAAATTAAACCTTTCCCATTAAAGGGTTACATAATAAAATCTCCCAGGTTATCTAACCTTTAAATACAATCATTCAAATGCGGAAATTAAATAAACTTCATTAAAACCAAGTCTAAGATCATCATAATAAAAGTCTAAAGAAAAATTACAAGTCTTCATCACTTGTACATTTTTCCCTTTCCTTTGCTAGATGAAGGTTCATCTACCTTCTCTTCTTTAGCTGCAATGAGTTTTAAAATATGCAAGAGTGAGCAAAACAATTGCTCACTGGATACAATATGAAATCAACAGGAGTATAGTAATAATAACAGCCAATAATAGGCTCATCAATAATGAATAGTACTCTATCATCTATAATCAGAAACTGACATCCAAAATGTGGAATAAATATAAGAATAACTTGCTCAAGAATAACTTACATCATTATATCATAATTGAATTGAAAACCATAATTAGTTCAACAAGATAAAGGATTAGAAAACTTGCATTACTATATTGAGAACAATAATTGATTCCAATTACAAAAGTAAAGTTAGAGAACTTGCTCAATGTAAAAAGAAAGTTTAGAAAACTTGCCTTGTTCGTGGACTAAATCGAACAATTCAAACCACAATATCCTATAAACATATGTCATCATGACATAATTAGTCATTACTATCTTACAAACACAACTAAGTATGTTCATCATGTAAATATTGGATTTTTAATCACATAATCAAGTTATAACACAAGTTAATTGTTAATAACATACTTATTCATAGTATAAAAATACTAAAATCAACATTTTACAGTCCTACTATCATCACATAACAATTCCTTAAAATTTCAAGTACAAAATCAAGATATCAGACCATTACGCTAACTCATCATGGCTTCCACGATTTACATCATGGTTATTGACTGGCGTGAGATAATATTTGCTGTACGATAATTAAACTTCTAAAGCGTCTTTGCACGTGGCGATGGAGCTCATGACACCACAAACGCGTCTTTCTTGGTAGCGCTTGAATGGCAGCTAGCGATCTCATTGATAACCCGACAGCGATACACAAGAAAAAAGCTAATTTTGGCCTACAAGCTCGTTTCTAACAGACTAATTAGCACATAAATCATATAGAGACTTCATGAAAACATATTTCAAAAACTCTAAACATGATTCTACCCATACAACAACATAAACAACAAAATTAACACATTCAATTTCACTGATTTTGGCTAAAACTCATTTTTTTATATTTCAATGAAAATTAACACTATAACTTTTGTTTTTTCAACCAAAACCACTAATTCAAAGTATTTTTATCAACAATTATACATGCTCTATCAAATTAAATGGTCAATTTATCAACTAAACAACTAATTAACCCTCAATTTCTATTTTAACTAAACAATATATAATCACCAAAAACTCTCTGTAAAAAGGTTTTATTCACAAACTTCATACATAACAACAATACATTGATTATAATCATATATAACCTATGAAAATAACTTTACAACACTAGTTTAACATATGAACACACATAAAATCAATAATTATCCTATCACAAGAATTTTATAGAGAAATAGGAGAAGAGAAACTAAAACTTTTTAAAACTGAAAAAGAATAGGGTAATACCTTGAAGAAGATGATGACTATCCTTTCTATTCTCAAGCTCCTTCTTCCCACTCTCTAGCCTTTCTTCCTCTCTTCTCTTCTTCTTCCCTTCTTCTTCTTCCTCTGAGTTTTCTTTTCTTCTCTCTCTATCTAACGTACTTAACAAATAACGTATATAGAATATAATATCTATTGATTATATAATATAAATACAAAACATATAACTGATATCAGTTATAGGAGTTTTTAAAAAATCAAAAGCCATAAGGCTAGTTTGGTTACTAACTAAAAAAAATAACCCATTAATCCTAACACCTTGTTTGGTAAAACTTAAATAGATTAAAGACTTAATAGGCATTAGGCATTGTTTGGCAAAACGAAATTAAAACTCCTTTAAGTTATTTTAATAACTACTTTATAAAAGGTTATTTGTCACACATTAATTTAATTAAATTAATCATAATAACAATTTATTAAATCACTTCATCACATAAATCAATACCACCAAAATTATAATTTTTATATAAATATAACTTTATTTAATCAACCAACACATCCTTTTAAATTTACAAATTCCAATAAAAGAATAGTAATTCAATTAATCAAAATTCTCTAACTTAATAATTAAATTAAATTAGCAAAATAATTGATTTTCCTTAATTATTTATTTAACAAATAATTAAGCACATCAATTCAAATTTGAACAATTATTTATTCAACAATAAACACATCCATTAAATATTTAAATAATTCAATAAATATTTAATATAACAATTAAAATTCTAGAATGTTACATTATCTATATGGGGAGAAAGTGGAGATATATTCGGACCATAAAAGCCTCAAATATTTTTTTTCACTCAAAAGGAACTCGAATGCGCCAAGAACGCGTTGGCTCGAGCTATATTGAAGATTACGACCACACCATTCAATACCATCCTGGAAAAGCGAACGTGGTAGCTGATGCATTGAGTAGAAGATCATACACGGGAACGAGTGCGATGATGTTAAGAATACGCATAGAACCAACTTTAATCGATAAAGTTAAAGTTGCTCAAGCAACAGAACCGGGAGTTTGTGATCGTATGAAGAAGAAAATCTGAAGGTGCTATTCGAAGCGAGAATCGACGAAGAAGAATACTTGAGTCCACTCTGCACTTTGTGTTCCTAACGATTACGATTTGAAGTACAAGATCATGATGGAGGCACACAATACACCATTTGCAATCCATCTCGGAAGTACCAAATGTATCGTGATCTTGACATACATTTTAGTGGAACAATATGAAGAGAGAGATTGCAAAGTTTATCTCGAGGTGTTTAACTTATCAACGTGTAAAGACGGAGCATCAAGTGCCTAAGGGTCCATTGCAACCACTTGAGATTCCAAAATGGAAGTGAGAACACATTACCATGGATTTCGTTACGGGTCTTCCCACGGTTTCTCAATGCATAAATGTTATTTGGGTTATTGTTGATAGATTAACCAAGTGTGCTCATTTCTTGCCGATACGGGAGACTTATTCCCTTGAACGTCTTGCTCGTATGTAAGTAAATGAGATTGTGAGATTGCATGGCATGCCAGTATTCATAGTTTCGGATCATGACCCAAGATTCACTTCAAGATTTTGGGTTAGCTTGCAAAAAGCTATGGGCACGGATTTACGATTCAGTTTGGCACACCATCCTCAAACGGATGGACAATTAAAGAGGACTATTCAAACTCTTGAAGATCTATTAAGACTCTGTGTCCTAGACTTCAAAGGGAGTTGGGATAAGTATTTACCATTAGTGAAATTCTCCTATAATAACAGTTATCAGGCAAGTATAGGTGTGGCTCCATTCGAAGCATTGTATGGAAGAAAGTGTCGCTCTCTAGTATGTTGGGATGAGGTGGGTGAAGCAACATTATAGGGACCAGAGTTAGTACGTATTACTACAGAAAAGATCCAAATGATTCGACAACGTATATAAATGGTACAAGATCGACAAAAGAGTTATGTGGATCTTCATCGAAAGGACGTGGAATTTAGTATTGGGGATCATGTATTGTTGCGTGTGGTTCCATGGAAGGGAGTTACAAGATTTGGGAAATGAGGAAAGCTCAATCCATGATTTATTGGTCCATTTCAGATTCTTAACCGAGTAGGAAATATAGCCTATAGACTCGCGTTACCTCCAAGTATGTCTTGTGTTCATAATATTTTTCATATATCTGTGCTTCATAAATATGTGAAAGACCCGAACCACGTTATTGAGTTAGAACCGGACGAAATAACCAAAGACTTAACGTACGAGGAGGTACCTGTCAAGATATTGGATAGGAAGGAGCATGTCCTACGCACAAAGGTCATACCACAAGTCAAAGTTTTGTGGAGGAACCATGCTATTAAGGAAATGACCTGGGAGTTGGAAAGGGAAATGAAAACGAGGTATCCTCGCCTTTTTGAAACACCAGGTACGTACGTCAATTTCAAAGACGAAATTTCATAAGGAGGGGAGGTTGTAAGACCCTACTTATTATAAATGAAATTGAATTTCCTCTATTTATTATTTTGAAATAGTTAGGGTTGATTTGATTAATGTGATTAGTTATGGGTAAAATGCGCAAATATTTTAAATAAGCAAGTGGTGGTAAAATATTCATTGTTGTTGGGGAAAATTCGTTTTGGTCGTGGAATATTCTTCTTTGTCGGGAATATTAAATGCGACGCAAGTAACTTTGTGTGGGGCCCATAACGAAAAAGCGATTGGATGAAGAAAGCGACAAGTATAAGTTATTTATAAATAACGGCGTAGTTATTCTGAGTTATCTTGTTAAAATACTAAATTGGTTAAAACACGATGATTACTCGGTATTGCACCAATTATTGATTCTTACTTAAGAAGGCACTACTCGATAATTGTTACGGTAATTCTTTATTCAATATTTTATTTTATTGATTCAATAATTGCTACGTTGATATTTTATATTACTGTTGTTTCAATAATTATCACTAAACAGTATTTTTCATTATCGGATCAATAATTCATATTATTTGAATAATATTATTATATAACATTATTAGCAATGTCTAGAAAGTTCTGTCTAAGGAGAGGTTTGGTCATCTAATTGCGCGCCAATAAGGAGAAATCCTTATTGGAAAGCCCCTCTTTCTGAAGCGGCTTTGGTTGTCGATGTTGTGATTCTATAATATTATTTGTGAATAATTAATTATTAATTTATATGATGAGGAAAATATTTATTTTATGTGGATATAGATGGAGAAAATTTTAATGTGACAATTGTTGAAAATTAATATTTTATCTTTTTCTGATAAAATAATTCATTTAAATATATTATTATATTTTAATAATATAATAATGGTGATATTTTTACAATGAATGTGAGATATATGAATAAATAAGGAGGAAGAGTATTTTTGTTAGTAAAAATATTTAAAACATGTTTTTTCATGTTTGTGGACCCCATTTCTTGACTGAAATTTGATTATAGCCTGTAAAATTGCCCGTTTGTGGATTTCGGTCAATTTTTGTTTGGAATTTGGAAAAACTTTCTTTTGCAAAGTTTTAGAGAATGAAATTTCCTATAGAAAGGACATGAGGTTTGAATTTTTCTGATAAAAGGGCTATTTATTGTGAATTATTGAAGTTCTGAAATAATTAATTTTTGAAGTTTTAAATAATTTTTTTTAAGAAAAATGTTTTTTTTTTCATTTTGTGGGAATCATTAACATGTGCAAAGTGCTGAAATCAGTTGGTAAAAGTGGGTGTAGGAATTTTTAATATATATAATAATATTTTATTAAATTTTCTGCTTTGGTGTTCTAAGCATTTTCCTATAAATAGGGTGCTTAGGTTAGAATTGAAAATCACACCAGAAACTGAAGTTTTCTCTCTCTTTCTCTCTCAATATTATTGAGTGAATTCTTGTGAGTATTTTGATACTTTGAGTGTTGCTTTATCTGGTCTGAAGTTCCTTCAAAGACTATATCCAGATTCCAATTTAGAAGTCTGATCTTTTCAAGTGTAAGGGTGTTATTTTTTTAAAAATGATATTATTTCTTCTAATATCATTATGTCGGAATATTGGTTAGATTTTTCTTGAGAAATTCTTGTCTTTTAGTGTCGGGGTTACTATTCACGTATACGATACTATTCACAAAAAAATTAAATTTTTGTTTCTTGTCCAAAATATCTATTATGGATACTAGCTTTGATTGTATCCATGTTTTGATCATTCTTGAATTTTACTCCACTGTGGTTATTTATGAAGTATTTTTGAACTTGGATTGTTTGAAGTACGAATCCTTAAAAATTATTCTTTTGTTTCACTGGATTCGTTTTCTTTAAAATATTTTTCATCATCCTCAGTCCTAAATGATGATATAATTGAATATTTTTGGCCTGTAGTGCAAAGATAAATGATTTTCTTATGAATATCTTTGGCCGTAGTGCAAAGATGTCACAGTGTTGAGATGATTTGGCCATGACATGATGAGTATCTTTGGCCTATAGTGCAAAGATGAAAATTTGATTCAAGATGAATATTGATTGATGTTACAGGGATAAAATATTGATGATGGACTGTTAAATTCATAGATAATAGTAGATTTAATTCTCTACGTAACTCTTCTATGAATTATTATTTCACTGTGAATATTGATCTGAAACTTGTTGTCTATTGTATTTTATCGATTTTCCTGTTGAAGACTAACGATAATTTGTTCTATATTATCTTAGTCATAATATTATTTTCTTGGGCTAGTTGAGCTCACCCTTTTCCTTTTTGTTCCATTTTTCTTCTCAGGAGGCGAGAATGTAGCGAGTACTAGTCGAGGTATGGAATTAAGGTTTTAGAAAGTCATTTTAGTAGTCCTCACCGTTTTTGTAAAATAATATATCGATAATTGTATTGAGGACTTATTTGGGTGTGGATATTATCTAGAAGACAATATTTGTATTTAAACTCATAGTTTAAGTGTTGTCGTATTTTGTACGACAATTATATTAAAAAGTTGTAGTTGTTTCTGTACCATGTATTTGACAACTCAGAATAGGTGATGTATACCTATTTTGGGGGCATCACAAGGTTCATGTTCATTCCGGTCATCAATGTCAGTTTCCTGAAACTGTTCATTCGGTCTCCTGGTTTGTTCCTTTTGGTTTGCTGAATTTCTGACTATCTCTAAATTTCCTGCATCATCTTCACTTTCTTTTGGAAGATCATTGTTAGTCTCATTTAAAGTAACATGAACAGACTCTTCTACACATAATTTTCTAATATTGAAAATACGATAAGCCTTACTATTTTGAGAATAACCAAGGAATATTCCTTCATATGATTTAGCACAAACTTTACCAAATTATCACTTGTATTTAATATGAAACATTTAGAACCAAATATTTTGAAATAGCTTATGTTTGGAATTTTATTATTTAAAAGCTCATAAAGTGTTTTCAAAATAATAGGATGAATGAGTACTCTATTTAAAACATAACATGATGTACTTACTGCTCCGGCCCAAAATTTCTTTGGAAGCTTACTTCTCAGTAGAGTTCTTGCTGTCTCTTGAAGAGTCCTATTCTTCCTTTCCACCACCCCATTTTGTTGAGGAGTCCTTGGGGCTGAAAATTCATGGCTAATACCTCTTTGATCACAAAAAGTTATGAAATCTTTTTGAAATTCAGTACCATGATCACTTCTAATTCTAATGAGTTTGTAGCTATACTTAGTTTCAAGATTCCTTATTAATTTTTCAAACTCTTTAAATGCTTCATCCTTAGTTCTTAAAAATAATACCCATGTGTATCTTGAAAAGTCATAAACTATTACAAATGCATACAATTTACCATTAATACTTGAATGTCTTTTCGGTCCAAATAAATCAAGATGAAGTAGTTGCAAGGGAGAGGAGGTTGATACCATATTCTTTGCTGTAAAAGAAGTTCTTACTTATTTTCCCAGTTGACAAGGGATGTGTATCCCTTTCTTTTCAAACCTGATTTTTGGCAAACCTTTGACGAGATTTTTTGAAGATAATTTCTTGATTAGGTCCATGTGAACATGTCCCATCCTTTTATGACATAAGTTAGCCTCATCTTATATGGATGTAAGACATAGCTCTTCATCCTGTTGCTCAAAATCAATAGTATATATATTTCCTTCTCTTTGTGCAACTAGAGTAGTATTGTTAGTACCATGAAATATTGTGCATTTACCTTTTTCAAAATTAACTTGATGACCATTATCCATTAATTGACTGATACTAATTAAATTAAATTCTAGACCTTTAACAAGGTGAACATTATTTATACTTACCTTGTCGTTATTGATTTTACCCTTTCCGATTATCTCGCAGGTTTTATTATCTCCTGAAGTGACCGTTCCATTCTTCTTCTTGACACTTAGTTCCATGAAATTTGATTTATCACCAGTCATGTGACAAGAGCATCCACTATCGAGAATCCATTTTTGAGATGGAACCCTTGCCTTGAGACAAACCTGATTAGATTCACCATCAATACCTACGAAGCATACTTGAACAATCTCATCTTTAGCATAGATCTCCACTTTGGATTCCTCATCACTCCAAGTAACTAGGGCTTTGTTCTTCTTGTTGTCTTTGTAGTTTGTTTTCCCCTTATTCTTCAATTGAAAGCAATCTTTCTTGAAGTGACCTGAACTTCCACATTCGAAGCACGTTTCTTCAGTTTGCTTTCCTTTGGACTTATTTGAATTGAAAGTGTTTCTTCTCTTGTTCTTCCTTTGTAATAGTCCTTTGAATCTTCTTGACATCATAGCTATTTCTTCATTTGAGTCATCATCAAGCTCCTCCTCATTATCTGCAGTAAAGGCTAAAACCTTTCTTCGAGGAGTTTCTTCCTCATCATCATATCTTTTTAACTGATGTTCATATTCTTCTAATTCACCAAACAAAGTTAAAGTATCCATAGAAGAAATAGTAGCAGAATCTTGAAGACTAGTGATTTTAGAAGCAAACCTTTTGGGCATTGTTGATTGATTTCACAATCAAAACAAACGTGCAAGTATACATGGTCAACAAGTAATAGAGTGATAAGATAGAGTGTCGATCCCACAGAGAATTCTAATTAATAAATTCCAACTACTAGTATTGTATCAATCCAATTTTATTTAAACAACCATAAAATGTGATTTTTATAATTAAGAAAATTAAATTAAGCAATTAAAAGAGATTATTCTAAAATAAAGCAAATAAACAGAACTAAGATTTGAACGAATTCAGATAAATAATGATTAAGACTCCAATATCCCCAATTATGAACTATAAATCGATTATCCAATTATCCCAGTTATTATGCCTACTGAATTGTTAACATGAATTCTCAATTGCCAAAAGCCCTTTTCCAAGTGATCAATTGCCTTCTATTTAATCTAGATTAATCTTGCTATATTCCTATGCAAAATAATTGAATTAAACTCCTTTCAATCCCAATTCGTTATGTGTTATATGCGGTGAAGAGATATTTCCATTCCATTCACAAACCTAATTATTCACTTTGCAAATAACTAAGTCACATGTCATCATGCCCAGTTCTAACCCTAGAATTCCTCTTTCAATTCCTTCTAGAGTAACAAAGTAATTATTGGCCAAATAATTAATCAATAAATGCAAAGCAAGATGAACAATTCACTTCAACATAAATAATTGGAATAAATTGAATAACTAATTTAAAGCCATAAAAGGTTCAATTGAAATCTTAATTAAAGAAATTAGTTCATAGCAGAAATTTAAACCAACAATCTTTGAAAAATCATCCTTAAAGAATTACACAATTTAAAAGAATGAAGAAGAAGAAAAACTCTAAGTGAAATTCTGCAAATTCTCCTCTTGACTCCTTAATCAGCCTCCAAATATGTAGGTTAGATCCCCTTTCTCAATTAAAATTGCCTTTATATACTCCATTTGTCCAAGCTCTAGCAATCCAAGTCCAATTCGAATTATCACTTAACCACCCTTTTAATGCAAGTCAACCAACCAGTCAAACACGCGCCTTGGTCAACCACTGACACGACCCAGCGCCCCGGAGCTGGGATAAGTATTAGTTTAAGCGCCCCGGCGCTGTAGGTTGATATATTTATCATAATGCCATTATAAGCTTGAAATTCCCAGAATTGCCCCTACAGCTCCCAAATCTGCAAAACAAAACATAAACACAGTAAAAATGCTACTAAAGGACTCGAGAATACACAAATTTAAGCCCAAGTATATCCGATTCATGGGTATATTACCCAATCATCAAACACCCCCAAACTTAAATCGTTGCGTGTCCTCAAGCAACAAAACACAACAATACGAAAAAGTAAACATCATGCAAATGCAAACTATCTAAATGATCTTAATTCCAGCAATCCAATAGCTCACGTATATCCATAGGCCTCAGAAAAATCACAAAAACATGCTACTACATCATGTTAAAGCAGATCAATAATATCCTAATAATCAATGAACCTAAATCTGTTATTACTGATATTGTGAGTGTGTGTTAAACAACCATACTAACCAATGAAAAGCAAAATAAGAAAGATAATAAATTTCTTAACAGGCATCATACAGTTTAAACTCGAGAACTCATCAAATAAACTTGATTCAACTGAAATTAAACAATCACCAAAGTCCAGGGGTCAAAATGGAATACTTATGCTTTTTTATAATTGGGGCTTTTTGCACTTTTCCCGCTTTATTATATATTGTTTTCTTTTTTTTCTTTTTTTTTCTCATGACTATGCATTGTCTTATTCCCTTAGGCTTTTCAATGCTACCTTAACGAGCTTTCGACCAACGACTCCTAAGCCATTAAAACCTTAGGGCGCTAGGTGTAAAGACAATCCCCTCGGGCTTACTTACTTAAGTAACAAAGGCCACAAAACTAGACAAGTATGCCACGGTGTTCATTATATATATTTTTTAAGCTTATATATTCCAAATATATTTCCCCCAAACTTGAGTTTATCACTAAATTCAGTCTTCACTAGCTATTCAAATTGTTCCTTCATTTCACTAGCATTTCTCCTTTAGAACTCTATTATCTATCCATTTAAACTATCATAGCCACCGTGGTCATTTTTCAAAACGTGCTATCCTTATAATATTAGTGTCAAACAGATAAAGATTTAAATCATGGAAAGAAAATCATATCACTAACTTAACACTCCTTACTAGACTTGTTCATGCAATTTTAATTTCATCATTGGCCCCAAACAAACTTACTATCAAAAGCTGGAATTAACATGCAAACCTAAATACAACATTTAACCAACAAACACAATTCAAATTATCCACAGACTATTAACAATAACAATAAAAATTACCCCCAAACTTATCTAGAGCAATGTCCTCATGCGAAAAATAAAACAAAAGAAAATAGAGGACTTCCTTGATGAGCTTATGCCTCAGGTGGAGCATCATCATCCGCGCTCATCTCTAGATCGAAAGGGGGAAACACAGGCAGAATAGGAGCAGTGGGAAACTGGTTAAGATTGGCCTTGGGGAGCAATAGCGTTCATGGCATTTTAGTATGGCCCTGTCGACCAAATATTTATAGATCACATCTTGACGTTCAGACAGGCGGACATTCTGGGCTTCGAGATTGTAGAACCAACCATCTATCTCACGCTGGACCGCTTCAGGAACCACACCACGGTGAGGTGTGGAGGAAGGGCCATAAGTAGGTGGAGCTTGAGGTGGTGGAGCTTGTGTAGCTTCAACTTGGGGAATTATTAAACCCAATCCCCTAGGGTGGTTCTCCCCACCTGTCCACACTTTATACCTGCTGATCAACTTGTGGTCCAAAACGGGCATTGGCGTTTGAATCATCTCATCTGATTTCCATTTGACTCTAAACTCAGCACACAAAACGCATATGAGAGACGATGTGGTAACCCTCCTGTGGTCCCTCCTTGGGATGCTCAGAGAATAGACTGCTGAATAAGGTGGCCCGCATCAATTTTTAGGCCTTGACTAATTGAATATAGCAAAACAGCCCTCTCTTTGGTGACATGGCTCACATGTGTGCATGGCATGGGTTTAGCGCAAATGAAAGCATACAACACCTTTCCATATAGACTGAGGTTAGAGAGTGGAAATGTCATGCTGCCACGTTCATGCAATGTCCATGTGGTGCTCGGTTGGCAAAGCTCGCGAATTATCTTCTCATAGTCTGGTCCATCACTCACAAGACGTGCATATTCATCGTTCAGTCCCTCTAATGGCAGTTGATAGCACCCGTTAATGTCTTCTTCGCCGATTTCAACAGTTTTGCCCCTCACAAAGACCCCATAATGGTAGTGCTCGGGCATGTTGGCGTAGAACTCTTTTACAATAGCAATCACGGCTGGATCGGGCTGCTTAGTGAGTGTGAACCAATTCCTCTCAGCTATCATAACTGCCATTTCTCCATCTTTTGATTAATCGGGTCTTAAACCGCGTTCGGGGACCAACGAGCGGGTAGCCATGCGATTATAGCGTTCTTGAACCGCGGCACTGACGAAACGCCGGCTGTCAAATTTTGGGGGTGGAGTCGAGGCGGACCCTGAACCTTCGCTGCGTTGTCTCTTGGATGCCATTATACAATTCTGCAAAAATTTGAATCAATAAGTATTAGAGTTGGGCAAAAATCGAAGAAGAACATATGTACAAATATCACTACCCCCAAACTTTCACATAGGTGCACAGTGAGTACATGGTTGGGGTTAATAGGAGACATATATTCACAGAGAAATTGTATCAAGTAGCCACATTGCAGAGCATAATGGTCAAAGAAATTCATGATATGCCCAAAAAATAAAGAATTTGACGTATAATAATTATATGGCAATCGAGGGCATACAATCGTGACTTGAATAACGCAACACATTGATACTGGAAACTCGGGTGAGCATGTAAATTACTGAACAGAGATCGCCACAGGAGTAGAGAAAGAGATATACATGCCTTAAGAAGTGAAATTTCAATTAAAGTTCATTGAGGCAATACGCCAAACACCTTGTAGGCGTGGTTTAAATCTCTATATATTCACACATAGGGGTACATCATATATACACTCATTCAACCACTAGTATCAACATCATCCACATGGCCCACTTCAGACTAAAAATAGTCCATAAGAGTTGATAATTTCGACTGGCATGCATAAGTGTAAAAGATTGTAATGATAATAAGAAGAATTTGGGCATCTAATAATTAAATTGAATGTACTGGATACCTTTAATTTATAGCGCGATAGAAGAAGATGTAAGATGAATATGGGATACACATACCTTTTACTTGGAGAGATTGAACTGAACGTAGATATGGAGTGAAAGTGTGCAAATTACCAAGTGACGATGTAATATGTCATGTCAAAGATATATGAGATATTAGATATGCAAGTATAGGGATAGACTTTAAACTTCAAACATGCGTATGTGTGGTAGATCAATTAGAATTCAAAAAGGTGTGAGAGTTATAGGGGTTGAGGAGTTCTTGCTAAACAAAACTGCTCATCTTCATAACCGACCCTAGCGCCGGGGTGATGGGTTTCTAACTGGATAGAGCGGCCAAGGGCGCTAGGGTCGAGGATTTCAAAAGGGTTGTGCTGCCTGGAAGTATTTTGTGGCATGACTTGTGAGGAGCCTTGCTGAAGGTGAAGTGTGAGGAATTGTGACAAGCTTGGCCAAAGGGTGTCGCATGTCGGGATTGTTGAATGGGCCAAGCACCGGGGCGCTACGTTGTGGTAAAATCAAGCGTCGGGACGCTGTCCTCACTCTTCTCTTGTGGCCATGTTTTGAATTCTAAACATGCATTGCGTAGACATGATACAGAAAGACTGTTAGGCGGAGCATATATTAACCAATAATAAAAAGAATGAAACTGAGTACACAGAAAATATACTAAATGAAGAAAAATGAAAACATATTAAACTAAAATTTGTTGGGTTGCCTCCCTAAAGCGCTTGGTTTTAAGTCGTCAGCCCGACTTTGCTGTTGTGCTCAGTTGTCCACTGGGTCAGACAGGTACATGACTATTGATTGACGTTCAATGGGTCCACTCCAGTAATGTTTTAATCGTTGACCATTGCCCTTAAATTTGTGTTTTGAATTCGGTTCTTCGACTTCAATATTTCTGTGTGGAACGACAGATATTATCACGAACGGCCCGAACCACTGAGATTTCAATTTCCCTGGGAATAAACATAATCGTGAGTTAAAAAGCAGGACTTGTTGGCCCGGTTCAAATGTCCGATCAAGAATTTTCTTATCATGCCAGGCTTTAACTTTCTCCTTGTAGAGTTTTACGTTCTCGTAGGCATTGAACTGGAATTTGTTCATCTCATTCAATTGCATCAACCTTTTCTCACCCGCTGCTTGTAGATCAAAATTAAGTTTCTGAATGGCCCAGTGTGCACTGTGTTCTAGTTCAACCAGGAGATGACACGCCTTTCTATAGACCATTCGATAAGGTGACATGCCGATCGGATTATTATATGTTGTTCGATATGCCCATAGAGCATCGTCAAGACGCAATAACCAATCTTTTCATGATGGATTGACCACCTTTTCTAGAATTCGCTTGACCTCCCTATTCGAAACCTCCGCTTGACCATTCGTTTGTGGATGATACGCGACAGGAATTTTATGACAAACCCCATACTTTGTGAGCTGTTTATTGCAGAAGTGAGTTCCCTCATCACTTATTATTTCCCTCGACGTCCCAAAACGTGTGAAGATGTTTTTCTTTAAGAATCGGAGAACAACGTTGGCATCATTAGTGGGTAAAGCTGCGGCTTCTACCCATTAGGAAACATAATCGACCGCCAACAGAATGTACTGGTTATTAAAGGAAGATGGGAAAGGTCCCATAAAATCGATTCCCCATACGTCGAACAGTTCAACCTCCAAAATTGTGTTGAGTGGCATTTCATTGCGCTTGGAGATATTACCTACGCGTTGGCACCGATCACACTTCAGAACATAGAGATACGCATCCTTGAATAGAAAAGGCCAGAAAAATCCTAATTGTAACACCTTGGCCGCTGTTCGATCACCAGAATAATGGCCTCCGTAATCCGATGAGTGACAATGGCCTAGTATGCTATCCATCTCTTCATGTGGTACACATCTTCTAATCATTTGGTCCGTGTAGGCCTTAAATAGAAATGGTTCGTCCCAATAATATTGCTTCACGTCGTGGAGGAACTTCTTACGTTCCTGTGAGTTCAAATACGGGGGTAACACTTTAGCAACCAAGTAATTCACGTAATCTGCATACCATGGCAAGATTGTTATCACTCAGAGAAGCTGTTCATCCAAAAATTTCTCATTGATCATGACGTTATCTTTTTGCTGAAATTCTGCATTTTCCAACTGAGAAAGATGATCCGCCACCTAATTTTCGGCACCTTTTCTATCCCGGATTTCCAAATCAAATTCTTATAACAACAGTACCCACCGTATTAACCGCAGTTTGGCATCCTTCTTCTCAATCAAATACTTAATAGCAGAATGATCAGTATAAACGATTACCTTGGTCCCAATAAGATATGCTCTGAATTTGTCAAAGGCAAACACAACTGCAAGTAATTCTTTTTCGGTGGTTGTGTAGTTCAACTGGGCATCCATCAACGTCTTGCTGGAATAGTAGATAGTGTGAAAAATCTTGTCGTGACGTTGTCCCAATACTGCTCCCACTGCGTAGTCATTGGCGTCGCACATCAATTCGAACGGTAAAGATCAATCGGGCGCCACAATAATTGGAGCAGAGACCAACTTCTTCTTTAATACCTCGAATGCCTCTATACATGACTGATCGATCTTAAAAGGCACGTCTTTCTCCAACAGGAACATAAGGGTTTTGAAATTTTGGAGAAATCTTTAATGAAGCGTCTATAGAAACCCGCATGTCCCAAGAAACTCTGAATTCCTTTTACCGATGATGGAGGAGGTAGTTTCTCAATCGTCTCAATCTTAGCTTTGTCCACCTCTAACCCTGCTGATGAAACCTTATGCCCCAAAATAATTCCTTCTTTCACCATGAAGTGGCATTTTTCCCAATTAAGGACCAGGTTAGTCTCCACGCATCGCTTCAACACTAAAATTAGATTTCTCAAATATAAATCAAAGCTATCACCGAACACGGAAAAGTCATCCATAAATACCTCCAAATTCTGTTCTACCATGTCGGAGAAGATCGCCATCATGCACCGTTGAAAGGTTGCCGGTGCATTACATAAACCAAAGGACATACGCCGAAACGCAAACGTACCGTATGGGCATGTGAATGTAGTTTTCTCTTGATCCTCTGGGGCTATGGAAATTTGATTGTATCCAGAATATCCATCCAAGAGACAATAAAACTGATGTCCCGCTAGCCTATCCAACATCTGATCAATGAACGGTAAGGGGAAGTGATCCTTGCGTGTGGCTTTATTTAGTTTACGGTAGTCCATACATACTCTCCATCCTGTAACGGTTCTAGTAGGGATGAGCTCATTAGCTTCATTCTTCACCATTGTCATACCCCCTTTCTTTGGTACGCACTGTACAGGACTCACCCATGAGCTGTCCAAGATTGGGTAAATAATGTCGGCATCCAACCATTTTATGATCTCCTTTTTCACCACATCCTTCATAATGGGGTTTAGCCTTCTTTCCATCTCAATGGTTGGTTTTGCTTCCTCTTCCATTAGAATCTTATGCATGCAGTATGATGGACTAATTCCTCGAATATCCGCTATAGTCCGCCCTATTGCTGTTTTGAACTCTCGCAGAACCCGTAACAGTTTCTCCTTTTGTGTGTCAGTTAATTCTGTCGAAACAATCACTTGTAAGGTGGCATCTTTTCCCAAATAAGCATACTGCAGATGAAAGGGTAGTGGCTTTAATTCCAACACATGTGGCTCTTCTATCGAGGGTTTAAACTTTTTACCTTCCGTTTCGGGCCTATCAAGGGTGTCGAATGATTGATTGCTTTTTCGGAAGACAGATGATGTATCTAACCATTTGGCATACTCAATGTTCTCTTCAATGTCGCAGTCATTTATCCCAAGCAAAATGGATTCAAGCGAGTCCTCCGAATAATTTCCACTGAGCTTGTGATTAACCAATTCCTCCATGATATCAACCCTCAAACATTCACCTTTTTCTTTCGGATAAGACATTGACTTAAAAACATTAAAGGTGACTTGTTGATCTTCAACTCGCATCGTTAATTCACCTTTTTGCACATCAATCAAAGTTCTACCCGTTGGTAAGAATGGTCGCCCAAGAATAATTGGGATTTCACTATCCACTTCACAATCCAAGATAAAGAAATCCGCGGGGAAGATGAATTTATCCACTTTAACTAAAACATCCTCAACAATACCTCGTGGATATGTAACTGATAAGTGGTATTTTTACCTACTTATGGCATACCAATCCATGCGAATTGTGCCCATCTCAAGTACATTTCATTGTGTTTTAGTTGCATTTCACGTTATTTTGCATTGCATTTACTTAAAACTCCTTTTGGTGAATAAGTGCAGGAATTGGCTTAATTTTGGTGGTATTAGAGGCACAGGCTAATGGATGCGTGAAGGCTTGTCACAAGGTGAGGATGTGCATGGCATGGAGGTGCAATGAAGCATGGAGACCAAGCAAGCAAGAGGATTAAGCATGGTGAACAACCAAAGAACAACAACAAAACCCGAACCGAACACCTGCAGAACAAAGGCCGCTGCCGAGGCGAAGCTTAGACTTCATGGCGCCGCGTGAGTCTGAGGCTAAACAATGAGAACCTTCTACAAGTTGAAGCGTAGTGAGGGAAGAGACCTTACGCCATGAGGTATAAGCGTCTTGCGCGCGTTAAAGTCGGTCCTGACCGACATAACATATCGCAAGTTTATGCGCGAGAGACGAGAGGCTATAGAGGCGCTAGCGGTAGCAGCGAGGCGTTGATGTTGTAATTTGCTTTTATTTTAATTCTTATTTAAATGATGTGTAATTGTTTTAAACGATTACGATGATTGTCGAATGGAGACTTTCACTTTTACGTATTTTTATTAAAATGAGAGATTCCAACGTGAAATTGTTTTAACGCCTATTTCTCTACTTCTTCTTGGATTTCTCTGTCATCGGGGATTTTGATTATTATCTATTGGATTTCTTTGAGGATTTAATAGTTGATCATTGGTTTCTATTCAGGAATTGGGTTTAATCGTTCTATCTTTCTCACTTCAATTGTTTGTTTATTGATCATGTTTAATGTTGATCCCATAATGGCTTTTGGTTCAGTCATGAACTAAACTCCATTATGGGATTCTAATGAATTTTAGTATGTAGTTTGGTTGTACATCTAAATGCTAGATTTGTTTTGCATATCATATGGAATATCTGTCATGATTATTTTACATGTATGAATGCTTGATCACCATTCGTCTCAGTATTTGTATGGGATTGACAATGAACTTATGAATATGGACTGTAATCATGATAACATGCGAATATGGGGTTGTTGTAACGGCTTGCGTATTTTATGAATTAGATAGACATATACTGTTTCACCGTATGAGCTAGAGTAAGGGCTTGTGCTTAAAATCAATTGGATTGCAATTTCTCATAGACATATGGTGATTGTGATTTATTGGTGATTACATAGAGTCTAACATCTGTAGATGCTATGTGAGTAGGTTATAGTGCATTGAAAAATGGTTATAACTCTCTTCGTGCTCTTGGCTATTTTCCTGTGATATGTGAACACTTCTTGCATGAGAGTGGCAATTAAATGAAATATTAAATGAAGTTAGGGTCTCATGGTTTCCATATTATATTTATTCCATTTGTATTCTTCATTTTAGTTGGTAATCATAATTAGTTTAATTCAACAATTTTAGTCTGCAGTCTAAGCATATAAATATAGTGAGTTAATTAATACATAATAGTTTGAAATTAACAACTTTCTCTATGGGGTCGATACTCTACTTACTCTGTATTACTTGTTGACCCGTGTATGCTTGCATGAGTTAGAGCTCTTTTATAACACATACCACCCCAACAACCGCAATCATCCAAACTTTAGTTGGTCTAACAACCAAGGACAACAGCAAAATCAGTTCTAGCCAAACCAACAGTTTCAACCACAATCATCTCAGCCACAGTTTACACCAAAACCACCGTTTCCACTGGGATTTCCTCAACAGCAACAACACCACACTCCAGCTGCACCACATCCAGAGAAGAAATCAGAAATGGAGGAGATGATGTTAAAATACATGGAAAACACCGAGGTCATGATCAAAAGCTAAGCAATGGCTATCAAGAATTTGGAGACTCGGATGGGGCAAATGGCGAGCATGCTTACTAACAGGCCCCAGGGTGCATTGCCGAGTAACACAGAGACAAATCCTAGAAGAGAGGGGAAGGAGCAGTGCCAAGTAATAACATTGCGATCTGGGAAAGATTTGGCAGGGTCTGCAAGTTCTTGGCGCCCGCATGTGATAATACTAAGGAGGCCACATCATGGCGAAAGCTCAGAAACGAGAGGAAAAAATCGAAAATTTCGAGATTCAAAGCGGGAAGAAAAGAATAAAGTAGGTTCAGAAGAGAAGGTAAAGAGTCCAATACAACCACTGCACCCTCAAGTACCATATCCGCAGAGGTTAATTAAGCAGAAAGATGACAAGCAGTTCAGTAAGTTTCTGGAGGTATTTAAAAAGCTGCAGATCAACATACCATTCGCCGAGGCATTGGAACAAATGCCAAATTATGAAAAGTTCATGAAAGGTATATTGTCAAGGAAAATAAGATTAGATGAGTTTGAAACAGTAGCCTTGACAGAGGAATGTCGTGCAGTGCTCCAACGCAAACTACCTCCAAAGCTGAAAGATCCGGGCAGCTTCACAATTCCATGCACCATTGGAAAGATGAATTTTAGCAAGTGTTTATGTGATCTGGGGGCAAGTATAAATTTGATGCCTTTGTCAGTGTTCAACCAGTTGGGATTACCGGCTCCAAGACCGATGAACATATCATTACAGTTAGCTGATGGGTCCGTCACATATCCACGGGGAATTGTTGAAGATGTGTTGGTTAAAGTGGATAAGTTCATTTTTCCGACCGGCCGACTTTATAATTCTAGATTTCGAAGAGGATAAGAGTATACCGATCATATTAGGAAGACCATTCTTAGCTACGGGCAGGACTTTGATAGATGTGTAGAAAGGGGAACTAACTATGCGTGTACAAGATCAAGAGGTCACCTTTAATGTCTTCAAGGCAATAAAGCTCACAACATATGAAGAAGAGTGTTTTCTGGTTGATCTGGTAGATTATAACCTAAAGGATTGGCTACAGAAACTGAGGAAGAATGAATCAAAAAGGTGTGCAACGGAAGAAGGTTCGGAGTTGAAGATAGAGCCGTTAAAGGAAGCCGAAGTCGTTAAATTTCAGGGTACCACGGACAACAAGGAAGGCACCTCAATTCTTGATGTGACATGAGATTCAGAGACAGTCAAGCTAATTGACTATAACTTAGCGCTGGATGGGAGGTAACCCATCATTTCAACACCCATTAATTCGTTTATTTTAGTTATTCCTTTTTGATTATTTTAGTTGGTGTTTCTAATTCAGTGTTAAAAGGATATTGGATAAGAAATCGTAAGTGCGTATCAAGAATTGATCAACAAGAATTGATCAACAATAATTTTGCGATGTGCGCATTATGTGACCACTATTTTATGCCTTAATCATGTGCATTAATGTTTGTGCAGGTACCATTATTAGAGAGCATTACTGATGGAAGAATGAGATCAAACTTTAGAATGGCAAATATTAGGGTCAGCATACCTTGCATGCTGACCCAAAGCAATTCAAACCCGTCATGCCCATTTCGATTACATACGTCTTGGGCGTACACGTCAATCGAATCCAATCAGATCTGAACATTTTTTAAAAGAGAGTTTTGGCTCATTTGGACTCTCATTAGCGATAATAACAGACGCGAGACTCTCTCACTCTCCATAACTCACGTCTCTATCTCTCTATCAGTTACAGATTGAAGCCGTATATCTCTCCATCAAATCTCCACGATTTCTTCCACATTCAAAGCTCATTCAAAGCTCATCCACCTCTCATCCCTTCTATAAAGCTAGGGCTCTCAATTGGGTTGGCTCACACAAGGGTGAAGGTTATCAATTCACAAATTTCCAATCTCTCTCTCAGTTCATCTGCTATCTCTATCAACAATCTCAAATGGGTCCAAAGCGAGCACAACCAGCTTCATCTTCCTCATCCTCCTCCGGCAGTCACGAGGAGGACATTGTCGACCATAACAAATTCTTATGTTTGGAAGCCCAGCAAGAGTACTATCGCATTATCGCGAAAACATTCATCAAGGAAAGAGGATTTCGTGCCATGATCCACGAACGAGGATGGGGTGGACTGACTGTCGCACCTACGCTGATTCCAATGAGCATAGTTCGAGAGTTCTACGCTAATGCCAAAGTCACCATGAATGATACCTCCATAGTTCGCGGTGTCGAGATAGACTACAGACCCGCCGCCATCCGAAACGTGCTGAGAATCACCGCAAGACCACCGATAGGGGCTGCAAATTGGATCACAGAGGCACATCTAAAAACGAACTTGGAGCTTGTTATCGTTGAGTTGTGTGTGCCAGGCACGAAATGGACTTGCAAAGTTGGCACGACCCAGCCTCGAATATTTCCAGCAGCCGCACTAAATCGATATGCCAAGGCATGGAATCTATTCATTTGTGCCAAGCTATTGCCTTCATCGCACCAACATGAGATCACGGCGGAACGGGCTGTAATTTTGTGGGGCATTATTACTGGCGAGTACATTGATGTGGGGTATTTAATTCATCAAAATATTGTGAAGTATGTCGAAGGAACTACCATCGGGAGCATTCTACATGCCTCGATGGTAGCCACATCTTATGTCTTGTGCAGTTAGGTGCAATTGGGGCAATGAGCAAATGCAATATCTGGGTCAAGACATCACACATGCCACCATTGCAAAATTTGAGGATTGGACAGGTGGTGAGCCACACCCGCGCGGACGAGGATTCATTCTCCGACCCACCTTCCCAGAGCCATCCCAGCAGCCCCCTCAGACCAATGAAGCAGGCCTATCCACCCGAGCACATCCTGTTCCTAGCGATCGACAGCTCCGAAGGTTGGAGCGCAAAGTCGACGCCATGTATGACAATCTTGGGACATTTGCTACGGGACTCACAAGGGCCTTATGGTTTGAAGCTTTCATGCACTAGAAGGAACTACCTTTCGAATGGCGCGATTTGGGGACCGTCGTGCCATATCCACCACCAGATTCACCACCCGAGGAGGGTGGTCAAGCCGATCAATAGGGGAGTTTTTCTTGTACCCTTTACCTTCATTCAATGAGGACATTGAATACTTTAAGTTTTGGGGTATTGGGGTACTTGCATAGTAGTATAGATTCATTTTATTTTTGCATGTTTAGTTTAATTTTGCATGATTATGTATTAGATAAAATTTTGCATAAAATTTATAATTTTTATTCATTATTGATTGTATTAGTATGTTTTAGTTTCATGTCTCACACAAATTCTTGCTTAATAATAGAAATTTTTGCCTAACCAATGATGATAGTGAATTGTGAAAGATTTCAGAATATGTTTCATAACACAGCTTAGATATAATGTTTTACACGATGAGATTCATGTTGCTGTTTAAATGCTTTCGGTTTGCACGAATGTGTTCACAATCACTTGTAGGTTTAAGATGTGTGTGTGGCATTGCTCGATAGAACATGTAGTTTTAAAAAGAGAAACATGAGAAAAGTGTTGTAGATTGTATGAGTTATTGATGTGCAAATTTTGGGAAAACATGGGTATGCTATGTATAAAAAAAATCAAATAGCAATAACGTGGCTAGTCTTAATTCGGGGCCCTGACTACTTGAGTAAGTACGCCCGAGGGGATTATCTTTACACCTAGCGCCCTAAGGTCTTTCATGGTCTGGGAGTTGTTGGTTAAAAGCTCGCTAAGGGGTAGCAGTGTGCCTTATGGATTGAGACATTGCACATTCATGTGAAAAAAAAGAAAAAAAAAGAGAAAAAGGAAAGAAAAACAACAATAACACCGCGGGAAAGTGCGATAATCGCCCTTGTGAGTAGCAATAAAGCATTGAGCCCAGTGTTGAACCTTAGTTTGCATTGATATGTCGAACCAGCCGGTGTTGCGTAAGTATACATAAGTCTTGATTTAGACTATAATTTTTTGTTTGGAGCAATGTGGCATATGTATTCTTTGCTTAGATCAAGTTTTGGTGAACAACACACACACACAGCATCTCTGTAGTATTCATGAATTATCTAAGTGTATGATGTTATATCTATAGTTGGTTTGAAATTTTGTTCTTGGATCTGGATAATTCACTAAGGTAATTTGGGCTGAAAATCTGTTGTGGCTGGGATTGTGTGAGGCTAGTTTGCATCATAGAGTAGTTACATAGTTGGGAAGTTATATTTTCATTATTCATTAGTATGCATTCCTTGAGGGCAAGCAACAGTTCAAGTTTGGGGGTATTTGATAAGTGGTATTTTTACCTACTTATGGCATACCAATCCATGCGAATTTTGCCCATCTCAAGTACATTTCATTGTGTTTTAGTTGCATTCACGTTATTTTGCATTGCATTTACTTAAAACTCCTTTTGGTGAATAAGTACAGGAATTGGCTTAATTTTGGTGGTATTAGAGGCACAGGCTAATGGATGCGTGAAGGCTAGTCACAAGGTGAGGATGTGTATGGCATGGAGGTGCAATGAAGCATGGAGACCAAGCAAGCAAGAGGATTAAGCATGACTGAACAATAAGCGATGACAAAAAAAACAAAACCGAACTCAGCAGAACAAGCCTTGGCATGGCCGCCTTCGTGAAGAAAGTTTAGACTTCATACCACATGAGTCTGAAACTAAACAATGAGAACCTTCTGCAAGTTGAGCGACCGTGAGGCAAGAGACACGCGCCCACGAGGTATAAGCCGCCGCTTGCTGCGTGAGAGGTCGGCCGACCGGACATAACATATCGCAAGTTTCGCTAGCGAGACGAGAGAGGCTATAGAGGCGCCACGGCGCATGTGCGATCTTGATCTTTGTAATTACATTTTATTTTAATTCTTATTTAAATGATGTGTAATTGTTTTTAAACGATTCTGACGGGTGTCAGACAGAGGCTTGATCACTTTTACGTATTTTTCATATTAAAAACTAGGGTTTACACCTTGGGAGAGATTCCAACGTAGAACGAAGCCATAACGTCTGTTTCTCTACTTCTTCTTGGATTTCTCTGTCATCGTGGATTTTGATTATTATCTATTGGATTTCTTTGAAGATTTAATAGTTGATCATTGGTTTCTATTCAGCAATTGGGTTTGATCGTTCTATCTTTCTCACTTCAATTGTTTGTTTATTGATCATGTTTAACGTTGATCCCATAATGGCTTTTGGTTCAGTCATGAACTAAACTCCATTATGGGATTCTAATGGATTTTAGTATGTAGTTTGGTTGTACATCTAAATGCTAGATTTGTTTTGCATATCATATGGAATATCTGTCATGATTGTTTTACATGTATGAATGCTTGATCACCATTCGTCTCAGTATTTGTATGGGATTGACAATGAACATATGAATATGGATTATAATCATGATAGCATGCGAATATGGGGCTGTTGTAATGGCTTGCGTATTTTGTGAATCAGATAGACATATACTGTTTCACCGTATGAGCTAGAGTAAGGGCTTGTGCTTAAAATCAATAGGATTGCAATTTCGCATAGACATATGGTGATTGTGATTTATTGGTGATTACGTAGAGTCTAACATCTGTAGATGCTATGTGAGTAGGTTATAGTGCATTGAAAAATGGTTATAACTCTCTTCGTGCTCTTGGCTATTTTCCTGTGATATGTGAACACTTCTTGCATGACAGTGGCGATTAAATGAAATATTAAATGAAGTTAGGGTCCCATGGTTTCCATATTATATTTATTCCATTTGTATTCTTTGTTTTAGTTGGTAATCATAATTAGTTTAATTCAACAATTTTAGTCTGCAGTCTAAGCATATAAATATAGTGAGTTAATTAATGCATAATAGTTTGAAATTAACAACTTTCTTTGTGGGATCGATACTCTACTTACTCTGTATTACTTGTTGACCCGTGTATGCTTGCATGAGTTAGAGCTCTTTTATAAGGACTATAAAAGAGGGAACAATAATCGATCGATCCGCCAACTGCAAACTGATATTTGTCGGTCGTGGAGCCTGAAGTCCAAACTGGCTGTAGATGGACAATGGCATCAAATTTATACTGGCCCCCAAATCACACAATGCTCGTCCCGAAAATTGATTTCCAATTTCACATGGTATATTAAAGCTACCTGGATCCTTGAGCTTTGGAGGTAACTTATTCTGTATAATTGCACTGCACTCTTCGGTTAGCGCCACTATCTCGAACTCACCCAATTTCCTTTTCTTCGACAAAATTTCCTTCATAAACTTGGCGTAACTCGACATTTGTTCCAAGGCTTCAGCGAAGGGAATGTTGATATGCAATTTTTTGAAAATATCTAAGAATCTTGAAAACTTCTTATCCAACTTGGATCTAAAACCTTCGCGGATACAGTATGGGAGGCATTATGATGGTTGGTTCCGGTTCTTTCTGCTTAACAATCTCATCTTGACGTTTTTCGGTGTCCACAGTTTCCTCAATTTCAATTGATGCCTTGTCCCTTTTTTTCCCATCCTTGTCTGTCTCTTGCAAATCCTTTCCACTTCGTAGAGTTACAGCCTTACAATGCTCATCTCTGCCCGGATTTTTCTCTGTGTCACTTGGAAGTGTTCCAAGTGGTCGGTTATTTAGTACATGTGCTATCTGTCCCATTTGATTTTTAATATTCTTTATCGACGCACCTTGGCTTTTCATATTCAGCTCTAGTTGATTCAATACTTTGTCTTGTTCCTCGTTCTTTTTCTCAGAAGCTCTAATAAATTTCTCCAAGGTTTCTTCCAAACTTGATTTCCTCTCTGGTTGTTGTTGAGTCTGATTTTGAAACCCGGATGTGTTTTGTTGTCTCGGTGCTTGAACTTGAGCTTGATTGTTACTCCATAAAAACCCTGGATGATTTCTCCAACCCGGATTATATGCATTTTGATTCGGATATGGTTGGGTAGACCGACTATAGCTCCCTACGTACTGAGCTGCTTCAGCATTTATGGCACATTGATCCGTCGCATGACCCTCAGCACATAATTCACAAACCACTGCTACCTGCTGTGTGGCCGGTGGACTCCATGTCTCCATTTTCTTAGCCATTGCGGCCACATGTGCTGCCAATGCTGTCATTGGATCCACCTCAAGCTTTCCCGGTGTTTTCGGAGGGTTGGACCTAGTCATAGGCCACTGATAATTGTTGTTGGCCATTGTCTCTAACTGCTGATATGCCTCATCAAAATTTTTAGACATGATCGCTCCACCTGCTGCTGCATCAATACTGGCCCTCGTGGACGCGTGCAAACCATCACAAAATATCCCCAACTGCATCCACTGCGGAATTCTGTGGTGTGGGCACTTACGGAGCATATCCTTAAATCTTTCCCATGCCTCATATAATGATTCTGAGTCGAACTGTGCGAAGGTGTGAATATCATTCCGTAGTTTTGCCGACTTTGCTGGTGGAAAAAACTTAGCTAAAAATTTTTGAGCTAAGTCGTCCCAAGTTGTGATTGAGCCAGGAGGCAAAGAATGTAACCAACTTCGCGCTTTATCTTTCAAGGTAAATGGGAACATCCTCAACCATGTAGCATCTTCCAAAACATTCTTGAATTTGAAGGTGTTGCAAACTTCCAAGAAGCTCAATATATATTCATTAGGATCATCTATCGGACTACCCCCAAACTGGCATGTATTCTGTAGCATCTGAATTATTCCCAGTTTGATCTCAAAACTATTCGCATTGATCGCTGGCCTCCTAATACTCGATTGTATATCTATCACATTTGGCATGGCGTACTCCCTAAGTGATTCCTGCTCTTCCCTTGCCATGTTCACGGGTATTTCCTGTTCTGCCAGTTTTTCTTCCTCAGGTGATACTGCACTAGTCAACTGCAATTTTTGGAACTTCCTTTCGATATCGTCTGTATAAGGAAAAAGTTCCTTTTTCGCCCTTGATCTAGTGTGCATACACTCGCAAAGAATTCATGCGAATACAAGAAGAAAAATATGTAACGTTTAAATTAAGACCGAATTGATTATAAATAATATGGAATTAATACTAATAAAGAATTTCCCTGACAACGGTGCCAAAAACTTATTGATTGATTTCACAATCAAAGCAAATGTGCAAGTATACACGGTCAACAAGTAATAGAGTGATAAGATAGAGTGTCGATCCCACAGAGAATTCTAATTAATAAATTCCAACTACTAGTATTGTATCAATCCAATTTTATTTAAACAACCATAAAATGTGATTTTTATAATTAAGAAAATTAAATTAAGCAATTAAAAGAGATTATTCTAAAATAAAGTAAATAAACAGAACTAAGATTTGAATGAATTCAGATAAATAAGGATTAAGACTCCAATATCCTCAATTATGAACTATAAATCAATTATCCAATTATCCCAATTATTATGCCTACTGAATTGTTAACAAGAATTCTCAATTGCCAAAAGCCCTTTTCCAAGTGATCAATTGCCTTCTATTTAATCCAGATTAATCTTGCTATATTCCTATGCAAAATAATTGAATTAAACTCCTTTCAATCCCAATTCCTTATGTGTTACATGCGGTTAAGAGATATTTCCATTCCATTCACAAACCTAATTATTCACTTTGCAAATAACTAAGTCACATGTCATCATGCCCAGTTCTAACCCCAGAATTCCTCTTTCAATTCCTTCTAGAGTAACGAGGTAATTATTGGCCAAATAATTAATCAATAAATGCAAAGCAAGATGAACAATTCACTTCAACATAAATAATTGGAATAAATTGAATAACTAATTTAAAGCCATAAAAGGTTCAATTGAAATCTCAATTAAAGAAATTAGTTCATAGCAGAAATTAAAACCAACAATCTTTGAAAAATCATCCTTAAAGAATTACACAATTTGAAAGAATGAAGAAGAAGAAAAACTCTAAGTGAAATTCTAATTCTCCTCTTAACTCCTTGATCAGCCTCCAATTGAGTAGATTAGATCCCCTTTCTCAATTAAAATTGCCTTTATATACTCCATTTGTCCAAGCTCTAGCAATCCAAGTCCAATTCGAATTATCACATAACCACCCTTTTAATGCAAGTCAACCAACCAGTCAAACACGCGCCTTGGTCAACCACTGACACGGCCCAGCGCCCCGGCGCTGGGATAAGTATTAGTTTAAGCGCCCCATAATGCCATTATAAGCTTAAAATTCCCAGAATTGCCCTTACAACTCCCAAATCTGCAAAACAAAACATAAACACAGTAAAAATGCTACTAAAGGACTCGAGAATACACAAATTTAAGCCCAAGTATATCTAATTCATGGGTATATTACCCAATCATCAGGCATAGCCTGAAGCAACTTATGGTTGATCTCACTTTGAGAAATAGTCTTGTCCAGCAATTTCAAGGAGTTAATAAGGACTAGAAATCTTGCTTGAGCTAGCTTAATGGTTTCATCTTTTTCGAGTTTAAACATTTCATAATCATGCATAAGCATGCTTAGCTTGACTTCTCAAACTTTGGATGTTCCTTCATGAATTACCACTAGAGTATCCCAAATTTCCTTAGCTATGTTGTATGAGGAAACTTTGTCAATCTCGGATTATAACATACCGCTGAGAAGTGTATTTATTGCCCTTGATTCATATGAGACCATGTAGGTTTCGGTTGAATCCATTTCTAGCAGAGTCTTTGGTGTCCCATCATCTCTTCGTGGAATAACTGGTCCATTCTCCACAACCCACCATTCCCAAGGATCTCTTTTAAGATAGATCCTCATTCGAAATTTCCAGAAGTTGTAATTTTACATTGCAAGCAGACAAAGAAAGGAGGTCTATTGATTGATTGTCCTTCTTGATTGTTGTTCCCGAACTGTGCCATGTCAGAATCTTTCCCTACAAGTCACCTTTAAGACCAAGATAAGTAGAGCCAAGCTCTGATACCAAATGAAATTTAACTAGGCACACTTAGAAGGGGGTTGAATAAGTGTTGGAGTAATTTATGACCAATTTTTAAACTTTAAATTACACTATTAAATTCAAGCTATTATATTGATGAATTCAAACTTCTTGAATTAATATACGGTCTCTTCGAATTAACTGATTATTTTTAAGAAAATATCCTTCTAAATTTATAACTTAGATAAAATACTTGGTGTTAAAGAATTATCTTAATATAATGAAAATATTCAAATTTTAATTATTAAGATAATTAAATAACTTATATGAGTAAATAAAGTAAAGCAAATAATAAAATCAACACCAAGATTTTTTACGTGGTTCAACTATTACCCTCTATAATAATAGCCTAGTCCACGTCCAATACCAACTAGTATTGGAGACTCACTTTATTTATTTCTTTATAAATAAACACTGATTAAAAAACAAATTCTTACAATAATTAATAACAATTAATTTCTCTTGAGCACTCTTGCTCCTTGTGCACCTATGCACTCTTCAAGCACCTTTGCTTCTTTGAACCTGTTTGTAAACCTTTTCTCTAATCCACTAGGATTAACACCTTTAGACTACACTTAGTCTAAACAGAAAATTGAATACAAATATAGAGGTCTATGATCAATGCAAGAATAATCAATTTAACAATTAAAGGCTCAACTATATGCAATGATCAATTAACTCAAAAAGATAAATAATTTAAATCTTACCGAATACCAGCCAAAAGATATCAGAAGATTAATTACTTAGTTGTTCAACGTTTGCACCAATCAAAACAAGTTGCTTGATAATAATAGTAATTAGTGCAAAAGGTATTCTGTGTGTTTTAATTCATGCATAAATACGTTTTTATAGCCCACAAGATATATCCGTTAATTTAAGATCTGTTTTGTCCAAATCAAACGGCATAATAATATCTTAGAGAAAACCCACAACGGTAAAGAAGGTGAACGTTAATACTTATCCAGTTTAGCAAATCAAACACTTGTTAGTTATATAGTTTGGATAAATCAAAAGACCCTTTAAAAAGATAACCCACTAAATAACTTTGACTTTATCTCTCTATATATCAAGTGGTGTGTAACATCACTTATCTTTTCTAACAATCAAGGTCTTTAAAGTTCCAAGATATCCATAATTACTACTCCTTGAAAACCGTATATACACCAAATCACAAGGATGTATAGCTACCGTCCTTTAAGCTTTCTAAGAAATCATAATTACATAGATATCCACGTGTAGCAAGAATGAAAATGTCCCGAGGATATCAAGTAAAAATTTATAAACGCATGCACACGTAACACATGTCATTTAATAAAATATCAATTCTTTTTGTACCTGTATAACACATCTAATCTTAATTTATTTTTAATATTTAGAAAAACCTTTTTCATTTAGATTTTAAATCACTTTTAAAATAAATAAAACTAAATGCCAATGATATGTCCTAGATCCTTTAAATGAAAAGTCAATTATTATGCAATTGATCTTACACTTGGTTTTCCTAGTAAAGAAAAAACTTCTTCATCCACTTGAAAATCCCACCATTGTTCTTTATCAATAAATACCTAAAATGCCATAAAACAATTTAGTATATAATCAATTCATCATCAAAACTTAAGGATGGAATATGACTAAGTCAACAGAGTGTAGAATATGTTCCTTCTTATCCAAGATTTTAACAGGTACCTCTTCATATGTTAAATCTTTCGCTATCTCGTCTGGTTCTAACTCAATAATGTGGTTCAGGTCTTCCACATATTTACGTAACATAGATATGTGAAAAACGTTATGAACACGAGACATACTTGGTGGTAAGGCGAGTCTATAGGCCACAGTTCCTACTCGATCGAGGATTTTAAATTGGCCAATGAATCAAGAATTGAACTTTCCTCTCTTTCCAAATCTTTTAACTCCTTTCCATGGAGCAACACGTAACAACACATGATCTCCAACACTGAACTCCACGTCCCTTCGATGAAGATCAACATAACTCTTTTGTCGATCTTGTGTGGTTTTTATACGTTGCCGGATCATTTGAATCTTTTCTATAGTCATGCATACCAATTCCGATACCAACAACATTGCTTCACCCACCTTGTCCCAGTATACTAGAGAACGACACTTGCGTCCATACAACGCCTCGAATGGAGCCATGCCGATACTTGCTTGATAATTGTTGTTGTAGGAGAATCCCACTAATGGCAAGAACTTGTCCCAACTTCCTTTGAAGTTAAGGACACAGATTCTTAATAGATCCTCAAGAGTTTGAATAGTCCTCTCCGACTGCCCGTCTGTTTGAGGATGATATGCCGAGCTGAATCATAAATTCGTGCCCATAGCTTTCTGCAAACTGACCCAAAACCGTGAAGTGAATCTTGGGTGTCGATCAGAAACTATGGATATTGGCATACATATATACGAGCAAGACGTTCAAGTGAATATGTTTCTCGTATAGGTAAGAAATGAACAGACTTGGTTAATCTATCAACAATGACCCAAATTGCATCTATGCCTTGAAAAACCTTGGGAACACCAGTAACGAAATCCATGGTAATGTGCTCCTACTTCCATTCTGGAATTTCATGTGGTTGCAATGGACCTTTTGGCACTTGATGCTCCGCCTTGACACATTGACAAGTTAGACACCTTGAGATAAACTCCGCTATCTCTCTCTTCATATTGCTCCACCAAAATGTATGTCGAAGATCACGATACATTTTGGTACTCCCAAGATGAATTGCAAACGGCGTGTTGTGCGCCTCCATCGTGATTTTATACTTCAAGTTTGAGTCTTTAGCAACACAAAGTCTGGAGTTGACTCGAAGTATTCCTTCTTCATCGATTCTTGCTTTCGGAATACCACCTTCTTGCACTTTCTTCTTCATACGCATCATCTCCAGGTCCGTAGCTTGAGCAGCTTTAACTTTATCTATTAAAGTCAATTCTACTCATATATTTTACATCATCACGTGGGTCCCTGGAGTTTTTAACTCTATCTCCATCCTTTATAAGTCATACAAAATGAGCCTTTGCATTAACAATATCGCGTTTGTACCTGCATATGATCTTCTACTCAATTCATCAGCTACTACGTTCACTTTTCCAAGATGGTATTGAATGGTATGATCGTAATCTTTCAATAGCTCGAGCCAACATCGTTGCCGCATGTTGAGTTCCTTTTGGGTGAAGAAACATTTGAGGCTTTTATGATCTGTATAGATCTCCACTTTCTCCCCATACAGGTAATGTCTCAAGATTTTAAGCGCGAAAATAACTGTTGCCAACTCTAGATCATGAGTAGGATAATTCCTCTCATATTCTTTGAGTTATCGTGAGGCATAAGCTCTGACTTTCCCATGTTACATGACAACACATCCTAAACCTTTGCCTAAAGCATCGCTGTATATGACAAATCCCTCCGAACTAGATGGTATTGTTAGAACAGGTACTGAAATGAGTCTCCTCTTCAGTTCTTGAAAACTCTTTTCACATTCTTCGCTCCAACCGAATTTTGTATCTTTCCGAGTCAGCTGAGTTAATGGAGTAGTGATTTGAGAAAATCCTTCTACGAATCTCTGATAATAACCAGGTAAGCCAAGAAAGCTATGAACTTTGATCACTAACTTAGGTTGCTCCCATCTTTGAATTGCTTTAATCTTCGCTGGGTCAATAGATATTCCGTGATTTGGTATCACGTGCCCAAGTAATGCTACTTCCTCAAGCCAGAACTCGAATTTTTTTAACTTGGCATATAGCTTGTTTTCACGAAGCTTTTGGAGTATCAGTCTCAAGTGTTGCTCATGATCTTCACGACTTTTGGAGTATATAAGGATGTCATCAATAAAGACAACCACAAAATGATCCAAATATTCCTTGAATACTCGGTTCATCATATCCATGAAGGTAGCAGGAGCATTAGTTAATCCAAAAGACATGACTAGGAATTCGTAATGCCCGTAGCGAGTTCTGAAAGCAGTCTTTGGAATGTCATCAGTTTTAATCTTTAACTGGTGATATCCGAAACAAAGATCGATCTTTGAAAAGAATTTGGCTCCTTGCAACTGGTCAAATGGGTCATCAATGCGAGGTAACGGGTACCTATTTTTGACGGTGACATGATTCAACTCTCGATAATTAATACAAAGTCGCATACTCCCATCTTTCTTCTTTACGGATAGAACATGAGCGCCCCAAGGAGACGTACTAGGAAGAATAAAACCGATGTCTAATAATTCATGCAGTTGGGTTTTTAACTCCTGAAGTTCAACAAGAGCCATTCGATATGGGGCTTTGTAAATGGGTTTTGTATTGGGTTCAAGGTCAATACAAAACTCTTTCATGCTCTGGGGGTAGGCCAGGAAGTTCTTCAGGGAATACGTCAGGAAATTTATTAACAATTGAAATATCATTCAAATCTAACATATTTTAGTTTAAATATGTGACATGGGCTAAGAAAGCTTGACATCCGTTTTTCAATAAACGAATGACTTTATGGCTTGATATGACAGTGATTGACTTTAGTGGTTTGGTTGCTTGAATTCGCATAATAGGTTGGTTAAGAATATAAAAACTAACAACCTTACGAAAATAATCAATTTTAGCATGATGAAAAGTTAACCAATCAATCCCTAAAATCACATCAAATGCAAGTATTTTTAAAGAGATAAGATCGACAGGTAACGTGAGGGTGCCAATTGGAATTAAACACGATTTATAAATAGTGGATGTAATGAAGGTTTCTCCCAACAGAGTTTCAAAAGATAAGTCAAAGTCTAATTTCTCCGGAGTTATATTTAAACGTTGAGCGCAAGTAGGAGAAATAAAAGAATGGGTAGAACTGGTATCAAATAAGGTAAAGACTTCGCAAGAGTTTATGATTAGCTTACCCGTGATAACTTTTTTAGGGTTCCTTGCTTTTTGGGAGGTCACGACAAATGCTCTCCCTTGAACTACCGACTTTGACTTGTCTGGGACGGCCTTTGGTTCCTCCATCCCAGTTGGACTTGTCTTTACTACAAGATAAAATTAGACTAGGTGACCTTCTCTTCTGCAATTGTAACTCGCTTTGGATTGCTGCGTACAGTTTGGACTGATATGTCCCTCCCCTCCGCATTTGTAGCATACGACCAGTGGTCATTCTCCTTCCTTAAAAACGGGTGCTGGTGCTGCTGTCTTTTCATCATTATTGAACCTTCTCTTATTAAAATTTCCACTTGACTCATTTCTTCTATTATCTTGGCCAGGTTTACCACCGAAGTGGTTACCATTTCTGCCATGTTGATTTTCTCCTCGTTTATTATCACCGCTTCGATGATTGCTACCACTGGTATTATCATTTTGTCGGCTGCTATCTTTTGGTTGGGATAACTCATTATTGAGCTCGAATAACTGAGTCCTATTCACAACATCTAAATACAAGCAAAGTTTGTGAGAAATGAGGTATTAACGTATTTCGGGTTTCAAACCTCGCAGAAACATTCGCGTCATTCGCTCCTCATTATCAACCAAATGAGATGCAAACTGGGATAACTCGGCAAACTTAGCCTCGTACTGCGACACGGTCATATTTTTTTGCTCCAGCTTGATGAATTTCACCTCCTTCATGTGACGAATACTTTCTGGAAAGTACTTGTCGTTGAACAATTCTTGAAACTTCTCCCAAGAAATCTTTAGTGCGGCAGGCTGAGTACATTTTACAGATTCCCACCAATGATCTGCCTCTCCTCGTAACATGAAGGTGGCAAAAGGAACCTTTTGCTTCTCGGAGCATCCCAAGACATCAAATATCTTGGTGATCTGCTTAATTCACGTCTCTACCTTAAGTAGTTCTGGCTTTCCCAAAAACTCCGGTGGTCTCAGCTACTTGAATTGCTTAGCGTTGACCATCCGTGAGTTGTCAGTGTTTCCACCTGTATTTTGAACAGGAGTCGCTCTCGCGTGATGTTGCATGAATTGCATAAAGCCTCTGAACATCCCATCGTTCATCATTTGGTCGGTGTTGTTGTTTACTTGAGGATTATTACCTTTCTGATGCACGTTATCCTGGGTAATGATTGTTGGTGACTCAACGGTCTCATGTGCTTCATTGTTTATCTCAACATTTTTAGATGCCATTTTTAAACATTTCCACAAAAACAAGGGTTAATTGACATGCCACATAATATTCCTATATTCTGACCGACCAATTAAATAACAAATAAGCTTATGTAGGTCATACTAGCGAAGAATTTATCCGTCTCTACCCTCCTAGTTCTAGTCTCAAATCTCAGCCAGGGATCATATCCCTAAGCTTTGATACCAAATGTGACTCCTCCAAAATAGGTATACATCACCCATTCTGAGTCGCCAAATACATGGTACAAAATTTAAATACAAACTTCATTTATACAATACGACAAAAGTGTAGCTGAGAGTTTTTACACGAATATTTTCTCATAGAAAATATCCAAAATCAAATGGAGTCCTCCTTACATTTATTATCACACTATTTCATAGAATAGTGAGGACTACTACAACCACCATCTCGGACCGTCACTCCGTTCCCCGACTAGTCCAGGCTATATTCTCATTTCCTGAAGAGAACAATGAAAGCAAAAGGGTGAGCTCAACAAGCCCAGTAAGAAATATTATGACTAAGATAATGCAGAATAAGTTATCATTAGTCTTCAACAGTGTTAAATTGATAGAATATAATAAACAACAAGTTTAACTGTAGCGGAACAAACAATCCATTAGAAGAGTCAAGTATAACATGATATCTACTATCTTCTATGATTTAAAAGTTTATCATCAATTTTATCGCTGAGACTCAGCTCAATAAATAATCCACATCACTAAATTATCCATGCACTACGGGCCAAGGATATTCATTATTATCACCAATGGTCATGATAATGCCAACAACTGTCCATCAATGCACTACGGGCCAATGAGGACTTTTACCACATCGTTTGTAACATTACAGGTCATGATTATACCGATACATAGTCATAATCATACCAATCAATAGTCCATCTATGCACTACGGGCCAAAGATGACTTTCATCACAATATAAGCATGAGAATGATGACAATGATATAAGAATTCAATTAAAAGAGAGCAAGGATAAATTTTAAATATTTATAATTCAATTTATCCAGAATTCAATAATGTCCAAATTATCAACATGATACTTCTTTGTGGGGTAAAATTCAAGAATAATATTGTATCAAAAATGATTTGGACCGAAAAGAAATTAATTTTTATCACGAATAGTACCCCGGGTGAATAGTACCCGGGTGAATAATATCCCGTGAATAGTACTTCGGGAATAGTACCCCATGAATAGTACCCCGGTATGAAAAGATTAAAAATTATCAAGAATGTTCAGAATAATATTTCCGTGAAAAGATACTAGATGAAGTGCATGCTTCTCCATCGCCTAGATTTAACCCACCAGCTCCTTTAATAAAAGCATCTTCTCATTCTGAACCACCAAACACCTATCCACCTTTTTTGAAACAATCCCAAATTAACTGGATATTTTTTTTACATTTTCGATTCATGCTCTTCATCGTCGACACTACACCGGAAAGTCTCCTAGGGAATCTCAACTTAAATCCATTTTCCATGTCCTCTCTTTATTTTCCTAAGTTTATTCCTAGAAGAGTTTACAGGTTCCGCAGTTTAATATTGTAGATGCTAATGTTTTTTTAAGTTTTTCATGCTCCGTAGTTTAATTCAGTGGACAAAGGATTTATAACTTAGGACGTATGAGAGGTATTTTGGGCATCTTTCTCATCTGCGGGATTAAACTGTGGTATCGCCTATATTAAACTATATACAGACGGGTGGTTTATTTTACCGTTTGATGAATGGATGGACGACTGAGATCTGTTGTAAGGATAATCTTATCCTTACATCGTTGGCTATGGATCAATCCCCTATATATACTGATCCATAACCAACGTTGTCAAAGTAAGACTATCCTTACAACAAATCGTGAACATCCATCCGATGATCCAACGGTTTAACATATATTAAATTGAAAAAAATTGCTTTAATTTAAATTAAAATATAATCCTTTACATGTTAAAAGTAATTAGAGTACAGTAAAAATCCATATCAACATCTAAATGATTTCTGCCCTAGGTATATCTCTAGCCTGACATTTGCACAATTCATACGTTGTCGTATACCTAAACACTGATACATCCTCAGCGGACCATCTTTCCTCGCTAAGGTCAAGGTTATCCTACACGAGGTAGTCGACGTACTTGCAGATGAAGATGCTGATATATCATGTGTTCTCCTACATGGGTTGACCCTCTATTATATGGACCTTTGGGGATATACGATGACAACAACTTAAAGGGTTACCCATTCACAAAATCAAGGGTATCAATTATACCACAATAACAAGAACCTCATAAGTACGTGCATATATAGAGGAAAAAAATAATTAAAAACATAATATTACACGTATCGCGACATCGACATACTCTTTGTACATCCCTACAAACTTGATGTAGGGTGTGTCATTATATAACGGTTCGATGATAGAAATCTTTCAATTGTTAACCGCGAAAGCTAACATCATGAAATGACTTTTGCATGGTATACATACAGGCATGAAGACATACTCGATCACACTCATGTAATGGCGGTCCGACATGAGGTGTAACATATGATTTGCATAATTGAGCTCCACGACTTTGGTCCATTTCAGACAAGGCACCTTTCCCAAAGTGCATGAAATAAAAGGGCATGAACCCAAATTTGGCCCACCATTATATCCCCTCGCACCGATATTTGTCTTCAAGATCCCGTAAAAGACACATATACGCCTCCATCACATGCTCATATAGACAAATTTTGGGTCACAAAGAATTTATATCTTCGTGAGTCAATGTGTACCACTGTTAGGGGGTGCTCAATGGGAAACATCTAGGGATTGCTAGGAGTTAGGGAGAACAAGTTCTTGTTTATCATTTGGATCTTCTGCCCACAAAGTCTCTTTGGTATAGACAATTTTGACCCATATTCAACCTGTATGGGGGCATCTTTTACTAGAACCTCATCTCCAATGAAAGAAGATGTACCCTCATAAGTAAGCTAGGAAATATCGACCTAGGTGTTTTAGGGATATAGATGTTCTGCATAGCCGAAGAGGTGGACATCTCTTTCTGTTCACCCCCCATATATTCCCCCCAACCCCCTTATAGTCCTCCTCCCACCCCTCATCCCTCACCACTCACACATCACACCTCACATCCGCATCATATAATGCATAAAGGTGGTCCCAACTTTCTTTCATGAGTTTGTATTTGGGAGGAAAGTCTTGCTTGAACTTGAAGAATTTGTCCTGGAAGAATTTCACACTCTCAATCTATGAAAAAAAACATAAAAATAAGAACAAAACACATTAGTATCAAAGAATAAGATAGATTATATTAAACAATTTGTATAAATTTAACTTGCTTACAATGTAAACCATACGATGTTGATTATATACAGATTGAGACTCAAAAGAAGTGTTTGGATCTCCTTCGCGTCGAGGGCGGTGCAGTTGTCGTCAAGTAATCTTGTTATACCATTTGAAGTACGTATCCATGGTGATAATTTCTGCAACCTCCATTGTTTGTCCCTCGAAATGGTCTATATCATTGCCCAATGTATTCCCTTCTCATTTTCATGTAATCATCTGGCTCAAGTTTTTGTTATGTGGGTGCTCTAAGAAAATCATGTCTTTCGGCCTAGGACAGAATACCTTGTACATGCCCGTATTACCTCATGACCCAATCGGGCATTTGATACTCCATAATATCAAAATGAATCAACGGGACTCAACCGGATCTTGCCATTCAAACCACATAATTATACACACTACAGTCATTATCTCATCGCTGGTACGACGACCATAATACCTCCCACCTAGGTTGTCTATCAAATTCGCCCCTGTAGAAAGATATATATTGATGGGGATCTTGTCGCCTATTAAGATATTTATGTTTGGCGGAGTATTCCCAGGTCGTTGCCCTAAGCAGCTAAAATAAAGAATATGGCCTAGGGTTAGGCCTTCCAACTAGAAAACGCTCGTATGACCAAATTTGTAACAAGGTTACACAACCATTGACATATTTAGTCCCTCTCTTAGTAACTATTTACAAACCCCGATATAAATATGTCAAACATGGGGTACCACATGCATACGTGGCAATCTTATTTTAATCACGAAAAAATATATATACCTAGGGTGTCCATTATTTCTCAACCTAGTTGGAAATAAAATTTCCCCGCATAATCAAAGGAGGTATGCCTTTATGTAACGCCCAACCTCATCCCTACTTGCTTTTTTTTGGCACTTAGAAAAATTTTCTTGCAACCAAGCTATGTAAATACCACGTCTTTTTTTTTACATTATTCTATTCCCCAGCCATGTTATCCCAAATATTTCCCTAAAATATTTAAATAGGTCATCAAACTTTGGGCAAGTTAAAGGATTTCCCAACACCGACAAGTGAAAAATAAAATGGGCATCCCCTAATGTTATTGTTATCACTTCATATGAAATATATTTGTCTACGGGCGCCATCTCTTAATTAGGGCGAACACGAGAGTGACATCCATTTTAATAATTATTGTCAAATAACTTATAAACACCCTAAACCCCCACCCCATTAAGATTATTTTGTTTGTAATTTGGTCAGTTCCCATTTATCATATGTAATTTCATTAGTTTGGGTTGACATTAGTGTACCTCTTTCAACCCCGTTCCATACATCTTTCGAAACATGTCTTTCTTGGTTATATATGACACTGCGGTCAATGGGTCTAGGCAGTTAATTGTCCATATTTTACCTAAATATACCAACAACCACAAAAAAAACCAACAACCACAATAAAACTAATATTTCATGTCTTTAAATATTCCATTATCATACATTCAATGTATATACGTAAGTACCAATTATGCTATATTATTAGTCTAAACTATCATACATACTACCCAATGAATTAACAAAAATTCTTCAAATAAAATACCAACAACAACAATGTGTTTAATATTCCATGTTTAAAGATATTCCATCATCATACATAATATCCAATTTGTATACATACATAATACCCAATTTATTGTTTCATACGTGTAATTTTAGTATTATTTTATAAATTACAAAAAAATGGTAAATATATTCTTACTAGTATATATTTGAAGTATATTAACCAGTTCAAAAATGAATTTTAATGTCCTATCAGTGAGTTTTAGCGGCCAAGCAAACTGTCTTGAAATTCTCTCTCTGGTTTCTACAGCAAACACAAGTTATGGATCAAACATATTAGATTTGATTTTAGCATTCGATTGGCCGCAGGTTATACTAGCGGTCAGTCAAAATGATGTCGTATTGACTGGGCTAAGTAGGACCTTTACATACTAGTCGCAAGTGTTACTAGCGTCCATTTAAAACGATAGCGTTTTGACTGACCGCTAGTAGGGCCTTTTCATACTGGTGTCATGTCCTACTAGAGCCAGTCAAAACGACAACATTTTGTCTGGCTATTAATAGGACATGCGACCAGTATCAAAAAGACACTAAAATTGGGGACATAACAGTAATTGGTCTGGTCGCTAGTGGGAGTTGCACTTGTTGTATGTCCTATTAGAGGTCGGGCTCTTCCACTACTCAATTTCTCCTATTAAATTATACAATGGACGATCAGAGATGCATTTGTTAAAATCCTATGGATCATTTTCATATATATATATGGGGAATGATCCATAGCATGTATTTGCTATGGAATAAAAAGTGGCATATAGCATCTACACCCTCCGTTTAATAAATGAATGGTTGCGATTTGAATTATGGAAATGCCAGCTGCTAGAATTACTAGCGGACGTGGTTAATGAATTATTTAGACACTTATGCCCTCACTTAGCCAAGAAAAATCAGCAAGACAAAATTGAAATAACAGCATCCGCTAGTTTTACTAGCGGACGAATAAAATTTTTACACAGCATCCGCTAGACTTACTAGCGGAAGGAGAAACACAAATTCCTATATAAACATTAATTCAATTACAACACGAAATCCTGCAATTCAATTACAACACGAATTCCTGCAATTCAATTACAACACGAATTCCTGCAACAACACCCAATATATCAACATCAATTCAACAACACCCAGTACATCAACATCAATTCAGGTCAAATACAACATGTCATATAAATCACATCCCCATTATAGCAACAAAAGCAAAAAAAAGATATGGATGGTTTACGACATCAACAAGCATAAACATCACATCCCCAATACATCAAAATTTCTGAATCTTTCCAAATCATATTCAAAATCCAAATCAAAACAAGATATATCAAATTCCAAATTCTAGCAAATCAAATATATCAAATTCCAAATTCTAGCAAATCAAATATATCAAATTCCAAATTCTAGTAAATCAAATACATCAAATTGCAAATTCTTCCAAATCAAATACATAAAATTCTAAAACAAATACAACACATCCTGTTCCAAATCAACAACAAAAATATATCCTACACATAATTCCAAATCAAATACATCTTAATACTAAATAAAAAATATCAAATCAAATTCACTCCTTTACATAATTCTAGTTCCCATTCTAAGTCAAATAATTGCTATTCCAAATAAACATAAGAAAATTTATTTAAGTACATAACAAAATTATATTATACAAGCCTACTATATTAGAAGATAGATGGGGGTATCATAGTTAATAAATTTTTTGCCCTACCAAGGTAACCAAAATATTATAGCCGCCTTCAATTGACTTCAAGGAAGAAAACCACACGATTAATCAAGCAAGTCTTTGCACCTCAAATCGTCGTGGTAAGTTTAGAATTATGACAGAAGATATGTTTAATTCTAGTTCTTCAAATTCTTCTCATGATAATATTGACATAGATAAGATTGGTTTTCATAACATGAACCAATCACATTAATGATTCAAAAACTCCATATGAGGGTCAGATTTTTTCTACTGTCCAAGAGGCAGAAGAATTTTATAGAAACTATGCACGAAGTAGTGGATTTGAAATAAAAATTGGGGCAAGTCATAGACATGCCCGCTCCAACAATTTGTCCAACAGACTTTTTACATGTACCAAAGCAAGAAAACCAATTAAAAGAAAGAAACAGGACTATGATGAAGCTAAGGGTAGTAAGGTCAAAAGAAAAAGGGATTCAATAGGTCGCACGATGTGCAAAGCTAGAATGTCTATTGTTCATCTACAAAAAGAAGATACATGAAAAGTTCCAAAAATTGAGTTGACTCACAATCATGATTTAGTTACTCTATGATGAGTGCATATTATTCATTTATTTTGATTACTTTGTATTCATTTTTATTGCATGTTTCATTTGTATATGAGCTTATTAAGGTGTTTAATGATTTCAGGAGGAATTGGAGCTGAAATGAGTAAAAAGGGAAAATTGTAGGGTTTTAGCATTAAGCCGGATGCATATTCTTAGCTTGGGACTGAAACTTTATTGTAGAGATCTTCCTTAGCTTTCCGGAACATCTTGAATCGTCCCAATCGGAGTTTATATGAGAAAGTTATGATCTTTTTACCAGACAAACGTTGAACCTCAAAGTTTCGAAGTTGCAATTTACACAGTAGTCACTTAGAGCCTGATTTCGACCTTGATCCAGCCAGAATCTGTCAAATCTCAAAGAATGAAAGTTTTAGATCTCGTCGATATCTTTGTTTTCATAGATAGCAGGTCCCGTAAATCCTCCTGGATCAAAGGTTATGCTTATTTTACCAAAGGACGTCGCAACAGGAAATGAAAATTCGCCCCAGCGAATTTGAGCGGGAAAATTGGGAAATCTTAGATTTTTGGAAAGTTTATAAATGCAAATTTTGGCAGACTTCTACATGGAATAAGATTGATATTTCTATTAGCATTAGGATTTCCTTTAGACAAAGATTTATTTCCAAATTAGATTCTATTTCTTTATGGAAATTAGTGTGATTTGTAATTCCTTTTAGGATTTGGATTTCTAATTCCCATAGGATTTAGGACTTTGTCTATCATATATTGGAGTGCAGACTCAAGAGCATGTTAGGCTAGTTCTTTTCATTCAGTTCTAAAGGGAGGTGAATCCTTGTTACAAGTAATTGATTAATTGAGTATTATTATTTATTCCTTTTTGTGTGAAATCTCTTCTGATAATCTATTTTCATTGATTGCATGCTAATTGATCTAATTAATTTGATATGGCCAATTGAATTAGTTTGATCATTATCATTTGCTAGATTAAGATTGGTATTACGTGTAATTGATATCTGTCTTCATCACAAGTAGCAACTTCGTAATAATAATTGTGGACAAGCTTTTGTTTATTGCTAAGATTATCAGAAAACAAGTTAAACAAATTGAGGTTATGTTTTTGTTACTTGGATTAGCCTAATTCTTTATTTCTTAATGCTTCTATCATATTAAATCTAGAGAGCTTATTCTAGGTTGTATGTTAGTTAGAATCTGGTGGAGAGCTTATTTCATACAATGATAATCTTAGGAGAATTTCGGATAGCAGAGCTTATTGTTATCTAGGGCTAATAGTTTTATTGAAGGGAAAATAATAATAATTTGATTAATTGATTGCTGTACTTGGTGAAACTGAACTACAGAACTGAAGTTTTTACATATTTGGTTAATTTCATCATTAATTCTTGTTCTTTTAGTTTAAAAATAATTTTCAAAAACTCCCATCTTTATTTTTTGTTGAAATAGTAGAATAATCCTAAAATAACTTTACTCTCTGTGGGATCGATCATTACTTGCTATTGTGCTAATTATTATAAATTGTGAAGTAAAAGTGAGGTTAATTTAGGAGTGTCAACGACAGCTCCCAAATTTTGGCGTCGTTGCCGTGGAGTAATTTGGTGTTTTGTTTTTATTCTATTATTTGTTTTGTTCTTGTTTTATGACTCGATCTTCTCATGCTACTATATTAGATTTTGATCCAGAGATTGAGAAAACTACAAGGAGGCTAAGGAAGGAAAAACTTAAAGTTCAACAGTCTTCTATAGATATAGACGAGGCTTCTGCATCATCACTAGGCCTCAACTTAGCTTTGTAATTATTATCCAACGAATCATCCACCGAATCCGATAAAGAAGAAGAGATGGCGATTCAAAACAACAATAGAACTCTCAAGGAGTTGGTAACTCCTAATTTAAATCAACAACCTCTGTGCATTGAATATCCTAATTTAGATGCTGCATTTGAACTTAAATCAGAATTAATCCATTTACTGCCTACTTTTTGTGGTCTTATAGGTGAGGACCCCTACAAACATCTAAAGGAATTTCATGTGGTGTGCTCCACTATGAAACCACACTTGAATCATCAAGAGCAAATCGTCGAGAGCATTCCCATTCTCTCTAGCAGATTTGGCAAAGGATTGGTTGTACTACCTACCCTCAGGTTCAATACAGTCTTGGAATGACATGAAGCAGTTGTTCTTGGAGAGATACTTTCCAACCTCAAGAGTAACCAACATAAGGAAGGAGATACGTGGGATTAGACAATTCAGTAGGGAGACACTATACGAGTATTGGGAAAGATTCAAAAAGCTTTGTTCCAACTGTCAACCGCATCAAATAGATGAACAACACTTGATCCAGTATTTCTATGAAGGGTTGGTACCGATGGATAGAAGCATGATCGATGCAGCTAGCGGAGGAGCACTAGTTGACAAGACCCCAGAGGCTGCAAGGAATTTAATTGCAAACATGGCAGCAAACTCGCAACAATATGGCACTAGAACAAATCATGCACCAGTAAGGGTAAGCGAGTTAAGCTCTTGTGATTATGGCCAACAAATTTCTTAATTAACTGTTATGGTTAGACAATTAGTTACAGGTCAACTGCCAGTTGTAAAGGTTTATGGAATCTGTCTACAATCCAATCACAAAACAGATGAATGCCTAACATTACAAGATGATTAGATTGTGCAATAAGCTAATGCAATGGGAAATTATAAGTCATAGCCTCAGAGAAAGTATGATCCGTACTCAAACACGTATAACTCAGGATACAAATCTGAGTTATGGGAGCAAGCAAGCGGCACGACCTGCATTTCCACCTAGGCAGCAAGGCTTCCAACCAGCCTAACCTCAATATCAACCAAAGCAAGCAGTCCCTGCACTAACTGGAACATCATTAGAGGATATGTTCAAAGCATTCATGGGACAGACATAACAATTCATGGGACAAACACAACAGTTCATGAATCAGACACAGCAGTTCCAGCAAGAGACAAAAAATTCGGTTCAAGATTTGAGAAACCAAGTAGGACAACTGGCTACAACTGTGGGGATATTGTAATCTAGAGGCTCAGGAAAATTACCATCTCAAATAGTAGTCAACCCAAGGGAGAATGCAAGTGCCATAACTTTGCGAAATGGAACACAGTTGGATACACCACCGACCCCCGTAGAGTTTGAGGTGGAAGCAGCTAAGGAGGAAAAAGAAAAATCCAAGGTACAACCTAACCCTCCTAATTAGTTTAAAAACAGTCCTCTTCCCTTTCCTCCCAAAAATTCTAAAACCTCAAAAAAAGATGAACAAGAAAAAGAAATTCTGGAAACTTTTAGGAAAGTAGAAGTGAACATCCCTCTCCTTGATGTAATTAAACAAGTGCCACGGTATGCAAAGTTTTTGAAAGAATTATGCACTAATAAAAGAAAATTACAAAATAATGAAAAAGTCACAGTCGGGGAAAATGTATATGTTGTTCTTCAAAGAAAAATGCCTCCAAAATGTAAAGATCTAGGAATGTTCACAATCCCATGCAAAATAGGAAACACCATATTTGAAAAAATCATGCTAGATTTAAGAGCTTCAATTAATATTATGCCTTTATCTATTTATGCTTCCTTAAATCTAGGCCCTTTGAAAAATACTGGTGTGATTATCCAATTGGCAGATCGTACTAACACTTACCTCCAAGGGGTAATTAAAGATGTCTTAGTGCAGGTGAACGAACTAATCTTTCCTGCAGATTTTAACATTGTGGATATAAAAGATGATACATCACCAAACCCTTCCCACATCTTGTTAGGAAGACCATTCCTGAAAACAACAAGAACCATGATTGATGTACACAATGGGACCTTAACAATGGAGTTTGATAGTGAGAAGATTCAGTTTAACATCTATGATGCCATAAGGTACCCTAGTGATATAGGACAGGTTTTTGCTATCGATGTGAGAGACTCTTTAGTACATAGAGCCTTTGAACAAATGCATCGGGATAGCTTGGAGGTAGCTATCACCAACTATATGGATATGGACAAGGAAGATGAAATTAAGCAAACTCAAAAATTGAAGGAAATTGTGGCTGCACTACACTCATTGTCGAAATTCTTAGATAAGTCAGTAGTACATTCTATTCAATTTCCTACTCCTCATCAAAAGTTATTACCTTCTGTTGTACAAGCCCCAACTCTAGAATTGAAACAATTACCTGCTCATTTGAAATATGCATATTTGGGGACTAATGACACTTTAACTGTAATTATTGCTAGTAATATAACCAAAGTGCAGAAATCTCTTGAGCAAATATACAAAAAGGATTTGATGGTTGAAATAGAGCAAAATCAGGACCTGAAGGATGCTTCTAATAAATTGAAACTATTACCAGTCCACTTGAAGTACACAAGTCCAATTACATAGGATGAGAAGGATGATGTCAAGCCAATGACAATAAACAATGGCAGCTCTTGGGAGGCAACCCAAGATCTCAGATTTAATTTTTCTAACCATTTACTTTTTAGTTTTTTTTATTGCATGTTATCTAGTAGTATTTTCTTCTTTGCATGATTTTCTTACATTGGGGACAATTTAAGGTTTGAGTGTGGGGGGGGGGGGAGATTTAGGTTTTATTTTATGTAGGAATAAAAAAATTGAAAAAATTCTAAATCTTTTTGAAAACTTTGGTTCCATGGTTCTATTTGCCTATGTGTTCGAAGGTTAAAGTCCAAGATTAAAAATTGATGCTAAAATTCAAAATCTGTTTGATGCTTAATTTGTTAATAATTGATGACAACTAAGCCATGATCTATAGTAATTGATTTGAATTGAATTTATGATACATGAGTACTTGAATATGAGAAGCATGTTTATTTGGCTAAGTTATTTGTGGAGTTGTCTATGTGCACTGATTTCATGACTTAAAACTGTTTAACTTGCTTATGTTGTTGCAGAACCATGTAAAAAAATGATGAATGAGAAAAAAAGAGAAAAAATGAAAATTAAAAATCTGCTTCAATGTCCATTGTACGAAATAATTGGGTATCCAAGCATCGGTATTCACGCTGAAAAGTGCAATGGATAAAAGCAGCTTGACTAGTCGACTTTTGTGGCCTTTGTTACTTGAATAAGTAAGCCTTAGAGGTGTCTCTACACCTAGCCCCCTAAGATCATCTGGTTTGGGAGTCGTTGGTGGAAAGTTCGCTAATGGGTAACTCTAAAAAGCCTAAGAAAATGAGACAATGCACATGTCGAGAAAAAAAATAATACAAGAAAAGCATGAAAATACATTCATCTGTGCTAAAAAGAAGGTTCTATGAAAAAACTTAAAAAGCAATAAAAATTTGTTCTTGGTTGTGAGTCAGTGTGCACGGTTTTTGCTCCATGGTAACTAAGTTGAGTAAGTATGTAGATTTTGGGAAAGTTACTTATGTCGCTACAATTTGGTTTAATAAAATTCATTGGTGAAATAGTAAGGTTGTTCATTGTGAGTTAACTGATAAGGCATTGATTAGATTTTTGCAAATTTAGTGTTGATAATCATGATTTGTACCTTGAGATCTTTTGACATGATGATTGAATAGAATTTTTCTGGAAATCAAACTTTTAGTTTACACGAGGACGTGTAAAGGATAAGTATGGGGGAATTTGATGAGTGCATATTATTCATTTATTTTGATTCCTTTATGTTTAGTTTTATTGCATGTTTCATGTGTATATGAGCTTATTAAGGTGTTTAATGATTTTAGGAGGAATTGGAGCTAAAATGAGGAAAAAGGGAAAATTGCAGGGTTTTTAGCATTAAGTTGGATGCATGGTCTTACCTTGGGACTTGGATTTTTATTGTAGAGCTCTTCCTTATCTTTTCAGAACATCTTGAATCGTCCCAATCGGAATTCATATGAAAAAGTTATGATCTTTTTACCAGACAGACGTTGAACCTCAAAGTTTGGAAGTTGCAATTTACACAATAGTCACTTGGAGCCTGATTTTGACCTTGATCCAGCTAGAATCTGTCAAATCTCAAATAATGAAAGTTTTAGATCCCGTCGATATCTTCGTTTTGATAGGTATCAGGCCCCGTAACTCCTCCCGGATCAAAAGTTATGCTTGTTTTACCAAAAGACGTCACAGCATGAAATGAAAATTCGCCCCAACGAATTTGAGCGGGACAATTGGGAAATTTTAGATTTTTGAAAAGTTTCTAATTGCAGATTTTGGCAGACTTCTACATGGAATTAGATTGATATTTCTATTAGCTTTAGGATTTCCTTTAGACAAAGATTTATTTCCAAATTAGATTCTATTTCTTTATAGAAATTAGTGTGATTTGTAATTCCTTTTAGGATTTGGATTTCTAATTCCCATAGGATTTAGGACTTTGTCTAGCACTATAAATAGAGGATGATAGTCAGGATTTTATTCATTCAACTATCAACTATCATCTATTAGAGTGTAAACTCAAGAGCATGTTAGGTTAGTTCTTCTCATTCAGTTCTAAAGGGAGGTGAATCCTTGTTACAACTAATTGATTAATTGAGTATTATTATTTATTCCTTCTTGTATGAAATTTCTTCTGATAATCTGTTTTCATTGATTGCATGCTACTTGATCTAATTAATTTGATATGGCCAATTGAATTAGTTTGATCATTATCATATGCTAGATTAAGATTGGTATTACGTGTAATGGATATCTGTCTTCATCACAAGTAGCAACTTGGTAATAATAATTGTGGACAAACTTTTGTTTATTGCTAAGATTATCAGAAAATAAGTTAAACAAATCGAGCTTATGTGTTTGTTACTTAGATTGACCTAATTCTCTATTTCTTAATACTTCTATCATATTAAATCTAGAGAGCTTATTCTAAGTTATATACTAGTTAGAATATGGTGGAGAGCTTGTTTCATACAGTGATAATCTAAGGAGAATTTCGGATAGCAGAGCTTATTGTTATCTAGGGCTAATAGTTTCATTGAAGGGAAAATAATAATAACTTGATTAATTGATTGTTGTACTTGGTGAAACTAAACTGCGGAACTGAAGTTTTTACATATTTGGTTAATTTCATCATTAATTCTTGTTCTTTTAGTTTAAAAATAATTTTCAAAAACCCCCATCTTTATTTTCTGTTGAAATAGTAGAATAATTTTAAAACAACTTTACTCTCTGTGGGATCGATCCTTACTTGCTACTGTGCTAATTATTATAAATTGTGAAGTAAAAGTGAGATTAATTTAGGAGTGTCAACGACAGCTCCCACTCCGAGCAAGAAAATTTTTATTCAAACACGAAAAAATATAACTCCTGTTGCTCGAACTTTAATCGAAACTTTAAACAACGTTGGAGTTGGTCCAAGTAAAATGATGAATGTTTTTAGTGAAATAAGATAAGGATATTTGAAATGTTGTTCGAGATTTAAGACGTGAGACGATAGATTCAAACGATGCCCAAGTAGTACTGCAGTATCTGAAAAAAAATTCAGCGAAAAATCCTCTATTTTTTACGATATCAAACGAGATGAAGATCATCGTATCGCATGCATTTTATAGATAGATTACCGATCAATGATAGCTTACAAAAATTTTGGGGATGTAGTGACATTTGATACAACTTATCGGACAAACAAGTATTCCATGCCGTTTGTTCCGTTCACAAGGGTAAATCACCATTACCATTCTGTCTTGTATGGTTTTGCACTGATATAAAATGAAACAGAGGATAATTTTGTATGGGTCTTTGAGACTTGGCTTCATGCAATGAACAATAAGTCACTGATTACCATTATAACTGATCACGACAAAGCTATGACCAATGCAATTGCTAGGGTTCGTCCTGAAACACACCATGCACTTTGAAAATGGTATATTAGTAACAAATTTCCAGAGAAATTGCATACATTGTATGATGAGTACCCTGAAAGTAGTATGCACACAAGCCAATCATGTTTGATGATATAGCATATACTTTGTAACAATCTTATTCATTTATTAATAAAAAGTATTAATTTATTAAAGGCTTTTAATTATCTACATGATGTTGTTTTATAATATGTGATAAACCCATAGTTTTAAGCAATGCTTTTAGAATAATGATGATGATCATTCTAATGAGATCTAAATTCTTAGAAAGCTTAAAACTAAAATAGTTCCCAATCGTTGGATTACTAAATCGGGGATTAGTGAATCCGGATAGATTGGTACATACGTTGCTTGCTCATTGGATGAGGATGATTGATCTCATGATCATTTGTGTGGAGACACTAAAGCAAGTATGTAGGTGCTTATTAGAGAATAAGTTCACTGAACGTGGCTCGCTAAGGAATACCTAATGGAGTTTTATTTGCCTGTCAATAGGAATTCTGAGTAGTGATAGTAGTACAAGTGATCCTTGGACTTGAGATCATCATAGTATCTTGTGTATGATGAGTTATACTTTGACTTATTCCTTAAGACCCTTAGGGTATATCAAAGGGTATGCTTGGGTATAATAAGTTGTACATGGAGATAATGTATGATCAATAAAGAATCTACCACTTCTAATAAAGAAGAGAAATGTCCTATGTGATTCGATAAATGACAACCCAAAGAGTCCTCGGGTTAAGGCGAATGAAATTAGAAAGGAGTTTCTAATTTACATTATTTAGTGTTGTGTATTTAAGGATCGAAATACATATAATTAAATAAAATAAGACTTGACGACAAAGAATTCCATGCCTTATATTTAATTGGGACATTGTATGGTGGAAGGATTGAATTGTACGGTAACTATTTACTCAAAGGTTCTTTTATGATTAATGTTGAAATCTATATTATCCGGAAAGTCGCTGATCGCTAGGGAGGCTTATCCCTATCAGAGAATAAATATTATTTATTTAAATAAATTAATTGTTTAATTTATTTATTTAAATAAGATTAGAATTGTTCTAATTGATTTATTCACAACCGGTTTAATATGGAGAACCTAAAGGGTCACACCATAAAAAAGAAAGAATAATTATTTAAGAAGTTAATGGCATAATCGTAATAATATATATTAAGTATATTTAATTTAATCTATGGTGATAGAATAAATTAAATAGCTTAATATTTATTATTTAATATTTTAGAAATATTAAATATAAATTAATAAGAGGAGTCTTATTAATATTATTACAATTATTATTATTTTAATTTCTAAAAGTTTAGGAATTAATTTAATAAAAGTACTCTCATTTATTCCTAATAGGATTAGGAGGGAAAATTAGTTAAAGGAGTTTAATTAATTATCCCTAATAAGATTAGGGAGCTTAATTAATTAAAAGAATTTAATTAATTAAATAAAACCCAATTCCTTAATTGTTAAGGTGGGTTGCCCACATCTATAAATAAGAGGAGTCTTATTATGGGTGGTTGGGGTTGTTGACTTTTACAACGACATAATTCTAATTTGTTGGAGAGTACCCTTTTCTATAGAGATAGAAAACTAGGGTTTGAGCCAAATACACCATCTTCTTGAATTCTTATTATTCCTTGGTGGATCACCTCTAGAGGCCAAACATTTGGGTGGCTAACGTTGATCAAAGGAAGGAACCAAACCCGGTGGATTCAAGATTGAACGCGAAAGGATTTGGAGGTGAACTTGTACCTGAGGAAGCTCGATCTTCAAGGGTATGATTTATTCTTTATCTTTTTTCGCTTAATTAATAATTGTGCATAAAGGGTGATTCGGTATATGGTTTGTAAATTTTTTTAAACTCGATTTTATCTCGCTCAAAAGAATTAATTTGTGCAATTTGATCATGCTCAAGAATATTACAAACCTAATAAAGGCATCGAGCCAAACCTTTATGCTAATTATTAATTATTTTAATTTGATATTATATTGATATGTGTTTAGAACAATTTAATTGGGCATAATTTTATTGTATAAAATTTAATTAAAAAAAAAAAAAAAAAGACCTAATTTTTTAAAAACGGAATTCATTACAGTACTAAATCAAGCATGATGCATTCGGTCAAAAAGAGAAGCACTAAGACGCAAAATCAAGGATATCACGGAAATCAATAAAAGCATTGGCATATTTTTTTTTCATGTAATGATTAAGTAATGATTATCTAATGATTATCTAATGATTATATATATATATATATATCTTGTTGCACGGAAATTAAGGAACTTTTATTTATATATATATATATATATATGTTATTATTATATATATATATATATATATATATATATGAATACCAATATATATATAATATATATATATGATATATTCCTAATTATTTTATAATTAAAATAAAAGTTTATTTTAATTTTAAAATAAAAGGTTTATTTTAATATTAAAATATAAGGTTTATTTTAATTTTAAAATTAGAATTTCATGCTAACTAATTAGAGTTGGAATTGGATTCCATGATAACTAATTGGAGTTGAAATTGGATTATTTTTCCTTAAATAAAGGAGTTTATTTAGATATGAAATAGATTTCATATTATTCAAAATAAAAGAGTTTATTTGTGAATAGGAAAGTGAATCCATGTTTCCTTAAATAAAGGAGTTTATTTAGATATGGAATAAGATTTCATATTATTCAAAATAAAAGAGTTTATTTGTGAATAGGAAAGAGAATCCTAATTTCCTTAAATAAAGGAGTTTATTTAAATATGGAATAAGATTTCATATTATTCAAAATAAAGGAGTTTATTTGTGAATAGGAAAGAATATCCGTGTTTCCTTTAATAAAAGATTTTTTTTTACATGGAATTGATTCATAATTAATTAAAATAAAAGAGTTTATTTTAATTAAAGATTTTTTTATATATATATACTGGAATTGATTCCATAATTAATTAAAATAAAGGAGTTTATTTTGATTAAAATTTTGATTAAAATAAAATAGTTTATTTTATTCAAAATTGGATAAATTAAAATAAAATAGTTTTATTTTGATTTAAATTTGGATTAAAATAAAGGAGTTTATTTTGATTCAAAATTAGATTTTATACTAACTAAATTTGCCCATTAAATGATATCAATATATATATTAAATGTTTATTATTCATAAGATGAATGTTATTTATCGATGCATATGATGATGTGTATATGATAATAAATGGGATTGATTATGGACTATCGACCAATATGATTGGATTTTATTTTAGTTGGATGCATGAATGTATGGGTTTTATTAAATGGGTCTGCACAGACTTCTGCCTTCTCTAATTTTTTCTTAATGTAAATTCTATCTTCCTCCTATGTACTTCCCTCGATCACGATCAAGGTTTCTATTTATTTTAAATAGTTTTGTAATAGGAATAGTTAGAATTAATTTTGAAGAATTGGAGATCAAGGAACAAGGAGCGCTTGAAGACCCGCTTGTAATGGAGCCCGTGTTAAAATGTAATAATTATATTTAAATATTAATTCTCGCACCCCTAGGGTTTGACCTTTTGGTTCACTTGGTGGCTCTAGTGAACCAAACTAGAATAAAAGTCCATAATCAATCCGTAGTAGAATATAGTATTCTATATGTGCATGCTTATACTATATATATTATATATTATGCAAACATGCTTCGCATGTTCATTAATATACGCGTATTTTATATATATATATAAATGCACAAAAAAGAAGATGAGACAAATTAATAACAAACCCCTCAATTTTTATATTAAGTCCTAAGCGCTCAAAGATATTTGGAATATCGAACGTCGCTTTCTAGCATGATAAAATTAATAGAGTATTAAATATTTAATATGAGTTTGTTGTGTCACCACAAGGCAAGTATTAAGTATTTAAGATGTTAATTTATCACATTTGATGCTTATAAAGAAAATTGAACAATATTATTTTGTTGTGTCACCACAAGGATGATATTTTTCTTTTTTTGAATATATGGAGTGCTAGGTTCGGACTTAACTTGGATAATTTTGATTCGGATGTGCCACCACTGATCAAAATAATCTAAGAGGCAAAATACAAGGAGTTGCATAGTTGATAAAATTGACAAAAGTTGTCTGCCTATTTATTTATATATAGTTTGTTGTGTCACCACAAGGCTATATACATTTGAAATGGGATCCTTATTCTCACTAGCAAATCTTTAATTAGATTTTTCCGAACTATATAAGTGAGGGTAATATAGTTTGAAGAAAATAGTGAGAGATACCAATTTAAAACAAGACCTAAATTATTTTGGTAATTAATAAAAGAATGTATGTTAAAATGTTGTTAAATACAAATTCATTTACAAAATTTTACAATGTCTTAATTACTATCATCACGAAGCATATTAGATGTTAAATTAATCGGCAATCAATTAAACGGATTGGTTAAGGAATTTGAGAATAGTTCTCATAGTGAAAAGCTATCTTATGTCCCTTAATACGCCTATCCTCGCAATGGTTGCGCATAATGCCTCCGAGGAAGAGATTGCTACTTTTAGAAAGTGGCAAGATGATGCACAATTGGCTCAATGCATCATGCTCGCATCCACGAAGTAACGAGCTTCAGCCACGGCGATGAAACTATGGATGCTCCTACTATATTCCCCGCACATCAAGTAGTTGATGGTGAGGAAAGTAGGACCGATAGATATCGATATCTAAGGAGCTCTTCCGATCTAGAATGGCCAATGGCACTATAAGATGCATAAAAAGTTCTTAACATTATCAATTTGATTGATCAATTAAGACAACCGGTTTTGTCATGGATGGAGAGTTGAGCCAAGATTGGATCTTGCACTCACTCCCTACTCTTTTCACAATTGTTGTAAATTTTTCATATAAACAAGCTAGATATCAGCCTCGCTGATTTGCTTAACATATTGAAAAATGTTGAGAGTCACTTTCCAACCAAGAAAGATCAAGTCTTACTGGTAGGGGCCAAAGGATCTTCTGAAAAGAAGAACGATTCAAAGAAGGTAAATAGAAAGGCGTAAACAAAGGATAATAAGAACAAAACTGATATGGATGGCAAAGGCGTTTGCTTCCACTACAATAAGCCCGACACTCGAAAGAAACTGCCAAGAAGCATTCTGCAGAGGCTAACCAAAGAAGCTTAGTGAAGTTTCTACCATAATCCAGCTTTTGTTCATGATTGAAATAAATTTTTCTTTAAGTCAAGGTTCTACTTGGGTATTGGATACCGACTTTGGTTATCATAAATATAGATTTATGAAGGACCAAGAAGAAGTAAAAAGTTAAACAAAGATAAGTAATCCTATGTGTGGAAAATGAAGCAAAGGTTCTTTGCATTAGCCATAGAAACTTATAGTTTATCAATGCCTACTAGCAGCAAGTCTATTAAGTCAATAAGTTGTTATTGTATTCCGCCTCATTGAAACATTATTTCCATTTTATTGTTGGACAATAAAATTTTTGGTATTATAATTAAGAACAATTGTTGTTCTATTTATAATAATAATGTTTCGATAGAACCGAAAGATTACTTAATGGATTTTGTATACTTGACTTTACGTGAAAAATTATTTTGTAAATTGAACAAACTAGTATAAGAAAAGGAGATGATCATTCAAAGAGTTGAATGTATGTATTTGTTGAATACAAGTGTGAATTATTTGAAAGGTTCAAAGAATTGTAAGTGAAACAAATTGGCAAAGTATTAAGATTCTTTGATTAGATCAAGGAATAAATACTTATGCAATAAGTTTCTAGATCATCTCAAATGGTTTTCTCATAATGGACACATCTTGATACGCAATAATTGATTGATGTATCCGAAAGGTAAAATCGCACCTTGTTGTTGGACATGGTGCGGTCCATAATGATTTTACCGACATTCCAAAGATCCTTCGGGATAATGTCCTAGAAATGGTCTGCATATCTACTTAAAAATGGTAACCTCAAAATCCGGCCCCAAGACTCCATAAAAGTTATGGACAGGGAGGATTCCTAATCTTAAGTATGTTAAGATAAGGGGTTGTCCAACTTATGTGAAAAGGTTTCAAAGGATAAGCTTGGGACAAGATTTGACATGTACAGATTTGTGGGACATCCTAAAGTAAGTTTAGGGTATATGTTCTATAATTCTACTTAGCAAAAGGTGTTTGTTACGAAAACACGCCTTACAAGATAAAGGTGTTTATCATTGAAGGGGCTAGTGGGAGGATTATAGATCTTGAAAGGTCAAGAACCACAAAACACTATAAGTCAAATAAGAGGAACATGTAGATAGACATATTGTACCACAACTGAATCGTAAATCTGGAATAGTACCGAAGATACCCAGGAGGTATGGATTCATCATGGATGATGATGATGAGGTACACATCATAGAAGATGATGATCCAGTTACATACGATGAGGTAAGAGTTCTAGTGTGTACAAAAGGGTCAGTGGGAGCGTCGTGAAATTTCTAGTATTATATGTTGATATACTACGGATGAGGAATTACATACCAATGCTACAATCAGTAAAGATAAAGTTGTCTAAACAATTCCTCCACGAATGATTTGGGAAGAGTATCTTAATTGGGGATATAAATCTATATAGATAGATTTAAGAGGATGCTCGACTTAACCCAAGGAACGTATATTCATTTGATGCTAAAGTCGTTTAGTATGGCAAACTCCAAGAGATGTCTCATGTTGATGAGCCATGGAGTGTATCTCTCTTAATAGTCCCCATAGACTCCAAAGAAGAGAGATTGCATGAGTGATGATCATGTGTATGCAATGAAATGTACGAGACCGATGTTGATCACCATATTCGGAGAAGATCACTATGAGTCTGCGAAAAACATCTTAAAGTGCTTGACCCAAGCACTAAGGATGTGAGCATATTCATGGTGGGTCTAAATTAAAACTAGAGAGCTTAATGACTCAAGTTTTTCAGATGCACTCAAGATTTACGTAAAAATCCACTTTAACGTAAAGTGTTACCTTGAATGGTGGTGCGATTGAATTGAAAGGTTCCAAACAAAGAAAAAGAGTTCTTTGTTTAGTGATAAAGACAAAGTATATAGCTATAAATGAAGTCGCAAGTTGATTGTTTGGATTAAAAGTTCATTACGGAACTAGGAATAGTTCCTAAGCCTCATCTTGGATCTAAACATGTGTTGTGGCACTTTCATTTGATTATTAGAATCATTGAAAGATGGGAAATCACTATAGAGATAATGGACTCTCATGAACAACATTACATATCCATTAACTAAAGCTTATCCAACAACAGGATAATCGTCACTTAGAGAAGAAGAGTATAAGATACAATGGCGATTGGCTTTAGTGCAAGTGGGAGATTGAAAGTAGTATGCACACAAGCCAATCATGTTTGATGATAAAGCATATACTTTGTAACAATCTTATTCATTTATTAATAAAAAGTATTAATTTATTAAAGGCTTTTAATTATCTACATGATGCTGTTTTATAATATGTGATAAACCCATAGTTTTAAGCAATGCTTTTAGAATAATGATGATGATCATTCTAATGAGATCTAAATTCTTAGAAAGCTTAAAACTAAAATAGTTCCCAATCGTTGGATTACTAAATTGGGGATTAGTGAATCCTGATAGATCGGTACATACGTTGCTTGCTCATTGGATGAGGATGATTGATCTCACGATCATTTGTGTGGAGACACTAAAGCAAGTATATAGGTGCTTATTAGAGAATAAGTTCACTCGAACGTGGCTCGCTAAGGAATACCTAATGGAGTTTTATTTGCTCGTCAATAGGAATTCTCAGTAGTGATAGTAGTCTGAAGTGATCCTTGACTTGAGATCATCATAGTATCTTGTGTATGATGAGTTATACTTTGACTTATTCCTTAAGACCCTTAGGGTATATCAAAGGGTATGCTTGGGTATAATAAGTTGTACATGGAGATAATGTATGATCAATAAAGAATCTACCACTTCTAAAAAAGAAGAGAATGTCCTATGTGATTCGATAAATGACAACCCAAAGAGTCCTTGGCCAAAGCGTAATGAAATTAGAAAGGAGTTTCTAATTTGCATTATTTGGTGTTGTGCATTTAAGGATCGAAATACATATAATTAAATAAAATAAGACTTGACAAAGAATTCCATGTCTTATATTTAATCGGGACATCAGATGGTGGAAGGATTGAATTTTACGGAAACTATTTACTCAAAGGTTCTTTTATGATTAATGTTGAAATCTATATTATCCGGAAAGTCGTTGATCGCTAGGGAGGCTTATCCCTATTGTAGAATAAATATTATTTATTTAAATAAATTAATTGTTTAATTTATTTATTTAAATAAGATTAGAATTGTTCTAATTGATTTATTCACAACCTGCTTTAATATGGAGAACCTAAAGGGTCACACCATAAAAGGAAGAATAATTATTTAAGAAGTTAATGGCATAATCGTAATAATATGTTAAGTATATTTAATTTAATCTATGGTGATAGAATAAATTAAATAGCTTAATATTTATTATTTAATATTTTAGAAATATTAAATATAAATTAATAAGAGGAGTCTTATTAATATTATTACAATTATTATTATTTTAATTTCTAAAAGAGTTTAGGAATTAATTTAATAAAAGTACTCTCATTTATTCCTAATAGGATTAGGAGGGAAAATTAGTTAAAGGAGTTTAATTAATTATCCCTAATAAGATTAGGGAGCTTAATTAATTAAAAGAATTTAATTAATTAAATAAAACCCAATTCCTTAATTGTTAAGGTGGGTTGCCCACATCTATAAATAAGAGGAGTCTTATTATGGGTGGTTGGGGTTGTTGACTTTTACAACGACATAATTCCAATTTGTTGGAGAGTACCCTTTTCTATAGAGATAGAAAACTAGGATTTGAGCCAAATACACCATCTTCTTGAATTCTTATTATTCCTTGGTGGATCACCTCTAGAGGCCAAACATTTGGGTGGCTAACGTTGATCAAAGGAAGGAACCAAACCCGGTGGATTCAAGATTGAACGCGAAAGGATTTGGAGGTGAACTTGTACCTGAGGAAGCTCGATCTTCAAGGGTATGATTTATTCTTTATCTTTTCGTTTAATTAATAATTGTGCATAAAGGGTGATCCGGGTATATGGTTTGTAAATTTTTTTTAAACTCTGATTTTATCTCGCTTCCGCTTAATTTGTGCAATTTTGATTGCGTTCAAGAATATTACAAACCTAACATACCCAACATCTAAACATGATTTTAACTGGTGTGTATAAATCATTGACTGCTGTGGAATTTGAGGAGCGCTAGGAAAAGCTGTTGACAGATTACGAACCGCATGACCATGATTGGCTACAATCACTTTATGAGGTTAAGCACAAGTAGATCATGACGTACACAAAGAATTTTTTTGCTGCGAGAATGACGACTACATCCAGGAGTGAGGGAATGAATAGTTTATTCGATGAGTATGTTAATGCGACAATGAGTATAAAGGAATTTATCGTAAACTCAAAAAAAGCCATTGAAAAGCAGGTAATGAGAGAGAGACAAGCTGACTACACATCTTGTCATCGGACTAAAACTATGACTCTTGAATCACCGTTGGAAATGCATGGAGCGGCTTTTTATACAAAGGAGATGGTTAGATGTTTTCAGATTGAGATTGTAAAATCTCACAAGTACATAATGAAGAAACTTCAACATCTAACAACATCGTCTACGAAGTCGTACGCAATGCACAAGACAAACTTCATCGAAGAATCTAATAGGTACTTTACTGTTGTCAGTAATGTTCAAACTGGAAATATAAAATGTAATTGTCAAAAATTTGAACATTCTGGTATGCTTTGTAAACACATTATAAGGCATATGATTGCAAAAAATACTACACAGATACCGAATAAAAATATTTTAAGCCGCTGGTGTAGAGATGGTAACAAAGTGAACGCTAAACTACCAAAGATTTTGACTTAAATGTCCAACTACGAGGAATCTCAGATGATGCGGTACAATTATTTGGTGACACTGCTCGTACAATTAGCTTTTACGAGATCATGCTCAATTAATGGTTTTAAGCACGTCGTACAGTTGTGCATTGACAATCAACCCATCATTGAGAAATTTGACCCTGATGAAATTAATGTAAATGGCGTGCCAGAAATTTGAGTAGATGATGATGAGGCCGTTCAAGATGAGCAGTTATTGGATCTTATTGTTCCCAAACAAAGGAGCGCAAAAAAGCTACAAGAATAAAGAGTGGGATCGAAGAGGCTGGAAGTCGTAAACAATTGAGAAAGTGTGCAATATGTAATATGATGACCAATCATGATAAGCGGAACCACTACAAAGTTTTGGACTAAGACAAGCCGGGTGTTTAAAGTTATCTTTATATGAGCTTGTATGACTATAAAATTTTGGTTTATCACGATGGTTTATTATTTTTGCATACAAAAATAAACTAAATAATCTATTATGCTTTATTGAAATATGTACTAACCTATATCAATCACAGATAGCATGGATTTGTTTGCTGAATATGTAAAATTCCTATCATTTTATTATATTAGTATTATATATATGCTTCTGTTATCTTTCTCATTGAAGAATTAATAGCTGAGAACACAACAAAAAGGATCTATAAGTATGTGTGCGTGTGTGTAGATATATATTCCTTTTTTTCTAGTAAGGAAAAGATAGATACAATAAAATGGGATGACAAAAAGTCCACCCTTACCAAACTACCCCTGTTTCACTCAATCTGGTATACTTGTAGCTCTAAGATGTAAGAACCCCACATAGCAGTAACCAAATAAATAGCTATGATCAATCCAAACCCTCAATAAATATTTAAAGACAAAAATCGCTGGCAAAACAACATGATGGTGCTCAAACAAGCAGCCAAAAATATCCGCTTATATTTCAGACTATACCTGAACACGACCCTCATCTGAGCTGTATATTTTTAAATCATGACGATATGTACTTTGAAGACGAAGCAGACCAGTACCTTCGCCTGAGATTAAAAAGATAGAGGTAATTAAGTAGCAAACAAGAGGCAGGCAAGTACTGAATCGTCACTTCAGCTTTTGGACCTTTGGTTACTTTATAATGATGGGGTCCTTCATGAAGTCATCACAAGCACATTGCTAAGGCCAAAGTTATGCATATATACCATCTGTGTTAATGTATAAAAAAAAAACTAGTGCAAGTTCATGCTGATGAAGGTCTAGCATAACAACTACATTACGTAAAACATCCTTAGACTATTAGGCAAAATTTCTGCAAACAACAGGACGAAAAAAGTTCAAGGAAAAATCTGAAATAACAGTCATTGGATGTATCTTTGTCGCCATCAACTTCTCTGCCTCCCCTTAAAAGTTCTCCGGCCAAAACTACTACTGAGGTAGTCCCGTCGCCAACTTCATCATCCAGAACTTTGGATATATCTAAACACATAATTAAGGATACAAATCATGAATCAAATGAAAAACAAGCACATTTTTCTTTAGTGAATCTTTTCCAGAATTTATCTGATACTTAATCTTCAGTTAAGCTCCTCAGTTTTTTAAACTGGATCTTCCATAACCCACATGCTCCTACAGTGACGAAGCCAGACCAAAAGGTTATTGGATTCCTTTAATATATAACACTCAATTTGACCCCCCACAAACTGGAAATTTTTTTAAAATCAGAGGGTTTATTTAACACATCACCAAAATTTACAAAAATGTACATATAGAAATTAAAATTAAAATGTCCAGTGAGTCAGCGGACTTCTGTCTTTTCCACCTAGACCTGACAATTTAGGCCCAGGCCCGCGAGCCGGCCTGACCTGCCCGTATGAACATAGGTCATGGGCAATAATATTTCAGCTTAAGAAAATGCGGATCATTTTGGCCCGGCCCGTGATTTATTTTTTTAAAAAATAAAATGTTGCTACTTGTGGGTTATGAGGCTTAAACACAAGATTTGTAAGTAAATAAATAAAAATTCAAACCAACTGAGTTACAACAACTGTTTATTTTTAATGCAATCTTCAATATATTGTTTCTTTACTTTTGTTCAAACTGTGTATTCCTTTATTCTCTTTGTTCCACAAAAATAATGTCATTTTCAATATTATATGTTGTAAGGTTTTAAGTTTATTACGATATTGGTGATTTTTTATTGTATTTTTTAGATATATTATTTGATGGAGACAACTTATTGTTGGGTGAAATGATGAAAATATTTTCATTCTAAAATTATATTATTTTAACGATAATAGTGTTTTGTTTATATTTAAAATACAATTACACTTATAAATTTTAATAATAATAATAAATTCAAGTTAAGTAAGATGATCTTTATAAAAAAATATTTTATTTTCAAACTGTTAATATTTTAGATAATTCAGAGGATGATTCTAAATAGTAAATTATAAACAAAATTATAATTATAGTTGTGTAATAGAAATTTAAGAGGGAGAGAGAAAAAAGAGTAGGAACTAAAAAAACAGCAAAGTAATCTGATTTATTTTTTTTCCATATACACTACTCTTTGAGCCTTGAGGAGCTAAGTAATAGAAACTTTATTGTAAAAATTAATCTTTGGCACAGACTTCATAATATACTAAAATGCATTTATAAAAAAAATAATTCAAATTTAATATATAGAACAATATTAATTATTACTCCATAAAATCTTTTGTTAATTTAGAAAATATGGAACCTGCATTCTGAGAAGCAAACAATTTTATTGACTCATGACTGCTGATTTCTCGTGAAAAAGAACATATGGTCCGTGACTGAAACCATTAACCTAGCTACACATTCTACTCCTACTATTTTATTTCACGATTTTGTAAAAAAAAAATAATAAATAAAGGAAGAAGTCTGCATGGCAGGACCTACCAAATTTAAACTGAGCCACACTACCACAATATTTCATCCATCAAAACCCGGACCATTTTGGCCCGGCTCGCTCTCAGCACTCTATTTCCACCTGCCTTCGTCCCTGTGCATCTTTGCGGTACCCTAGACCTGGCAAACATGGTCCAAGCCCGCGGGCCGGGCCGGGCGGTGGGATGCAACTTTTAGCCCAGGAAAATACGGGCCATTTTGGCTCGACACGTTTTTGGCCCGTAATTTTTTTTTTTTTTTTAAATAAAATGTTGCTACTTGTGGATTGTGAGACTTGAACACAAGACTTGTAAGTAAATAAATAAAAGTTTAAATCAATTGAACTACAACAACTATGTGTTTTTAATGCATGTGTATTATATATCTTCACATGCATGTCTTCAGCTCTTGAAGTTTTAGTTTATTTATTTTCTTCTTAATGCATGCTTGTGCTTGTGCTTGTGCTTGTGCTTGTGCTTGTGCTTGTGCTTGTGCTTGTGCTTGTGCTTGTGCTTGTGCTTGTGCTTGTGCCAACAACATTTAGTAAATATGACATTTGTCATCCTCATTCTTCTGATCCTCCTAGTAAACCCAAATTACAAACACCTGAATAATCCTATCCTATTGTTTGTACTCCAACGTCTTGTCAAATTCTCTAAATAAAGTAGTTTTACCATGAAAATAAAATATGCTTCATTAATTGTTATTTTAATAGTAATAAGTTAAATATCTACTTAATTTAAATAATTTGTTTTTTATAATAATTTGCCTAAAATACCGTTAGTATTAAATTTTATATTTTTATTTTTATATATATTTATTTATAGAGTATCAGTAGTCATGTATAAAAAACTATACAATTAAATGATGAACAATTTTGTTATTTGACTCTCTTACTTAATATGTGTGAATATGTGATGGTAACTGGAAATTTTGAAATTAAAATAACGAAAAAAGGTGAAAATTAAGCAATAATAAGTTTAGCAGACTTGACAACGAAGTGAGCGTGTGGTAATGCTGGCAATATTATTGATAATTGTTTATAGTTGTGTAATTGTTTTCTCTTATTTTCATTATCACATGTGCATAGGGAGGGTAATTATTGTTTATTATAAATTATTTTATTATTTTTAATATTTATTATTATTACTATATTTGATGTAGTAAAATTTTGCAAAAAAATAAATAAAGGAAGAAACACATACCGGTAAATAAATTCGCGTCACCTACCATTTGACATTATTAACTACCAAAACCCGGTGATTTTTGACTTGACCCAACTGTTGACCCGGCCCAAGCTCGACTTGACTTGACCACCATACCGGTTTGCCACCTCTACCCCCATCAGTGCTACGTTACCTAAGTTAACATATATAATAGCACTTGCATTTATGCAAATATTGTCATCTATAAATTTGTTTCACCAGCAAACATAAAGCAGTTTAACGTATTAATGATATAAATTTTGAGCCACAACACAGACTGGAGGATGTAGCACGAGTAATTTCAATTATAAACAAATAAATAACTCCTTTTATCAAAAACAAATAAATTAAAGTCCAATAACATCAATCCACAAGAAGACATCATAAACAAAAGTATGAAGGATACACACATCCACACCTGCTGACAGGCAATAACTGAAGCATTGAAAGAAAAAGTTATCGGGAAGCAGTCCAATTATTAATGAATTTAAATCAAAGTATACAACAAACTGATATGACAAATTAAGAAAGAAAATATTATAGTATTTCAAGGCATTTGAAAGTACAATAATAAAATCATTTTGAAACTATTCACCCGAGTTTATAAAACAACACATTACGAAAGTTGGTCAAATATACAATCATTATTCTTCATTTGAATCCGAATCTAAAGTTTGATCGATACAAAGATATTTTTTAGAAATATCCCTCGCTTTGCATCCTTAGCTTATAAGCCTCGTTTGGAGTCCACCTCGATTCCTTCATGATGTTTATCCGGTACAAAAAGAAATCTACGTACTTTGCAACATAAACATCACAAATCATCTGAATTCCATTGTCTCGGCCTATTCACACAGACTTCAACTTTCAGCTTCAATCTTGGCCACTTTACTTTAGGATTTGTCAGACGAAGCAACAAAGGAATTAACTCCACCTATAAACCACAAAACAATCATTTAATTCCAAAAACCTCATATGTTTGTGTGATGACATAAAAAATAAGTAATATATTAATGAACTCACCACAACCGTAAATACATTAAATTAGTTTTGATATAATTGTGACAATGATATTAAGGGTTTGTCATCATTAAGTTGATCAAATAGCATTTCTTTCCACTTGTTGACACTCCAAATAAATAGGCAGAAATGATTGTTGCTTTCGTTGATGAATGGAACGAATATGTAATTAGACTCGTGTACCGGAGCACCAACTGAAGGATTGATGTAACTTGTTAAAAATTTGAGTGTTGTTGCATTTCTTACTTCAACACTTGGTAAGTATTGGGTGCCCAAACCCGCAAAGTACATTGGCATGAAATAAAACAGAGCCCATCGTTGGATACCTTTCACTCCTCATCTTAGCTTCTATGTCTCTCAACAACAACAAATATGCATCCAATACATGCGCCCATAACCAACCATTGGATCTCAGACAGTTCACATCCTTAAACTCTATGTTTTATAGACCATCTGGATGGATATGAGGAAAGTATGATGGGTCGTGAGTTGGACTAAACCAATTGTGATTTAACCAAGTGATTTTCTCAATCTTTAAATACTTGACAAGGTGAGTGTGCTTTGTTTCCTCTCTCCTTCTAATCGGCAATTTCCTACTATGTTGAGTATAAGGAACAACGATATCCTGAGTTTCTTGAACCATATGCTGGGGTCCCGTCATGTCAATATCCATTTGTCCAACTTGAAGTTGCGTTGTATTTTGTTTGGCTGGAACCCCTTTGTAATCATTTATGAACGGTTGATACAATGTATTGAACCATGACTCATACATGGTTCTTAACTCAGCTGACAGATCAATTGACAAAAACTTTATAAATATAGCTTTTGTAGTCTCAATCTAGAATTAAAACAATAACAAAAATTATATTAGTAAAATAAGGTCATCAATTTCTAACGCAAAAACATGTATAAAAATTATAAATTTAAAAATTTACAGTGTTTACAGCCACATATGCCTTACTAGAAAATTAAGATAATGTGACGAGCTATAGTGACGGTCGAGACGGAACTGACGCTATAGGGGATCAATAGCGACGATCACTAGCTGGCCGTCGTTGTATAACATTCAATTTCAAGGGTCACCATTGGTTGTTCGTATTGATATTTTTTTCTTATTTCCCTCAATATTTTCGGAATACCTTTTTATTTCCCTCTCACTCTCTCTTATTATCTCCCGATTAACTTTGTCTGAAGCCCGAACCTTAGAAATTTCCCTAATCTCTCTCTTCTCTAAGCCAATCAAGCATAAAGAACACCAAATCATGCGGCTAGGTATCAATATCTCGATTATGAAGATCAAATTCGGAGCTCATCAAGCCCTTGGAAAAATTTGTTGCTCTTTTTCTCCTTGGGAATGGCGAAGATGCTCGTCTCCAATGAAGCTCGCAAGGAGTTCTCCTCCCTCTGTCATGCCTTCGATGAAGTCAACTACAACCTCAAAACCAAATTCAATCAGGTTTTTCATTTCTCTCTCTATCTATCTCTTTGTTTCTATTTTAATTTCTCTACATTTTTTATTCTAGGGCTTCCATTTTTTGATATTTGGAGCAGATCTAAATGGAACAATGATTATATGTATTTGTAATTTTTTAGCTTTGATTGGATTGATTAGATGTTTGTGACTCAAACTGGACCTTAATTTATTGGTGTTGATTTTACGTTGAAATGTAATTATCAAAATGATTGTTCTGTACATTGATTTTGTGATTAACCTATGTTCATGAATCCATTTCTGAGAATCAGCTGGTTAATGTTTCTGGTAACCCCTATTATTTCTATTGAATATCTTTATTTTAGAATGTTATTATATGACCTATACTTTTTCCATGCCAAGAGAGACGATTTTAAAGAGTACTATCAATTGTTGTTAGTTATTGTGTAATATAATTTTATACTGAAGAAGTGATAAGTGAATTGTTAAGTTCCCTTTTGGGTCTATTTTGTGGAATTCGCTTGTTCTAATATCTCAGTTACATTATTGTTTTTAAGTTTACAGCTTTACATGGTTTATACAATTTCTTGATAAATGTTTTTTAGTTGGATTTGGCTTTTGCTACTTCTTGCATTATATCTTATTCTATTATTGTTTTGAAATTTCAGTATGACATAGGTTGTACTTGCTCTTGATTCATGTCAGAGTGTCTGCTGCTTTTGCTTCATTTATCAGTTCCATCATTGTGGTCAATGTTAAGTATTGGGAGATAGGTTTAATATTGGTTTTTTAGATACTTTGGGTAAATGGGTCTCTCATTGGCTATGTAGATATTTGTAGTGATGATTTTTGACTCAAGTTTGTAAATAATTAAGTAATTATTGTATGTACCAGTGTAAGACTATGGTTAAGAAACTGAACTTTTTGGGAGCAACTAGAGAGAAATACTAGTACGATAGTCTATATAATTGTCAAGGCTTCTTGTCATCTCTTATTCTAAGGTGTATTGGCCAAACTTAAAAATAAGTTTTTGTATATATTTGATGTAGATGGAACCTTAACCACAGTGCAAACTCTTGCATCAACATCACTATGTAGAATCATCTATTATATTCTTGGAGGCCAACCACTACTCATACATGCAATGCTCTTATGCAGGAGGCTGTTTAAGTAAGTTTTCTTGGATCATTCAATTGACTTGCTTAATTATTTTTTGTGAAAATAAAAAATATATTGAGATTCTAGAACAACAAATAGCATAATGAGGTTGCATAACCTCTTATATCTTCTGTCATACTATCACTAGCTTACCTGGTAATATTCTAGTACTAAGTACAGTATGCCCATCATACCTGGTAATTTGTTGTTCAAATAAGTATTCTGCATATTAAGCTTCCTTATTAATATATATATGAAACTTTATCCTCTTATAGTAGTTAATTCCTTAAATTCCTAAAATAACAATATTCTCATGGTTTTTGATGTATGTTCAGACTATTAATAAGATTATTTTGTTTTTACATGTTATGTCGTAATGGTCCACAATAAAAGTCTGACTCTGCTTCTGGTTGAGATTTCAGATCCAGATACTTGCGTATTTGCAAGCAATACTCGTGACCATCCTATTCATCTTTGGGATGCTACTTTAGGCCAGGTGCATAACTTTCTTATAAAATAGACAAGTGACGGTGTTAACTCTGATAGAGAGACCTACTAGATTAAATGTAATCCTCGTGAAGTTTTCAACTTTCAATACTTGTTATGTATTTCAATTATACAGAGGATGAATAAACAATTTTGCACAGTTCTACTCGAGTTCTACATCTATTCTTAGATGTAACTGAACTATTGTATTGTAATGAGGATAGTAAAAGTTATTAGTTTAGTAGATTGCTATAATAATAATCATCTAAAAATGGGATTAATTATCCGACTATTATATTATAATATTGTAATGTGAATGATTTTAAATGATGTATATAATATTTTTTATGTTTTATTTTATATTGTACTTGTGTTTGTTGAATAAATGTGCATTATTAATTAATTTTTTTTTGAAATCTAAAAATTCTATAGCGACGGTCACCGACCCGGTATAGGCCTACAGACCATCGCTATAGAGTTTACCGATGACTTCTATGGCGACGGTTGGCGACGGTCGCTAAAGCCTATAGCGACGGTCTTTTGACCTATAGCGACGGTCGGCGACCGTCGTTACATGCCGATTTTCTAGTAGTGATTGGCCAATGAATACGTGTGGCTCATAATCTTCTCCTTGACGCCTAAAGGGTCGAGGATGGTGTATCCGTCTTCGAGTAATTTCTCTGTACCATTTTATATAATCCTCGGTAGATATCTGCTGCAAAGCCTCCAACACTTGCCCTTTTAAACTCTCCATGTAGGCCTCCCACAATCGAATATAACTGGCCCTATGATTTTTATAATTTATTCTCTCAAACAATTTATGTTCCTTCCTCAACTCCACCATGTTTTCAGCATTAGATGGATATGACTGTAAATATCCAAATTTTCTTATAAATCAATTAGACATTTGAAACTCAACAATGTCGTAATGTATCAAAGGCATATTAGCGGCTCCACCTAACCTTACCTCAAAAAGTCCCAACCCAAACGTCTGTCAAATAACTGACATGGACGCCACACCCAATCTGTTTTCAACATATTATCAAACTCTCCTCGGTAAAACACAAGATGGTGATGTGGATTTTTGCAACGCTGATATTGTTTTGAATTAGAATCAAAAGAAGTGTATGCCCAGGATAATGCACTAGGTATCAACTTTAGGGACTTAGGCCTAGGGGTAGGATGACCAATGTTTAACCTTTCGTGAGCCCACATCATAAGCAAGGTTGCACATCCTGCAAAAATTTTCGCTGTTTTTCGAGTAGCCTCATGCAAACTCCTATACAAATGCCCTAAAATTGCTTCCCTCCAAGCATATGTGATTATGTCTTCCAATCTTTCCAATAACAACAAATACCTAGGATGCACAATATTTTTACTCTTGGTTGGAAACAAAATAGTGCTACACAAATATAACAGATATGCCATAGTGTGTTTTACCACATCATCTGAAGTAGAATCTTTAGGTACTTATCCATATTTATGTCTTAACCAAGGCAAACTTATGCCCCCCCCCCCCTTTTATAGCATTGTTCTCAATCCTTTACTGCAACTTGTTGCCCAAAAACCCTTATAAAATAGCTTTTGGGATGTTCTAGTTCTTTGCAAGTCAAAGGTTTTCCTAATATGGGCAACCCAAATATAAATCCCACATCCTCTACAGTAATGTTGACCTGTCCACATTTTAAGTGAAACGTATTTGTTTCACTCCTCCAACGCTCAACAAATGCAGATACAAGAGATGCATCAATCTTTGACACTACAACTTAATGACAAAATGTACCAAAACCTAACTATTCCAATAGACATTCTTGTTGTTCAGTCAAGTTCCATTCAGTTAATTTTGCAGACATTTGACAAATTTCTAACACGCCCCTATCTTACAAGTTAAATAGAGGATACATACATAAATTGTCAAAATATGAAAGTTTCTAACAAAATTTTAAGAGAAATTTGTTATATGGGACAATAAACTTACAATATTTTTCCATAAGTCAGAAGATACATGATTTTCTTGGTCCCATAAGATAATAGGATCAAAAGGTCATGGATTGATATCCCTATCTGACCTAAAAATTCAACAAAATGTCAAGTATTAAACAATATATAAAAATTCCAATAAAGAGGAAAAGGGAGAAGGAACAAATCTTTGAGATTCTAACTCATTAGGATCAAAACAAGCATATAGTATAATATGAATAACTCACAATTTTACCATCAACACGAACTTCTTTGCAATCTCCTCTTCATATAATTACTTGACACTGCCCAGGGAAATACATTAAAGACAAAGATTTAGATCCAATTTTAGCAAAAAAAAAAGCCAAAGCATAAACATATTATCTAGTAAGAAAATTTCTTTTTTTGGAATACAACTCATTATTCATTTCGAAGCCATCTCAGTAGCCTACATCTTTAAACTACAACCTCTAATATCTGCATCCTAATCAAAAGAACTAATGTTATATTTCAATTGACCTAGTGCTGATAATCTAGCCAGAAACATCCATTAAAATTTCCATATATACATGAAATTTGCAATTCAAAAGTTCTGGGGATCTCATTTTTAAATCTTGTGAACTGCAGGCTGCCTGCAGAGGCATATTAAGCCAATGTTTGAAGGACATCCATCAAAGCGTAATACCTTCTGAAAAAATTAAAAAATTATAGCACCAAATGCATAACAAAAGTTCCAAAAATATTGAAGTTTTTCATCACAAAAAATTTACAGAATTTGGAAACTGAAAATGTATTCAACTTCAAAGGGAGCATATGTATATAAGAGGTGTGAGCCCAAGGTACAAATTAGGGTTCACATGCAACCTAAAGAATTAAATGACAAACAGAAAAGTCAGAAATAAATGTGTGAGACCCGAGAGAAGCCTCCACGTGTCCCAAGACAGAAGGCTCGTGGAGGTGACTCATTTTTAGGAATTGATTGAGGGATTGGATTGGTGGGTAGAAGGACCGGACGATCTGGGCATTACTCTGATGACTAAGGGTAGATTTGGAATTTCTTGAGGACATGTGCCTAGCACATGACCACTCTCCAGAAAACCCTATAAATACCCCTTCAAGTCCATTGGGAAGGGGACCTCACTTTGGACTCGTGGACCTTTTGGAAGACTAGGAGACTTGGAGATTCTCTCTCAACCCGAAGACTCAAGAAGGCTCTCTGAATCCTTGCTACCCTAACAAGGTTCTCGGATTCTAAGAGTTCTGCCACGGGTTGTTGGAGTAATCGCTCACCTGTTCTTTTCCCCTCTTCAATCAATCAATCAACTCCGTACTTTTTGTGGATTTCTTTCCTCCTCAGTCAACACGAAACCCTAACCCTAGCAAGGTACGATTTCCTTGCCCACATTTCTTTGGCGACTCCGCTGAGGAGGTGTAGAATTCGTGAAGGGTATGCCCACAACTCGAAGCGAGAGAACTACCGGAAGAGTGTCACCGACAACGAGCATTACTTCACCGGATCCAGTTCCAAGGCAAGCAAATCAAGCTCTCCAAGGCGTTAATCTAGATCTCGATCAACCCATCCCTGAAGACACCTCGGAAGGAAGTTCAACATCACCATACATGGCTCATTAACAACCAACGAATGTCAAGCAGACAGGCGCGGAAAGGCATGACGAGGAAGCAAGTGGAGAGTAGACGAATGATGTGCAACTGTAGATAATTAAGGCATTGAAGGAAGCACGGGAAGGACAAGGAATGATGATGGCTATGATGCTAGAGATGCAAAAGAAGTAAGAGGAAATGGGAAATTTCCGCCAACAGTTGATGCAAATCCCCACTTTCAAGGCCATGTTTCCAAGCAGTTAGCAGGAGGAACGAGCAGGAGTGGAGGACAACAACAACAAAGAGAATCAGACTGTACCTCCATTAACGGAGAATCAGTCGGTTCCAATCATCAACTTGGAACCCCAAAACAGTGATGACATGCCATGACCCAGACTGGAAGCAAGCCAGCCTCAGACAAACATTATCACGACCACTCTCCCCATATTTTCACAAGTACAGGTACCAACAATCCCAAGCCACGTCCAACGAACGAGCCAACAAGCATAACCAATGCAAGCTTTGCACGATGCAAGTGTGCATAGAACAATTTCTTTACCATACACACCGCCAATGCAACAATACGTCACAACACCACAAAGAGTCCATGCCACGAGCCAATACGTGACGAAGGATGATATGATCGATGTGATCAATCAACTTCACAAACAGACATCCCGAACTTTGGAATTAGACTTTAATCCACCTTACCCGACACATATTCGGAGACAACCTTACCTGGCAGGGTATATCAAGCATCCCCCGCAATTTCCAAAATACAATGGGGAGAAAGGAAATGACAGGGAACACATTACCAGGTTCGTGGAGTCGATGTCTCCATGGTTAGGATGTGATGAAATGAACAATCACAATTTGTTGATGAGGGAATTCAATAAGACTTTGACGGATAATGCCTTCAGTTGGTACTACAACTTGGAGAAGGGATCAATCCATGATTGGGATGATCTAAAATTGCAATTTTTTCAGAAATTTTTTTATGTGCAGAAATAGGTAACTATCATAGACCTCATGTGATTCAAGCAGAAGCCAAACGAGGAGCTGTCAGATTACGTGGATAGGTTCAGGGCCCAAGCACAGAAGTGTGCAGAGCCAATTGAAGAAAAGAACTTGGTTAGCATATGCAACAATGGTGCTTTAGACGCCTTCAAGCCCCACCTCATTACCAAAGCTTGTGATTAATTTGCGACCCTCACATCTTTTGCACAAGACTTGGGAGGAATCATGACATTTCCCACCAGCCATGCGATGGTTACATGGAAGGGCAAGAGGACAACAACTGTGGCTTTGGCAGATTCTCAGTCAAAACCACAAGGGGGCAAGAGGGAGAAGAATGAGAAATTTGAGCGAAGCAGATAAAAGCATGGGGACAAGTATACCAGAATGCCAGTTCCGGAGGCTATCACATGCAGAGAGAAGGCATTCAGAAGCATGTATGAACAATGGGTTGAGTACAGAGTGGTGAAGCCTCCAAGGCCCCGTCTGGTTGTAACGGAAGAGATGAAAAGAGGACCGGACTTCTGTGTATACCACCAATACGCATGACATTCCACTATGGACTGATACAGTCTACGGAGGATATACCATGAGAAGATGGCGGCCGGGGAGATTGAACTAGGAGAAGAAATGTGCAACACTATCACCCATGGTGCAATCCCGGAAGTCAAGAACCCAAGTACTGGCTCTACCATCGAAAAAACTCTGAACTACAGATGAATTAAAAATGCACCCAAGATGGTGGTCCACCCAAAAATGGTGGTTTAAGTCCTCAGGAGTATCCCTTGCCAAGTAATTGGATGACCAAGGGAGGAAGCACAAGAATTGACGAATTAAAAAAAATCCACCCAAGATGGTGGTCCACTCTAAATGGTGGTCAAGTCCTTGTAGACTGCACTTGCCAAGAAATTGGACGACCTAAGTGACGAGGCATTCGATTTTAAGTCCTCGTAGACCGCACTTGCCAATAAATTGGACGATTCAAGTGACGAGGTACCCGATTTCAAGTCCTTGTAGACCGCACTTGCCAAGAAATTGGACGACCCAAGTGACGAGGCACCTGAGTGTTACGCTTTATCATCAAAAGTGAATGAGTCACCTGACTATAAGTCCTCGTAAGTTATATTTTCACCTTCAAAAGTAATCGAGGCACCTGGCTAACAGCCCTTAGAAGTTACACTTTCAACTTCAAAAGTGATTGAGGCACCTGAGTATAAGCCCTTAACCCCAAAAGTTACACTTTATCTTTAAAAGTGGCGAACGTTATGCTTCATTCGACAAAAGCAAGAAAGTTGCACTTTATCTTTAAAAGTGGCGAATGTTACGCTTTCTTCGATAAAAGCAAGATTTATTATATGAAACGTTATGCTTTTCGTTAAAAGCAATTTGATTATCAATGAATTGACAAATTTTCACTTATACTTGAATGTATTTTTGATTTCTTAAAAAAAAAAGAGTATGAATTCAAGTGTTAGTTTGTGGAAAATATATATACATGTCTTTGACAAAATTCATAATACCTATTGTTGTCTTGGAGTATTAATTTGAATAACTTGAGATTCAACGATAAATATTGAGTTTTAAGGAATCGTTCAAATTAAAGGCAATCAATAAGGATAAAAGAAACTATAATTTGATGAATGAAATATATGTACATGAATTTTCTGATACAAGAAATGGAAAAAACTACAAAAGTTCATGATCTAAAGGCCATGACCTATCAAACTGAAGAGAGGGGAATAGCTAAAGCCTCCTAGTCGACAATGGTGGTACCCTGAGCCTTTGTATTGGAGGCTATCGAGCCTTTAGAGTCTTGGGCCACTGACTTATTTTCCCAAAAGCTTGGGCTTCAATTTATCTATGGCATCTTGAAGCTCCTAAAGCTCTACATAAAGTAAGTCATTCTCATTCTCATGGAGACGTGAAGTGAATTCCGAACGAAGTGCAACAACATGATGATTGGAAATAAAGAGATTCAACCTAGCATGGAAGGGAGAATGTCCAAGGAGAGTTAGGAGATACCAAGATATCCTTGAAGAGCTCCTCTAGGGCTCGCCCTCCTAGGGTTTGATCCCTTAGAGGTTTCCTCTCCTAGGACTTTCATTTTCGAGACTTGCAAAACATCAAGCTTCAAGAAGTGTAGACTTCAACACTTAAAAATATTTTGCGAGATCATCTCACCAAAGGCGTGACTCACGCGCAGGGGGTAAATGCTTACTGGTAGATGACATAGACTTCCTTCAGAGTAGAGGTGCATTCCCTCCAAGCAGTGACGAATATGCATGTAGAAGAGCACCATGGTTTTGTTGGATACGAGTGTCCCTGCATAGCTGGATGCAACGACGAATGTCAGCTTTTTCTTTAGTATATCCACATAATCACATTTCAAGTATCTCGTCGATCCAATGCTGTCATCCCTGAAGGTGGCCAGATGAATCGAACACGAAGCGAATGGGATTAAAAGGTTATTCGTGTTCCTCTATGTATATGCGGAATGCAATCGGAATGGGGAAAGTCATCCCGACATTCGCAAGTCATTGCATATAGAAACAAGTCTTCCTTCTTTGAAAAAACAAAAATAAAAAATGGACGAGCATAAGCCTGAAATTGCTCCCAAAAGACGTCGGAAGAACCAAAAGAGGGGAGCCCTTCCCCAATCATTAAGGAACGGGGCCTCCTTGGCGGTTTCCGGATTAGCAGAATGTTCAATGGAGATCGAGGGTCTGCAAGCAAGAAGAATTCAGCAGAAGGGCTATAAAGAGCAAGGAAAACATTTGAACTTGAGTGCTTATCATAGCAAAGAAGGAATTCTGAGGTTTAAACTTAAAAACACCTGAAAGAAGAAGAAAAAAAGAGCACGAACATTAGAAGCCATTCCAATAAAAAAGGGTAGAGGAAGAACAAAAAAATGTGAAGAAGGAGGCCACTAGGTTTGGTCCCCCTAGGGTTTAGCCACCTAGGGAGCTCTTCCCCTCTTACATTTAACTTCTCCTTGCTCATTGAATCAACCATTTAGGATAAATGCTACTTCACTGGAATATCCGAGCCAAGATCATTGTTAAGGTGAAATGGCTCGGAATAGATGTTTCCTCCTTGCGGTGTTGCTTCTTTTCTTTGAGAATATCCGAGCCAAGATCCTTGTTAAGGTAAAATGGCCCGAAATAGATGCTTCCTCCTTGCGGTGTTGCTTCTTTTCTTTGAGAATATCCTAGCCAAGATCCTTGTTAAGGTGAAATGACCAGGAATAAATTCTTCCTTGTTGCGGTGTTGCCTCTTTTCTTTGAGAATATCTGAGCCAAGATCCTTATTAAGGTGAAATGGCCCAGAATATATACTTGCTCCTTGCGGTATTGCCTTTTCTTTGAGAATATACGAGCCAAGATCCTTGTTAAGGTGAAATGGCCCGGAATGGATGCTTCCTCGTTGTGGTGTTTCCTTTTCTTCGTGAATATCCGATCCAAGATCCTTGTTAAGGTGAAATGGCCCAGAATAGATGTTTCCTATTTGCGGTATTGCCTTTTCTTTGAAAATATCTGAGCTAAGATCCTGTTAAGGTGAAATAGCCCGAAAAAGAAATACTAAAATTACCTGAAAAGAGAAGTTGATGAAGCTATCACGAAGAATTAACCAAACAAAAAAACCAACACGACTAGAGGGCTTGGAAAATCGGACTCCGTGAATCGTTCAAAAATTTGAAACAGAATTCAAAGACTCAAAGTACTTTGCATGATCGCCACTCCAAAGGTGTGACTCACGTGCAGGGGGCAAATGTGAGCCCAAGGTACAAATTAGGGTTCACATACGACTTAAAGAATTAAATGACAAATAAAAAAGTCAAAAATAAATGTGCGAGACCCGAGAGAAGCCTCCACGTGTCTCAAGGTAGAAGGCTCGTGGAGGTGACTCATTTTGGGAATTGATTGAGGGATTAGATTGGTGGCTAGAAGGACTGGACGATCTGGGCATTACTTTGATAACTAAGGGTAGATTTGGAATTTCCTCGAGGACATATGCCTAGCACATGACCACTCTCTAGAAAACCCTATAAATACCCCTTCAAGTCCATTGGGAAGGGGACCTCACTTTGGACTCGTGGACCTTTTAGAAGACTAGGAGACTTGGAGATTCTCTCTCAACCTGAAGACTTAAGAAGGCTCTTTGAATCCTTGCTACCCTAACAAGTTTCTCGGATTCTAAGAGTTACACGCGTGTCGTTAGATAAATCGCCACCGTGCTTCTCCTCCTCTCTTCAATCAATCAATCAACTCCGTACTTTTTGTGGATTTCTATCCTCCTCAGCCAACACAAAACCATAACCCTAAAAAGGTACGATTTCCTTGCCCACAGGAAGCAAAACCAATAAATGACTCGTACTTATGGTGGTTAAGCTGCTTCTTGCTTGACTGTAGTAGTAATTTTATACTCCTAAAAACTTAACACACAACAAACACAAACACTACTACTGTAAGCATATTGACAATCTCAAGCACCTCAATGATAAAACTAAAATTATCTCTAGTATTGTGAGCATAAAGACAATCTCAAGCACCTCAATGATAAAAATACAACCTTCGCAACGTCGCAATTCACAAAAAAAATAAATATCACAACCATACAATTACCATACAGTTTAGAGTATATAGTATATATTTCTTACGGATTTGGCATATATTTCTTAGTATTTATTTTTAATTACATTAAAAAAATAGTATTTATTTTAATAAAAGGAACCTTTATCTTGGATGTACCATCCCTAGTTATTACAAGTAACAACTTCACCTAGATTATCACCTTATACACTTGGGATAAAAGCTTTTTCATAATGGAGTATCACAATTGTTCTGTACAAAACTAGAGGATATTCATATTTTAATGTTTTGTCTGACGTAGGGTGGTAGGACACAATATGCATGCGTGTGTATGTGAATATTATGTAACCCTTTTTTTATGTGAAAGTAACATTGTTGTTTCTTAATACTCAATTATTTTCCATTCACAAATTTTCATCTTAAAAATAGGACTTGTTTTAGTGATTGTCAAAGGTGATAATAGTATATAAAATATACTCCTTCCTTCCCTCCGCCATCCCACAAAAATAATAATAGTTGGATGTAATTTTATTTTATTTGAAGTGGTTCCTTCTAATTCATTATTTTACCAATACTACTAAACTAAAAACCCACACAACTAAGAAGTTATGGATGGATGAGAGTTATGTTCAAGTGAAAAAACAACTCGAGTAAACAAAGAAATACCTAATCACTAACCTAGTACGTATGTACGTACTACGAAAGGGCAAATGAGGAGATATGCAACAGAGTTGTGAGATATATATGATATATGATGTCCCTTTATACCACATACTTTCTCAAGCTCCTCCTCGGTCGGGTCGTTTACGGGCTACAGCAGCTCCAAAAGGTCAAACCATTCTCTATTTTCCCAAAAACCAAACATACAATAGACTACTTCATCACACCTGGCATGTGTTTCTTACGCTCTAATAAACCACAAAGAAGCTATAACTTAAACCTATTTTTGGGTCTCATGTGGTCTTTCCTAAAGATATACTGAATCTAAACTTTAATTCTCATATTTTTTGTAGTTTACAATTTTTCTTAAACTTCACCTACTGAGTATATATATATAAATACAGTAAAGCCTTTATGGAGAAACTAAGTTTTTAGACATGTAGGGAAATGCCAAAATACTTTTAAAGTCCAAGGAGAGCATTTTTATTATTTCATGTCCCATGATGTAAGGCTTAAAGTAAAGGTTTGCACCAAAATAGTTCCTCCATTCTGCTTTAAATATACAAAGGAACCTATTTCATATGATGCAATTTTGGAAAACCAAAGTAGACGAGCAAAACAGAAGATTTCATACCAAACAGTTATATGCAAGCACACACACACATTATATATATATATATATAACCTATTTCTAGCTAACCTGGAGGGCAAAAAAAAGCCCACTGTGAATAACGGTTTTTTTTTATCGCTATAGCCATTCGCTTTCCAATTTGTTAAAGAAAGCGAAATATATATATATATATATATATATATATATATATATATATATATATATATATATATATATATATGTGTGTGTGTGTGTGTGTGTGTGTGTGTGGTAACTCAGAATTCGGACATCATGCTTAAGGTAATTAATTGGAGCCATCTAGAAGATGCCTTGAAGGCTCATATCATGAAAAACACGAGCATTAGAAGATGCGCATTGAAGGTTCATTTCATGAAAAAATTTAATATGCTTTCACATAATATGTTGAAATCAAGGATGCTTAATCCTGAGATTTAAAAAGGCAATATACAAAGAATATGGTTGATATGGAGAACTCATTCTTGCACTCCTAACACACACCATATGCGTGTTAGGAGAGCAAATGTGAGACCCCAAATTTTATGAATAAAGATTTAAATTTCTCGAAATATTTTTTTTAATATTATGGTGTGGATTTGATATAATGTTATAGTTGTGGGTAATATTTACAAATTTTGCAAAGTAAGCAAGTGGTTATATAATATTCGATTGGTCGGGAAATATTCTTTTTATCGGGGAATATCCGTACGACGGTACAATCATTGGTGGACCCCACAACGGAAGTATTGTCGTAGTTAAAAACGACAGAATTATCTTTTTATAAAAATAACGACGAAAGTGTTACCGTTAAAACTGTTGAACTACCCGGTAGTAAAAGTAAAGTAAAACGCGTGGTTGCATAGTAGCACACGATATTGATTATTGATGCTTACGTAAGAAGTCACTCAGTTATACTCAATTATTACTATAGTAATTGCTGCATCATATCTCTCATATTATTGATTCAATTATTGTCACAATATCATCTGTATAATATGTTATATTATTAAATCAATAATTGAGACGACAAAGTTATTCATATTATTATTTGCAATATTAACAATGTCTAGAAGTTCTGTCAAGGAGAGGTTTGGTTACCTTATCGGAAAGCCCCCTCTTTCCTGGAAACGACCTGGTTGATAATTATTGTGAATTATAATATTAATGATGAATAAGATTGTGTTGATTAAAGATGAAATTGATAGTTCCATTGTGTTAGAATTATTAGTGTTAGTGAAAATCGATATTTATTCCGATGATAATTGATGTCTGGGGGTTATATCGATAAATCGGGTAATTAATCGGATAAATGAGCAATTAATTGCTACTAATTCACATGCTTATATAACTATTTATTCACATGTGTGTACTATTGAATCACATTCTTGTACTATTAGGGGAGTTGGTGCAAGATTGATAATACTTGCATAACTAAGTTAAAAATGGAGGTATAGATGGGGGTACTATACTGTAATTCGTATTTTCATATGATTATAACTATTGAATCACATGATTGAACTATTGATTCACATTATTTACTATTAGGGGAGGTGGTGCAAGTTTGATAATACTTGCAGGACTAAATTAAAAATGAAAGAAAAGTTGGAGGTATTGTACTGTAATATTTTGAGCCCCAAAACGTGCAATTATCGAAACTATATTTTTCTATAAATAGAAGCTCATTCTTCCTTCAGTTTTCACCAATTCACTAAAGCTATAGAGCAATTATTATAGAGAGAAAGAATAAGAGAAGTCTGCTACCTCTCTATTCCAGTATCCAGCTTTATTATAAAGTAAGGGGTATTATTTCTTTCGTATTCATGAAGAGAGCTTCTGTTATTCCATTCTTTATTATTATGTTGGAATAACCTGTCTATGCGAAGTACCGCATACATGGTGAAATTCTTCTGTTATTCCATTCCTTATTATTATGTTGGAATAACTTTATACTATCCAAGTAATCGCATATCATGGTGAAATTCTTCTGTTATTCCATTCTTTATTATTTTGTTGGAATATCCTGTCTGTGCATATTACACATGATCTGGTTCCATTATTTATCATTCTGTTAGAATAACCTGTATAAACAATGTACTACATACATGGTGAAATTCTTCTATTATTCCATTCTATATTATTCTGTTGGAATATCCTGTCTGTGCGGATTACGTATGACCTGGTTCCATTCTTTATTATTCTGTTGGAATATCCTGTCTGTGCATATTACGTATGACATGGTTCCATTCTTTATTATTCTGTTGGAATATCCTGTCTGTGCGGTTTACGCATGACACAGTTCCATTTTTATTATTACATTGAGAATAACCTATCATGCAATCTATCGCATGCATGGTGAATTCTTCTGTTATTCCATTCTTTATTATTCTGTTAGAATAACCTGTCTATGTGGATTACCGCATGCATGGTGAATGATCATTTGTATTCATATGAATAGTATTTTCATTCAAAAGGGTTTTCCAGAAGCGCTTTCAGAATTTTCTCGACCCTCAAAAATTCTGAAAAAATTTGAAATGATAATTTGATGAGTTTTCTAGATTGTGTCCAAAAATGACGATTTTTGGATGTATAGATTAAGAGTCATGAATTTTATGGGAAAAGACTATTTTAAAAGTAAACCCTTATAACTCTTTGTGGTTAACTCCAAAATTGGTGAAATTTTTATCGGGAGTACATGTATATAACAAGAGTATATCCTGTAAATTTTGGAATTTTTGGACAAAAGTACAATTTATGATAAATGTCTAAATATTCGGCAGTTTTGGCCATATGAAAAATAGTAAATGAATTTTAAAAATTCTGAGAAAAATATATGTTCAATATGGGACTATATTCTGCTAAATCCCAGAAAAGAAATATTTTTGGGACTGATTTGGTATTTTTCATGAAAATGAACTAGTTATGAGTAAATGGATTAAATATGTTATGTGAAGTAACAAAATTGGAAAATAGGATTTTATGGCTTGGGAATCCTATATAGGGTATATGCAGATTTTTGATGAGGGATTTGATCATTGGTGATGAAATCTTACGAGTATGGCATTTTTGAATGATTAAATGCATTATTTGGTAAAGTGTAAACAATTGAATTAAATTGTTTATAAGTTTAAGAAGTGATTAAAATATTGTTATAATATTAATAATATTAGATAATGAGTTTATTAAGTGATTGATAATATTTGGATAAATTTAAAGTCTTTAATATTTATCCTTGTTTTCGTTTGATTAATGTTTATATCATTGTCATCATCCTCATGTTTATATTGTGATGAAAGTCATCTTTGGCTTACGTGCATAGATGGACTTGGTATGATTATGACCAGAGATCATTCGGTATAATCATGACCTGTAATGTTATAAATGATGTGGTAAAAGTCTTCAGTGGGCTCAGAGTGCATTGATGGACAATTTTTGGTATGATTATGACCAGAGATTATTCGGTATAGTCATGACCATTGATGATTTAATGAATATCCTTGGCCCGCAGTGCATGGATGATTCGATGATGTGGTTTATTTATTAAGCTGCGTTTCAGCGATAAAAATTGATGAAAACATTTTAAATCATAGAAGATAGTAGATATTATGCTCTACTTGACTCTTCTAATGGATTGCTTATTCCGCTGCAGTTAAACTTGATGTCTATTGTATTTTATCAGTTTAACATTGTTGAAGACTAATGATAATTTATTCTGCACTATCTTAGTCATAATATTTCTTACTAGGCTAGTTGAGCTCACCCTTTCTTCACTGTTCTCTTCAGGAAATGAGAACGTAGCCGGGACTAGTCGGGGAACGGAGTGACGGTCCAGATGATAGCATTAGTAGTCCTCACTATTCTGTTAAATAGTGTGACAATAAATATAATGAGGACTCCATTGAGTGTGGATATTGTCTAGATGACAATATTCTTATTAAAACTCTTAGATTATGTTTTGTCGTATTTTACACGACTGTTGTATAATTAAGTTGTATTTAAATTTTATACCATGTATTTGGCGACTCAAGATGGGTGATGTATACCTATTTTAGGGGCGTCACAGCAAATATATTTCCTCCTTTCCTAAATCTTCTGAAATTAACTAACACACTTGAAAGAAGCCTTCAAAACATACAAATCTACTTGTTGTTTTATCTTAGGAAACATCTCGATCAGGGAAGTGGCTTCAGATTTTCAAAGCTCAATTTATAACACACCACTAATAAGCCCCCATCCCCCACTACCTCAACTAGTAAAGTCAATTAGATAATCACAACCAAATAATCGTCGCAATTCACAGATAATCGCAGCATAACCAAACAGTTTAGGTACAGATTTGGGAGATTAAATGAAAAACTTACCGATTAAATGTTGATTAGTTTGCTGTATAAGAAAAATAATGGACGAACAAGCTCAAATTTCTCCAACTTGTTGCAAATTTGCAAATCTTTGCAAACTAGGGTTCATGAGTTCCAATGGATCATCGCAGCAGCTTCGACAGTTCAGTAGATAATTTACCTTCGTTGCATTTTCCCCCGATTCATTTGAGTTAATATGTGTCTGCTAGAAGTACTAGCGGACGTGGTTAATTTTTTCGATTTGGTCATGCTGATTTGTCTTGGCTAAGTGGGGGCATAAACGTCTAAATAATTCATTAACCACGTCCGCTAGTAGTTCTAGCGGATGGCATTTCCCTAATTCAAATCGCAGTCATTCATTAATTAAACGAAAGGTGTAGATGCTATATGTCACTTTTTATTACATAGCAAATACATGCTATGGATCATTACCCTATATATATATATATATATATATATATATATATATATATATATATATATATAAATCCTAATTTATTATTATGAATATATGATCAAACCTTTGTGACGATACTATTTGTACTATCTACACAAAATTCGTAACAATATTTAAAAGTTGTAATGCATGACTCTTGCACCGTATTCTTAAAATCTAACCATCTTTGTATAAGAAAATATATAATCTCTGTGTTTGAAAAAAAAGGTTTCATTTGTAAGAATTATAATGTTTGTGGGCCCAAGTGTAAATTAGGGTTCACTTGACCTAATTGAATTATATGCACAAATTAAGGTTCACATTATGATCAAATGAAAAGACGGAAGAGCTGAAAATAAAGAGGCAAGACCTGAGAGAACCTTTCATGTGTCCCGAGGAAGAAGACACGTGGAGGCGACTCATTTTGGGAATTGATTGAGGGATTGGATTGGTGGCTAGAAGGGCAGGACGATCTGGGCATTCTTGTGCCGCCCCAAAATAGGTATACATCACCCATTTTGAGTCGCCAAATACATGGTACAGAATACAAATACAAACTTAATTATACAACTGACGTGTAATATACAACAAAATATAAATGAGAGTTTAAACAGAAATATTGCTTTCTAGACAATATCCACTCTCAAATAGAGTCCTCATTACATTTATTATCACACTATTTTATAGAATAATGAGGACTACTAATACTCCATCTCGGACCATCACTCCGTTCCTCGACTAGTTCCGGCTACGTTCTCATTTCCTGAAGAGAATAGTGAAAGAAATGGTGAGCTCAACTAGCCCAGTAAGAAATATTATGACTAAGATAATGCTGAATAAATTATCATTAGTCTTCAACAATGTTAAACTGATAAAATACAATAGACATCAAGTTTAACTACAGCGGAACAAGCAAATCCATTAAAAGAGTCAAGTAGAGAATAAAATCTACTATCTTTTATGATTTAAAAAGTTTTTCATCACTTTTATCTCTGGGTCTCAGCTTAATAAATAATCCACATCATCCCTGCACTATGGCCAAGGATATTCATTAGTATCACGACCACAAATTATCCATGTACTACGGGCCAAGGATATTCGTGTATTCATCATTGGTCATGATCATGCCAACAACTGTCTATCAATGCACTACGGGCCAATGAGAACTTTTACCATGTCATTTGTAACATTACGATCATGATTATACCGAATAATCCATGGTCATAATCATACCAAGTCCATCTATGCAATACAGGCCACAGATGACTTTCAACATAATATAAACATGAGGATGATGACAATGATATAAGAATTCAATAAAACAAGTTCAAGAATTAATTTAACCAAGAACTAATAATATCCAAATTGTCAACATGATACTTCTTTGTAAAGTAAAATTCAAGAATGCTCAGAAGAATATTTCCATGAAAAGATACTGGATGAAGCGCAAATATCAAGGATATTCCACAAATTTCATGGAGTATAGAAGTCAAAACTTTAACCAACTGAGTATAATAAAGAATGGAATAACAAAAGAAATCACCATACATGCGGTACTTCATGATAGACAAAGTTTATTCCAACAAAATAATAAATAATGGAACCGAGTTCGGCATAAACGCATACGACGACGATATATTCGACGTAATAATAATAAAATGCGAATAATAAATAATGGAACCAGTCCCACAACGAAGCGTCTGAGACATGGATATTCCAACGGTAATAATAAGTAATAATAATAATAAATAATGGAACCAGTCCCGTAAACGCATAGGCAGGATATTTTACGCGAAGCAATAAATACTGAATAATAAATAATGGAACCAGTCCAACAGAAACGTGACCGGACAGGATATTCAAAATGTAATAAAGAAATGAATAAACAAAAGAATTTCACCAAGTATACCACGTATACAGGTTATTCCAATAGAATAATAAAGGATGGAATAACAGAAGTTCTCTTCATGATTACAAAAGAAATAATACCCATTACCTTTGAAAGAAACTGGATATAGGAGTAGTGAGGTAGCAGGCTTCTCTTCTTCTACAGATTTTCTCTCTACATTTTGTCTCTATAATAATTGCTCTATAGCTTTAGTGAATCGGTGAGAAATGAAGGAAGAATGAGATTTTATTTATAGAAAAATATAGTTTCAATAATTGCACGTTTTGGGGCTCGAAAAATTACAGTACAATACCTCCAACTTTTTCTTTATTTTTAATTTAGTCATGGAAGTATTATCAAACTTGCACCACCTCCCCTAATAGTAAATAATGTGATTCAATAGTAAATCATGTGAATTTATAGTTATAGACATGTGAAAATACGAATTACAGTATAGTACCTCCATCTATACCTCCATTTTTAACTTAGTCATGCAAGTATAATCAATTTTGCACCAACTCCCCTAATAGTAACAAGAATGTGAAACAATAGTATACGCATGTGAACAAATAGTTATAATTATGTGAAATAATAGCAATCAATTGCTCATTTATCCAGTTAAATACCCGATTGGTCAATATAACCTCCAGACATCAATTATTATCGAAATAAATGTCGATTTTCACTAACACAAATAATTCCAACACAATGAAACTATTTTTATCAAAAATATAAATGTTGAAATTTTGAAGTTTGACTTTTCCTAAAAAAGTCAACTGTTGACTTTTTGACCAAATAGTAAAATCCAGAAAATTTTGTGTTTATAGTCTATTTTTACTAATTTCATCGTTTTGGACTCAAATATCACGTCCGCGTCTCCAAATTCAACTCCGAGCACAACTTCAATTTTAATAACATTCATCATTAATATTATAACTCATAATATTTATCAACCAGGTCGTTCCCAAGAAAGAGGGGGCTTTCCAATAAGGATTTCTCCCTATCATGCGCCTTAATTAGGTGACCAAACCTCTCCTCGATGAACTTTTAGACATTGTAAATATTGTAATTTAATAATATGAATAACTTTGTCGTCTCAATTATTGATTTAATAAAATAACATATTATATGAGATGATATTGTGACAATAATCGAATCAATAATATGAGAGATATGATCGCAAAGAATTTCGTAGCAATAATTGAGTATAACTGAGTGACTTCTCACGTAAGCATCAATAATCAATATCGTGTGCTACTATGCAACCACGCGTATTACTGTACTTTTACTACCGAGTAGTTCAACAGTATTAACGGTAAAACTTTTGCCGTTATTTTCATAAATATATTTTTGTCATTTTTTCAATCCAACAATAATTCTGTTGTGGGGTCCACCAATGATTGCGTCGTTGTACGAATATTCCCTGCTAAAATGAATATTCTCTGACCAATCGAATATAATATAACAACTTGCATACTTTGTAGAATTTATAAATACTACCCACAATTATAACATTATATCAAATCCACACCATAATATTCAAAAAATTATTTCGAGAAAATTAAATATTTATTCTTAAAATATGGGGTCTCACAATCTCCCCTCCTTATGAAATTTTGCCCTCAAAATTTACGTACGTACCTGGTATGCTGAAGCGGTGAGGGTACCATGACTTCATTTCAGATTCTAACTCTTGAGGTATAACATTTGAGTGTCGAATATAATCCTTCTTATCCAAGATTTTAACACGTATCTCATCATACGTTAAATCATCCGCTATCTCGTCCGGTTCTAAATTAATAATGTGGTTCGGGTCGTCCACATATTTACGTAACACCGATACGTTAAAAACGTTATGAACACGCGACACACTTGGCCGTAAAACGAGTCTATAGGCCACAGTTCCTACTTGATCGAGGATTTCAAATTGGCCAATTTAATCGAGGGTTGAGATTTCCTCTCTTCGTCGATTCTTGCTTCTAGAATAACGCCCTCTTGAACCTTCTTCTTCACAATCATCAGCTCTGAGTGTGTAGTTTGAGTGGCTTTAACTTTATCGATTAAAGTCAATACTAATCGTATATTTGTTATCTTCACGTGGGTCCCTAAAGTCTTTAACTCCATCTTCATCATTTGTAAATTATACAAAATGGGTTTTTGTGTTAACAACATCGCACTCGTAAACGCATACGATCTTTTACTCAACACGTCAGCTACCACGTTCGCTTTTCCTACAATGGTATTGAATGGTACGATCGTAATCTTCAACAGCTTGAGTCATTGTCTTTGGCGCATGTTACGTTTATTTTAGTTGAAGAAATATTTGAGGGTTTAAGAAATGGGTTTTGTACTGGGGTTAATACAAAATTCGATTTGACGCTCTAGGGGTAGGCTAGGAAGTCTTCAGGAATACGTCAGGAAATTTATTAACGATAGAAATATCATTCAAAACTGTGACCCTCATCCAAGACTTGGATAGTACGTCACATTGATACCTATCAACTTGCCATCTTCATTCACGATGTCGCCTATAAAAAGTATGGCTTCGGTGCATTCCACACAAGGAAGTTAACAATGAAAGGATAAAGGCTCTTTACTTATGGCTTGATATGACAATGATTGACTTTAGTGGTTTAGTTACTTTGAATTCGCATAACAGGTTGGTTAGGAGTATGAAAGCTAACAACCTTACGAAAAGCATAATGAGTAGTTAACCAATCGATTCCTAAAATCACATCAAAGGCAAGTATTTTCAAAGAGATAAGATCGACAGGTAACGGGAAAGTGTTGATTTGAATCAAACAAGATTTATAAACAGTGGAGGTAACGAAGGTTTTTACTAATGAATTTTCAATCAATAAGTCAAAGTCTAACTTCTCTAGGGTCAAATTTAAACGTTGAATGCAAGCAAGAGAGATAAAAGAATTGGTAGAACCGGTATCTAATAAGGTATAGACTTCACAAGAATTTATAATTAACTAACCCGTGCTAACTTCGTTCGGCTTACTCGCTTTTTGAGAAGTCACAAAAAATGCTCTCCCTTGCACTACCGGTTTTTACTTTTTTAGAACGGCCTTTGGTGCCTCCTTCCCAGCTGGACTTGTCTTCGGTGAATGACAAAATCAGGCTAGGTGACCTTCTCTTCAACAATTGTAACACGCTTTGGATGGCATCGCGCAGCTTGGACTGATATGTCTCTCCCTTCCGCATTTGAAACATATGATATGTGGTCGTTCTCCTTCCTTAACAACGGGTGCTGGTGCTGACGTCTTTCCATCATTGTTGAATTTCCTCTTCTTAAAATGTCCATTCTTATTATTTTGGCCATGATTACCACCGAAGTGGTTACCATTTCTGGCATGTTGATTCCCTTCACGCTTATTATCACCGTTTCAATGACTGCTATCACTAGTATTATCATTTTGCCGGCTGCTCTCTTTTGGTTGGGTTGACTCACTATCGCGCTCCAATAACTGAGCCCTATTAACAATATCTGAATACAAACAAAGTTTATGAGAAATGAGGTATTGACGTATCTCGGGTTTCAAACCTCTTAGAAACATCCGCGTCATTCTCTCCTCATTATCAACCAAATGGGACGCAAATCGGGACAACTCGAAAAACTTGGCTTCGTACTGCGACACGGTCATGTTGTTTTGCTCCAGTTTAATGAACTCTACCTCCTTCATGTGACGAATACTTTCGGGAAAGTACTTGTCGTTGAACAGTTCTTGAAACTTCTCCCAAGACATCTTTAGTGCGGCAGTTGAGTACGCTTTACGATTCCCACCGATGTCTGCCTCTGCCCCCACTACATGAAGGTGGCAAAGGAACCTTTTGCTCCTCGGAGCAACCCAAGACATCAAATATCTTGTTGATCTATTTTATCCACGTCTCCGCCTTAAGTGGTTTTGGCTCTCCAAAAAACTCCGGTGGTCCCAGCTCCTTGAACTGCTTAGCGGTGACTGTCCGAGAGTTGCCAGTGTTTCCACCTGCATTTTGTACAAGAGCCGCCCTTGCCTGATGTTGCATGAATTGCATGAAGCCTCAGAACATTCCATCGTTCATCATTTGGTCAGTGTTATTGTTTGCATGAGGATTGTCGCCTTCCTGATGCACATTATCCTGATTATTGATCTGTGGAGACTCAACGGTCTCCTGTGCTCCAATGATGTTCTCAACATTCTCGGATGCATTTTCAAATACTGTCACAAAACAAGGGTTAATTAACATATCACATATTATCCATATCCTCTGACCGACCAATTAAATACCAAATAAACTTAGGTAGGTCATACTAGCGAAGGAATTCCCCGTCTCTCCCCTCCTAGTTCTTGTCTCACATCTTAGCCAGGGATCATATCCCTAAGCTTTGATACCAACTGAGACGCCCCCAAAATAGGTATACATCACCCATTTTGAGTCGCCAAATACATGGTACAGAATACAAATACAAACTTAATTATACAACTGACGTGTAATATACAACAAAATATAAATAAGAGTTTAAACAGAAATATTGCTTTCTAGACAATATTCACTCTCAAATAGAGTCCTCATTACATTTATTATCACACTATTTTATAGAATAGTGAGGACTACTAATACTCCATCTCAGACCATCACTACGTTCCCCGACTAGTTCCGGCTACGTTCTCATTTCCTGAAGAGAATAGTGAAAGAAAGGGTGAGCTCAACTAGCCCAGTAAGAAATATTATGACTAAGATAATGCTGAATAAATTATCATTAGTCTTTAACAATGTTAAACTGATAAAATACAATAGACATCAAGTTTAACTGCAGTGGAACAAGCAATCCATTAAAAGAGTCAAGTAGAGAATAAAATCTACTATCTTTTATGATTTAAAAAGTTTTTCATCACTTTTATCGCTGGGACTCAGCTTAATAAATAATCCACATCATCCCTGCACTACGGCTAAGGATATTCATTAGTATCACGACCACAAATTATCTATGCACTACGGGCCAAGGATATTCGTGTATTCATCAATGGTCATGATCATGCCAACAACTGTCTATCAATGCACTACGGGCCAATGAGGACTTTTACCACATCATTTGTAACATTACGATCATGATTATACCGAAAAATCCATGGTCATAATCATGCCAAGTCCATCTATGCAATACAGGCCACAGATGACTTTCAACATAATATAAACATGAGGATGATGACAATGATATAAGAATTCAATAAAACAAGTTCAAGAATTAATTTAACCAAGAACTAATAATATCCAAATTGTCAACACGATACTTCTTTGTAAAGTAAAATTCAAGAATGCTCAGAAGAATATTTCCATGAAAAGATACTGGATGAAGCGCAAATATCAAGGATATTCCACAAATTTTATGGAGTATAGAAGTCAAAACTTTAACCAACTGAGTATAATAAAGAATGGAATAACAAAAGAAATCACCATACATGCGGTACTTCGCATAGACAGGTTATTCCAACAAAATAATAAATAATGGAACCCGGTTAAAGGCGTAAGCAAACGCATTGAGGATATTACAAGGCGAGAATAATAAAATACGGAATAATAAATAATGGAACCAGTCCCACAGCGAACGTCTGAGCATGTGATATTCCGCGAGAATAATAAGTACGGAATAATAAATAATGGAACCAATAAAAAATAAACACACAGACAGGATATATTTCGATGAACAATAAATACTGAATAATAAATAATGGAACCAGGTCCAACAGAAAAGCCTGTGTGATGGATATTCAACATGTAATAATAAAGAATGAATAATAAGAAGAATTTCACCAAGTATACCACGTATACAAAGTTATTCCAATAGAATAATAAAGGATGGAATAATGTGTTCTCTTCATGATTACAAAAGAAATAATACCCTTACCTTTGAAAGAAACTGGATGTAGGAGTAGTAGGTGGTGGCGAGCTTCTCTTCTTCTACAGATTTTCTCTCTACAATTTCTCTCTATAATAATTGCTCTATAGCTTTAGTGAATCGGTGAGAAATGAAGGAAGAATGAGATTTTATTTATAGAAAAATATAGTTTCCATAATTGCACGTTTTGGGGCTCGAAAATTACAGTACAATACCTCCAACTTTTTCTTTATTTTTAATTTAGTCATGCAAGTATTATCAAACTTGCACCACCTCCCCTAATAGTAAATAATTTGATTCAATAGTAAATCATGTGAATCGATAGTTCTAGACATGTGAAAATATGAATTACAGTATAGTACCTCCATCTATACCTCCATTTTTAACTTAGTCATGCAAGTATTATAAATTTTGCACCAACTCCCCTAATAGTAACAAGAATGTTAAACAATAGTATACGCATGTGAACAAATAGTTATAATCATGTGAAATAATAGCAATCAATTGCTCATTGATCCGGTTAAATACTCGATTGGTCAATATAACCTCCAGACATCAATTATTATTGAAATAAATGTCGATTTTCAATAACACAAATAATTCCAACACAATGAAACTATTTTTATCAAAAATATAAATTTTGAAATTTCGAAGTTTGACTTTTCCCGAAAAAGTCAACTGTTAACTTTTTGACCAAATAGTAAAATCCGGAAAATTTTGTCTTTATAGTCTATTTTTACTAATTTCATCGTTCCGGACTCAAATATCACGTCCGCGTCTCCAAATTTAACTCCGAGCACAACTTCAATTTTAATAACATTCATCATTAATATTATAACTCACAATATTTATTAACCGTGTCGTTCCGGGAATGAGGGGCTTTCGATAAGGATTTCTCCTATTAATGCGTTGATTAGGTGACCAAACCTCTCATTGATGAGAACTTCTAGACATTGTAAATATTGCAATTTAATAATATGAATAACTTTGTCGTCTCAATTATTGATTTAATAAAATAACATATTATGCAGATGATACTGTGACAATAATTGAATCAATAATATGAGAGATATGATGCAACAATTACTGTAGCAATAATTGAGTATAACTGAGTGACTTCTCACGTAAGCATCAATAATCAATACCGTGTGCTACTATGCAACCACGCCAGACATATTCATTTACTTTACTACCTAGGTAGTTCAACAAGATTAATCGCAGTAAAACTTTCGCCGTTATTTTCATAAATATATTTTTGTCGTTTTCTCAATCCGACAATAATTCTGTTGTGGGGTCCACCAATGATTGTGTCGTTGTACGAATATTCCCTACTAAAACGAATATTCTCCGACCAATCGAATATAATATAACAACTTGCATACTTTGCAGAATTTATAAATACTACCCACAGCTATAACATTATATCAAATCCACACCATAATATTCAAAAAATTATTTCGAGAAAATTAAATATTTATTCATAAAATCTGGGGTCTCACAATTACTCTGATGACTAAGGGTAAATTTAGGATTTTCCCAAGGTTATGTGCCTAGCACATGACCACTCTCCAGAAAACCCTATAAATAACCCTTCCACTCCATTGGGAAAAGGACCTCACTTTGGACTCTTGGACCTTTTGGAAGACTAGGAGATTTGGAGATTCTCTCTCAACCCGAAGACTCAAGAAGGCTCTCTGAATCCCTGTTACCCTAACAAGGTTCGCGGATTCTAAGAGTTTTGCCTCGTGTCGTTGGAGTAATCGCTCACCTGTTCTTTTCCCCTTTTCAATCAATCAATCAATTACGTACTTTTCGTGGATTTCTCTCCTCCACAGCCAACACGAAACCCTAATCCTAGCAAGATACAATTTCCTTGCCCATATTTCTTTGGCGACTCTGCTGGAAAGGTGTAGAATTCGTGAAGGGTATGCCCACAACTCGAAGTGGGAGAACTAAAAGAAGAGCTGCTTCACCAACAAATAGTATTACCTCACCAAATCCAGTTCCAAGGCAAGTAACTTAAGCCTTCCAAGGCGTAAATCTGAATTTTGACCAACCACTTATTGAAGATGCTTCGAAAGGGAGTTCAACATCACTATACATGGCCAATCAACAACAAACCAACGCAGAAAGGCAAGGCGAGGATGCAAACGGAGAGCAAACGAATGTTGTGCAACTGGAGATGCTCAAGGCATTAAAGGAAGCACGGGAAGGACAATGGATTAATATGGCCATGATGCCAGAGATGCAGAGGAAGCAAGAGGAGATGGGGAACTTCTGCCAGTAGTTGATGCAGATCCCTACCTTCAAGGCCATGTTCCCAGGCAGTTCGCAAGGAGAACAAGCAAGAGTGGAGGACAACAACAATGGCGGCAACAACAAAGAGAACCAGATTGTACCTCCATTGACGGAAAGTCAATCGATTCCAATAATCAACTTGGAGCCCTAGAACAGTGGTGACATGCCACAACCTAGGTTGGAAGCAAGCCAACCTTAGACAACAAACGCTCTTCCCGGAATGGATGAATGGGTAGCACCGGTATCAAGTAAGGTATAAACTTCGCAAGAATTTATAAATAGCTTACCCGTGATCACCTCGTTTGGGTTCCTCGCATTATGACCAGTCACAACAAACGCTCTTCCGGAATCGTTGGCTTTGACTTTTACGGGACGATCTTTTGAGTCACCGTCCCCATTGAACTAGGTTTCGCCATCTTGTATAATCTCGAGCGATATGTCCTTCCTTTCCACAATTATAGCATACCTTGAATCATTGTGGGCGCTTTGGATGATATGTCCCTCTTTTTCGCATTTGTAGCATATATGACCGGTGGTCGTTCTCCTCCTTAGAACCGATTCTTCTTAAGCCTTTGTCATCTTCACATGGTCGTTGTTAAATCTCCTCTTTTAAAATCTCCTCCTCGACTTTCGCTTCTTCTATTTTAATGGCCATGATTACCACCGAGTGGTTACCATTTCTGTCGTCTGTTTCTTTCTCCGCAGTTATCATTATTCTGCATTGATCGCTATCTCTACGATCGATCCTAGTTGTGGTCCCTCAGTTGACCGTACTCGTTATCTCGCTCTAATAATTGAGCCCTGTTTACAACATCTGAATAAAGAGAAAATTTATGAGAAATGAGATACTGACGTATGCCGGGTTTCAAACCTCTAAGAAACATCCGCGTCATACGTTCCTCATTCTCCACCAAATGAGGTGCAAACCTGGATAACTCTGCAAACTTTGCCTCGTACTGAGACACCGTCATGTTGTTTTGTTCCAATCTGATGAACTCCACTTCCTTCATATGACGAACACTTTCAGGAAAGTATTTGTCATTAAATAGCTTCTGAAACGTCTCCCAAGACATGCTGAGTGCGGCTGGATGGGTACGCTTCACAGACTCCCACCAGTAGTCTGCCTCGCCACGGAACATAAAGGTGGCGAATGGAACCTTCTGTTCCTCCGTGCATCCCAAGACATCGAATATCTTGGTAATTTGTTTGACCCATGTTTCCGCCATGATCGGATCTGGCTTTCCTTTAATTCGTGGTCCCAACTCTTTGAACCGATTGGTTTGTGACAACCCGTGAATTGCTATCATTTCCTCCTCAGATTTTGAACACGAGTCTCCCTCGTCGATTTTGCATGAACTCGCAAAAACTTCTAAACATCCCCTCGTTCATCATCTCGCTTCAATGGTGTTGTTCATGGAGAGAACATTGCCAAATGACTGTTACGTTCTCCTCGTTGGTGAGTACAGGGCATCTCCACGGTCTCATTTCCATTGTTAATATTCTCGATCGACATTCTCAAATATTGTCATAAAACAAGGGTTAATTATGGAAATCAATATATCACATAATATCCCTATATCTTGACCAACTAACAAATAAGCTTAGGTAGGACACACTTTAGCGAAGGATTTACTCGTCTCTCTCCTAGTTCTATTCCCCGATCTCCGCCAGAGATCATATCCTAAGCTCGATACCAACTGTGGCGCCCCCAAAATTAGGTATACATCACCCATTCCGAGTTGTCAATACATGGTACGTAAACAACTACAACTTTATTATTACAACAAGAAAGCGTGAGTTTAAATACAAATATTATCTTCTGACAATATCTATACTCAAATAAATCCTCATCACATTTATTGATACATTATTTTACAAAAATGGTGAGGACTACTAAACAACCCTTTCTAAAACCTTCATTCCATACCCCGACTGTGCTTCATTTATATTCTCTCCTCCCGAGAAAAATGGAACAAAAAGGAAAAGGGTGAGCTCAACTAGCTCATAGAAGAATATTATGACTAAGATAATATACAACAAATTATCGTTAGTCTTCAACAGGAAAAAATATAATAGAATACAATAGACAACAAATTTTAAATCAATATTCGCAGTGGAAATAATAATTCATTCATTAGAAGAGTTAAGTAGAGAATGCAAACTACTATCTTTTATGTATGAATTTAAAAGTTCATCGCTCTATCTTTTATCCTGTAACATCAATCAATATACATCATCCGAATCAAATATTCATCTTTGCACTACAGTGCCAAAGATATTCATCGATTAATCATGTTCATTTAAACACTGCTCATCTCTTTGCACTACGGGCCAAAGATATTCTTCAAATCATTCATCTTTGCACTACAGGGCCAAAGATATTCTTAAGAAATCATTCATCTTTGCACTACTGGGCCAAAGATATTCCATAATATCATCATTTAAGACCGAGGATGATGAAAAATATTTTTTAAAGAAACGAATCCAAAGAAACAAAATGACAAGGATTAAGGATTAAGGATTCGTACTTGGTTTTATCCACGTCCAAAAAATACCTCAAAAATAATCATAGTGGTGTAAAATTCAAGAATGATCAAAACATGGATACAATCGAGTTAGTATCCGAAATAGATGTTTTAGACGAAAAGAAGAAATTTTATTTTCCTATGAATAAGTAATCAGATATCGTGAATAGTCAGATCGTGAATAGTAACTCAAACACCAAAGATAGAAATTCCACAAAAACATCTTCACGCTTCATGAATAGTACTACGTGAATAGTAACTCGTGAATAAGAACTCATGAATAGTAACTCGTGAATAGTAACTCATGAATAGTAACCCATGAATAAGTAACCCCGACATGAAAAAGTTCCAAATTTGATAAAAACTTCAGATCAACATTTCAATTATAATGATATTGAAGAAATAATATCATTCTGAAAAAATAATATTCCTTACCTCGAAGATCGGACTTCTAGCTAGAATACCGTATAGTCTTTGAAAGGAACTTGCACCATCTAGCAATACTCAAAGTACACTCAAAATACTCACAAGAATACGCTCGATAATATAGAGAGAAAACTTGGGTTTACGGTGTGATTTTCAATTCTAACCTAAACACCCTATTTATAGGAAAATCTTTAGAACACCAAAGCGAAAAAATTTAATAAAATAATAATATAATTAAACAAATTCAAGCCCACCTTAGACCAACTGAATTCAGCACATTTATATCACATGTGGGATTGCAAAAAACGTTTTTCTTAAATAAAACAATTAAAACTTCCAAAAATCAATTATTTGAGCTTGAACTTCAATAATCCATAATAAATAGCCCTTTCATCGAAAAATTTGAATCTCGAGAGTTTTATAGGAATTTCAATTCTCTACAACTTTGCGAGAAGAAAGTTTTTCCAAATTCCAAATAGAAATTGGAATGAAATCCAAACCAAGCGATTTTACAAAGTTATAATCAAATTTCAAATCGATAAATGGGGTCCACCGACATGTTTAACATGTTTTAAACATTTATTGCAACAAAAAAATACTCTTCCTCCTCAGATACTCATATATCCCACATTCGTTGTAAAAAATATTACAGTTAATATATTATTAAAATAATATATTTAAATGAATTATTTTATCGAGAAAAGATAAAATATTAATTTTCAACAATTGTCATTTTAAAATTTTCTCCATCTATATCCACATAAAATCAATATTTTCCTCATCATATAAATCAATAATTAATTATTCACAAATAATATTACGTAATCACAATATTGACAACCAGGCGCCTCAGAAAGAGGGGCTTTCCAATAAGAATTTCTTCTTCTTGGCGCAAGATTAGGTGACCAAACCTCTCCTTAGACAGAACTTTCTAGACATTGCCAACAATGTTATCTAATAATATTATTCGGATAATATGAATTATTGCTTCGATAATGAAAATCTTGTGTAATGACAATTATTGAAACAACAAAGAATATAAAATATCAACGCACAATTATTAACTCAATAAAATCTTTGAGCGGTAATTATCGTAACCATTATTGAGTAGTGCCTTCTTACGTAAGAATCAATAATTGGTGCAATACTGCAGCTCTGCTCAACAACGCGTATTAGTGTGTTTTAACCACCGGGTATTCCAACAAGATAATTGGTAAATAACTACGCCAATTATTTAAAAACAACTTATATTTGTCATTTTCTTCATCCATTCGCTTTTCAGATTATGGGGCCCACACATGGTCAAGGCAGGTCAGCATTTAATATTCCCAAGCGACAGATCTAATATTCCACGACCAAACGAATATTCTCGACGATAATGAATATTTTATAACCACTTGCTTATTTTGAAATATTTGCGTATTTAACCCTTAACTATCCACATTAATCAAATCAACCCTTACTATTTCAAAATAATAAATAAAGGAAATTCCTTTTTATTTAAAAATTTCGGGGTCTTACAGATATCCCGACCCTCGGAGTTAGACTTTACTCCACCTTACCCGGCATACATTCGGAGGCAACCTTACCCGATAGAGTATATTGAGCATACCCCGCAGTTTCCAAAATACAACGGGAAGAAAGGAAATGCTAGGGAACATATTATCAGGTTCGTAGAGTCAATGTCTCTATGGCTCGGATATGATGAAGTGAAAAACCACAACTTGTTGATGCGGGAATTCAACAAAACTTTGACGGATAATGCCTTCAGTTGGTACTACAATTTGGAGAAGGGGTCAGTCCATGATTGGGATGACCTAAAAATAATTTTTTTTAAGAAATTTTTTTATGCCCAGAAACAGGTAACCATTGTAGAGCTCATGAGTTCAAAGTGGAAAGTCGAATGAGGAGCTATCGATTATGTTGACAAGTTCAGGCCCGTGCAAATCAAATGCAGAGCAATCGAAGAAAAGAACTTGGTCATCATTTGCAATAATGGTGCCTTAGATGCCTTCAAGCCCTACCTCATTACCAAGGCTTGTGATTCCTTCGCGACCCTCTCATCTTTTGCTGAAGACTTGGGAGGAATTATGACATTGCCCATTAGCCATGTAATGGTTACATGGAAGGGCAGGAGGACATCAACTGTGGCTTTGGCTAACTCTTAGTTAAAACCACCAGGGGGCAAGAGGGAGAAACATGAGAAAAATTTTGACCGAATCAGAGGAAGGTCTGGAGACAAATATGCAAAAAAGTCAATCCCGAAGGCTATCACATGCAGTGAGAAAGCATTCAGGGGTCTATATGAACAATGTGTTGAACATGGGGTGGTGAAACCCCCAAGGCCTAGATTTGTAGTGACAGAAGAAATGAAGAAAAGACCAAACTTTTGTGTATACCACCAATACGCGGGACATTCCACTATGGACTGTTACAGCCTGCGGAGGATATACCATGAGAAGCTGACAAATGGGGAAATTGAACTGGGAAAGGAAAACAGTGTTCATGAGAAGCCACTGCCAAACCACAAGGAGAAAGAAACATGCAACACTGTTATCCACAACATAATCCCAGAAGTGGAGATGATGATGGAAGAAAAGGAAGAGTGTGATCCAAGCCTGCGGGTGACGGCATTAATGAATGGGGCCAAGTTCAGAAATTTTTTCGATCAAATAGGATTGGCCAAGGAAGCAAGGATAGAGGCCACCAAGGCAATCATTAAAGCTGTCGAAACGCAGGAGACTTGCATGGCTATAAGCAAAGGATTCGTGAAGACAATGGAAGAAGAAGAAAATAAGATATTTTTCTCTAAAGCTAATAGAGAGATAAAATACCCGCATACAACAGTCATTGTATGTGATGTGATTGTAATCAATGGCATAGAGGTCTTTGAGGCGTTCATTGACAATGGAGCGTCTCAGAAATATTATGCCTTACAAGTGTTTAAACAGTTAGGCTGCCAGAGAGAAGAAGATTGTGAAGGAACAAACAAACATTACAGAGATTCGCCAACCGTAGTACAAGAACCACAGGGCACATCAAGGTGGACATGCAAGTTGGGAAGATCGAGGGCTTGTAATGTTCCATGTTGTAGAGGTACACGCAAAGATATCATGTCTTGTTGGGAAGAGCTTGGCAAAATGACTACGGGTGGTACCCTTGATTTTTCATCAATGCCTGAAAGCTATCTGGAAAGGGATAGAAGTGAAGGTACTAGCAACTCGAAATCCTTTTGGACGAGAGGAGGCACACATCACCGAAGCAACTTTTTTTCGATGATGTCATTTGAAGAGGAGAAACCATATTGCAAGGCCTAATTCCCTAAGACTAGCAAGATGGGAGGAAGTCTTTGGAAGATAAGTTTGTGCCTACAGAAAAAAGAGAAGAAGAAGATCTCTAACACCTGAGAATGTTCCAAAATAAGAAGCTAGTGGTAGTAGACCTGGAGAAAGAAGGAAGAGGAGAAAAGAAAAGGCCAACAAACCCTAAAGATGCAAGAAATATAATAAATGCCAAGCGAATAACCCAGTCAGAGGATGGCCAAAAGACAAAATGGGAGAGGGTTGTTAAACCCGACAGAAAGGTGGTGTTTCGTTTGTGACGGTGCAAGGGGGAAGAGCCCAAGGAAGCATGTGAACCCGACAGCTCAGGAGGTGTCCCCCACTCCAACAATAAAGAAGAAGGAGAAGTTGTGCATCAAAAGGTAGAACTAGCTCCGGAATGCTTTGAGGATAGGCCAAAACTTCAACAAAACGAATTAAAAGAAGTTGATTTGGCGACAGATAGAGGAACGCCAAGGCCGACTTATGTCAACAAGGAGCTGGATGCTAACCAGAAGGAGGAGCTTGTGCAATTATTACTAGAGTATGGGATGTCTTTGCTTGGAATTACGATGAGATGCCCTGAATTGACAAGGATCTTATAGAGCATAATCTAAACATAAGCCCGGAATGAAGCCCGATGAAAAGCAAGCACCTCATAACTATGCACCCGAAGTCGAAACTCAAATAAAAGAAGAGATCAAGAAGTTGTTGGAAGTAGGGTTCATCAAGCCAATACAACATCCAATATGGCTATCCATCATTGTACCGGTAAAGAAATCAAATGGACAACTACAAATATGTGTGGATTTCAGAGACTTGAATAAGGCATGCCCGAAGGACATGTACCCATTACCCAACATAGATACTTTAGTAGATGCAACGACTAATTATGAGATGATGTCATTCATGGATGGGTTTGTGGGTTACAATCAGATAAAGATGTCCATAGATGATGTAGAGTTGACGGCCTTTTGTACCCCGTTTGGGAATTTCTACTATGTAGTAATGCCATTCAGGTTGAAAAATGCGGGCAACTTATCAAAGGGCAATGCACGCAATATTTCATGACATGATTTATGATATAGTAGAGGACTACATGGACGACATAGTAGTGAAATCCAAGAAGGCGACAACTCATGTGGAGGACCTAAGGAAAGTGTTTGAGTGATGCCGAAGGTACAAATTGAGGATGAATCCGAAGAAGTGTGCCTTTGGAATAACGGCTGGAAAATTCTTGGGCTTCTTGGTGCACAACAGAGGTTTAGAAGTGGACCCAGGTAAGGAGAAAGCAATTACAGAGATGCCCCCACTAAAGATGCAAAAGCAGTTGAAAAGCTTTCTAGGGAAAGTTTCATACATGAGAAGATTTATGCCAATATTAGCCGAAGTCACATAACCTTTCGGCAAATTGCTAAAAAGAAAGGCACAATGGGACTGGGGGAAAGACCAACAACATGCCTTTGAGAAGGTGAAAAGAATTTTGGCTTCAGCGCAAACGATGGTAGTGCCACAAAGAGGAATGTCGTTGCAATTGTACATCACATCTACCAAGAAATCTATAGGTGGATTGATCACGCAGGAGGTGGGTGGAGAAGAGAAACCTATGTATTACATCAATGGGATAATCGAGGACCGAAACCACGTATTCACGGTGAGAGGGCATTGCTTAGCATTGGTATTCATTGCGCGAGAAAAATGAAGTATTATTTTCTAGTGCACGAAGTAAGGCTTGGAACAAGAACTTATCCAATTAGATATCTATTGACTAGGCCATCATTAGTAGGAAGACCTTCCAGATGGATGATGATTCTTTCAGAATACGACATCAAGTGTGTAACACCGAAGGTGATCCGATGTCAAGCCTTGGAAGACTTGCTAGCTCAATTTCCAAACGGAGAATATGAACCCCTTTTAAGGATCTTTCGGGTGGAGAAGTAGAATCAATCGTCTTGATGGACGAGGACCCAGAATGGTGGAGTTTGGCTTTTGATGGATCATCTGCAGAAGGTAAAGGCGGAGCAAGAGTGGTGTTGACTACCAAAGAGGGAAATGAAGTGGCCTTGTCATATAAATTGGATTTCCCTTGCACAAATAATGAAGCAGAATATGAGGCGTTCATACTAGGATTGTTGGCGGCTCAAGAATTGGGAGCCAAACATCTTAAAGTAAAGGGCAATTCAAACCTTATAGTGCAGCAAATAAGAGGCCAATTTGGAGTGAAGGAACCTATCTTGGTGCCATATCGAATCAGAAAGACAAAAAGGTGATGGAGGCTTTCAAGAAGGTGGTGATTGAATATGTGCGAAGAGGACAAAATAAATGATCGACGATGCACTAGCAACAAGATGGCGTCTCGAGTCTATGTCCAAGGAGAAGACTTGGATGTAAAGGTAATGAAGAGAACCCTCCCAACCACGGTGCTAGACTTATTCCCCAAAGACATTATAGATGATTAGAGACATGACATCTCCCATCAATTGCAAACAAAGGAAGGAACAATACCAATCGTGGAGCTACATAAGTACAACATTATCAAATGTGTCTTGTATCACAAAGAAGCAGATGGTGTATTAACGCGATGCTTAGGGAGGCAGGCAGCAAATAGAGTCTTGCATCAGGTGCATGACGAGAACTGCGGATTGGCAGACATAGACCTTTATCGTAGGCTACAACGCCAAGGGTATTATTGGCCTGAAATAAAGAAGGAAGCAGATGCCTTACAATGCCAATGTGTTTCATGCCAAGAATACCCTGGGGAGGAGGAATGCTCCTTCATTGATGACATAGCGGATTGACGAATCCCTTTATATGGAGTTCTTACAAAGCGGAAATCTTCCAAACCGATAAGAAGAAGGACGAATTATAATAAAGAGGAAGTCACAACGATTCTTCTTGCAAAATGAAGAATTGTTCAGAAGAGGGTTCAATGGCAAGCCCTTACAGTGTCTAGAACTAGGCGAAGCCAAAGATTTGGTCTACCAAATGCACAAGGATGAACACCAAGGGGGAGCCAAGTTATATAAACATCTTATTGATCATGGTTATTACTGGCCAAAGATGGAAGGAGATTGTCTAGAATTTGTTAAAAAGTGCCACATTTGTCAAATATATGAAAACTTGATCCATGCTCCCGCCGTGGATTTACGAACCTTAGCAACACCATGGCCCTTTCATACATGGAGAATGGATCTTATAGGTCCTGTTCATCCTAATTCCAAGGGTAACATCTGGATTTTAACTGCCACCGAGATGTACATAAAGTGGGTGGAAGCAATACCCTTGAAGAAGGCTACGGGACCAGCAGTGACAAATTTTATCAAGGAGCACATCATTTGCCATTTCGGGATCCCGAAGATCATTTTGTCGGATAATGGAACTCCCTTCATCAATAGGGACATCAAAAATCTGATGGAAAGATATAGGGTGAAACACTACAAATCATCACCCTACTACCCGAAAGGCAACGGACAAGCAGAGGCTACAAACAAAACCTTGATAAAAATCTTATTAAAACCCTGAGACGGTCATCCAAGACATGGGCGTAACAACTACCAATAAGCGTTATGGATGGATATCGAACTTCAAAAAGAAAGCCTACAAAGACCCCATACGCTTTGGTTTATGGTGAAGAAGTTATCTTACCCAAAAATAGAAATACTTTCTACTCGAATGAGACTTCAAGCTTAGTCGAGGAAGAAAACCGACCAAATACTACGGAGGCCTTAGTTGACTTCTGAGGCAAAGCTAAAGAAAAGCTTGAACGGTACCACGAAAGATTACGACGACAATACAATACCGTGTTGGTACCACGACAAATTCTGGTGGGAGACCTGGTGCTCAAAACGACAACTCAAGTCGTGAGAGGAACACCAACCACCAAATTTTACCCCAAATGGGAAGGCCCGTATAGGGTACGAGAGATCTTCAAAAGCGGGTATTGCAAGATATCTCGTATTGGATCAGATGCCGTCTCAGGCCCATTAAACTTGAAGTGGGTAAAGAAATATTATACATGAGAAGAGCATCACAAAAAGTTATACTTTCAACTTCAAAAGTAATCGAGGCACCTAACTATAGCCCTCAGAAGTTACACTTTTAACTTCAAAAGTGATCGAGGCACCTGATTAACTTCCCTCGGAAGTTACACTTTCAACTTCAAAAGTGACTGAGGCACATGAGTATAAGCCCTCAACCCCGAAAGTTACACTTTATCTTTAAAAGTGGCAAACGTTATGCTTTATTCGACAAAAGAAAGAAAGTTATACTTTATCTCTAAAAGTGGCAAACGTTATGCTTTCTTCGACAAAAGCAAGATTTACTATATGAAACGTTATGCTTTTCATTAAAAGCAATTTTATTATTAATGAATTGACAAACTTTCACTTATACTTGAATGTTTTTTTTCTTAAATAAAAAAAAGGATATAAATTCAAGTGTTGGTTTGCGAAAAATATATATACATGTTTTTGACAAAATTCATGTTTGCTTATAATAACTCATCATTATCTTGGGATATTAATTTGAATAACTTGAGATTCAATGATAAATATTAAGTTTTAAGGAATTATTCAAATTAAAAGCAATCAACAAGGTTAAAGAAACTACAATTTGATAAATGAAATATGTGTAAATGAGTTTCCAAAATAGGAAATCGAAAAAAAAATTACTACAACAAGTTATGATCTAAAGGCCAAGACATATCAAACTGAAGTGGAGGCAAAGCTAAAGCTTCCAAGTCAGCAATGGCGGCATCTCGAATCTTAAGATTTGCAGCTTTCAGCTCCCTAACCTGTCGGGTAGTTGACTCTAAGTCCCGTCACTGGCACTCTACATCCTTCAACTTGGCCTCTAGATCTCGAAGCTTGTCCTCTAAATCTTGAGACTGGATCTTCAATTTGTTTTGCGGCTTCATTCAAGCTCGTAAAGTCAGTCTCAAAAGGATTCATCTTCACACTTACATACCGCAACCTCTCGAACATAGTGCAACAAGATTAAAACTTGACTTGAGAAGATCCAGCTTAGCACGAAAAGGAGACATGTAAACACCCACGGCTTCAAGGTCGTCCACATTATCACTAAACTTCTTAAAGTCCTCGACTCGCAAGGAATATAAAGATAAAGTGTGAAACCCAAGAACAAGACCTGCGAGCTGATCTAGGAAGAAGGTTTGGGTGGAAGTTTTCTTAATAATCAATCGATCAAGTATCAGCGGGAACTGAGCTAGAAGACACTCCAGACTTTCCTGACTAGAAGATGATATCTGGAAACCCCTATAAGAAATAAGATCTCTACTTGGATTGAAGGAAGCTATGGCAGAAGCTACTTTAAACGCCACTATGGAATTTGTCGTGACAAGTGATGGAGGAGCAGAAAGATGTTGTTTGGCTGATGATTCCTCAAAGCCTTGGTCACCTGGAGGATACCCAAGGTCACTATAAGGCAAGTGGGCAACATCCGGATGGAGAGCATCAAACAGAGCAAGGGCCTCAACAGGCAAAGACAAATCTTTCATCTTCTTACTCTGAAACAAAATGTCAAAGCATAATATATTATGGAAAAAGAGAGGAAATTCAAGAAGAATTATATATTGACTAAAGAAAGATACTCACAATATATCCAATGGAAAAGAGTCGGAGATGCCACGAAATGGGAATGTCATTTAACCCACCCAAAGTACTATTAATAATGCCCTCCCGAGCAATCACCAACTCGAGAGACTCTTCCTGGGGAGGATGGACATCAAGAATAGTCTCGTAAGGATTCCCCTCGAGGAGGTAGGAGCCTTATCAAGATCTTCAAAGCATCGTGAAGAAGTCATAGGAAGGATTAAGGAAATCGTTGTATCACCAACAAAGCAAGACTTGGGCTTACATCGATAAAGTGTCTTTAGCATTAAGGCTAAAAAAATCATTATCTAAGAAGAAGACGACTCGACATCAATAAGGGTAGGTTGGGAAGCTCACGATCAAGCGTAAGCCACCGCAGCCTACCTCATTTGCGATAAATAGAAATAAACCCAAGAGAACATAATCATCCTCTTCTTCATCGACCTCTGAATATGAAAATCAAGAAAATAAATACATAAGGAAACATGAAAGCAACTATACGAGGGATGAAAGACTAAAAATGGAAATGTCGCAAAAAAAAATACCAAATTTCTACGTTGCTTCTTGACCGGATCCTCAGCTTTCGATTGTTGGGTAAAATCTAGTTACGCACAACACGCAAGTATACGTGGTCAACAAGTAATACAGTGAAAGTAGAGTATCGTTCTCACAAGGAATTATTAATACAAATTACCAAGTACTAACCCTTAATCAAACTAATTTTATTTAAACAATCAATTTAATGTTATAAAGTAAATTACTTAATTAAACTAATTCTAATTACCACTAGTTACAAATCAATTATGGAGATTTAAGATCACAACTTCACTTATTGCTTCATTTAAGTTAACACACTTCCCATCAATTATTCTCTATCCCAAATTGTTAATCAAGAAAACGATAGTAGTAGTATTAACCACCTCTCGATGCACTAATACCGTATTAACGTTAATCCACAATTAAGATAGAAATCTGCTAAACACCTTAATCAACTAACCCACTATATCTCTATGTTAATTACAATTGAAGAAGGTTGAAGAATAAGTTCTCTATCCGATTACATGCGATGTCAAGCATATCTCTACCTTAACACTCATCAAGTTTAAGCTACTAACAAAATCCACGAACACATGCTATCATGATAAGATCTAAATCAATACTTCATCTCTCGAGTTTATATAGATTATCACGGTAATTGATTGCCAATCAATTAAAAAATTAAGTCCAAATCACAATAGACAATCCTCACAATAGAACACAATAATTGATAAATAAGTATATTAAAATAAACAACACAATAAGATCCATTGTAATCTCAAACAAAGAATTAGTTCATTGAATTAAAACTAAGAATCCACAATTGAATAAACAATAAAAGACAAAGATAGAAGAAGATGAGAAGATAGAATCTATTGTCTCAGAGATTTGACGCCCCTCCTCGCTTCTACTTTGAATCTTCAATGGTCTCCAAGTTGCTTCAATCTCCAAAACTCATTAGAACTAGGTTTTGATCTAATTTACTCTAATCTAATCTAATGAATTCTTCCAAAAACTTCTTCTAATCCTTCTAAATATCCTCCTTTATAAGCCTCTTTATATGTCTTTAAGTCCTCTTGGAAGTCCTTGAATCAAACAATCCTTATCTGAAACAATCCTTATCGGACTCAAATTCAAACAATCAATCCCCATATTTGCATTGTAAATAGCAAGCCCCGCTTGCTAGTGGCCTGATATTGATTCTTGACCCCAAGCCCCGGCTTGTTATCAAAGCACAAAAGGGCAAGCCCCGCTTGCTAGTAAGCTGCCAATTATTTTTTATTGCGTATCCTCCTGGTAAAACTAGTCATAACATTTGATCCGGGAAGAGTTACGGGGCCTGCCACCTATCAAATCGAAGATATCGACGAGCTCTACAACTTTTATTCTTTGACTTTTGAGAAATAACGAACGGATGAAGGTCGAAATTGGACTGGAAGTGACTATTATGCAAATGACCACCCAAAACAGCGAAATTCAACGTCCGTTGGTACAAATGTCATAACTCTTGCATCCGAACTCCGATTAGAATGATTTAAGATGTTCCGGAAAGCTAAGAAGACGTTCTACAATATAGTCCAAGTTCCAAGCCAAGAACATGAAATGAACATGAAAGCCCAAACAATGTCCGGATTGTTTTTCTTTAAGGCGTTTTCCTTTTTCCTAATAAATAGTCGCCACACCGCTTCCCAAACGTATAACCTATAAAATGAACACACAATGCATGAAAAATAACTAAGACACATGAATATAAGCAACTAATTCAAGTAAAGATATCGGATAAGTGGATATAAAATCCACTTATCAAATATCCCTAAACTTAAATCGTTGCTTGTCCCCAAGCAACACAACATAATGCAATGCAATGCAATGAAATACAACTAATCTATATGCCTACGAATCCAGCAGTATTCGATAGAATCAAATCTATTCACTTGGCCTTAGAGCAATCAAGAAAACACGACAATACTTCATATCAAAACCAATCAACAATTTCCTAGTCAATCATCAGGTCTTAAACTGTTATTATCGTATATAGTGCGTGTGTGCTCCACAACAATGTTAGCTGATATAAAATCAAATTTAACATATAACAAGTCTCTTCGAAGGCATCATACAGTGTAAACTCAAGAAATCCAAAAACAAGCTAGATCCAACTAAAATCAAACAATTACCAATATTGAGGGTCAACATGGGATACTTATGCTTTATTTTCATCTACGGGGGCTTTTTGTTCTTATTTCCCGTTTTATTAATTTTTTTTTATATACACATAGCTATGCAATGTCTTATTCCCTTAGGCTTTTCAATGCTACCTTAACGAGCTTTCGACCAACGACTCCCAGACCATTAAGACCTTAGGGCGCTAGGTGTAGAGACAATCCCCTCGGGCTTACTTACTCAAATAAACAAAGGCCACAAAACTAGACAAGCACGCCACGGTGTTTATTCATACTTTTTTTTTCTTTTTTTTATATAGCTTATATACCCCAAATATTCTCCCAAACTTAGGTTCTTGTCTAACTTTAGCCATCACTACTTATTCTTGTCATTCTTTTTCATTCAAACTAGCATTATCCTTTAGAGTCCCATTATGTATCAATTTAAACTCAATCAATCAACAAGTTGTTTTTACTCAGTACTATCCTTATTATACCAGCTTTCAAATGAAAAAGACTCAATTCCTAACAAGAAATCACATCAAAGCTCTAATAGTCAAGATTATACTTTGTCTACTCAATTCCAATCTCATCATCACCAAAACAAATTGAACTATCTAATAAATGAATCATGCAAGATGAACATAATGACTAACTATTATTTTTGAATTTTGATTTTTGATTTTTTTTAATAACCTAAACTAAATTAACAACATATGCAATAAACATAACATAAACATGAAACTAAACATGCAATAATGAACTAAACTAAACTAAACCCCCCCAAACTTAGTAATTACAATGTCCTCATTATAAGAATATAGTGATAAGTAGAAAAGAACTTCCTTGTAATCAGCAAAGCGTGAAGTGATGGTGGCGATGGTGGCGACGATCATTTTCCTATCCATTAAACCTCCAATACCTGCAATGAAGAGACAACATGGATTAGATTATAAGAGAGCCTAATAAGCAAATTAATTCCTATCTACTAAATAAACTAGTAAAGCATATAAATAGAAAAATTCCTAGATTGCCTCCCGATCAACATTGGTTTATAGTCTTTTCAAATGACTTTGTTTGGTCAACGATATCTAATTCCTCTTCGAAAGTTAAGGAACCCTCCATCCATCGGAAATAATATAGCTTTTGGTAGGTTCCCATTTACGATGGCCAATGCATCAAAGTCACCTAGCATGCTCTGATTTGGTATGATCTCAATCAAGAACGTCCCACAGCTAGGTGTTTTCTCCATTGTGTATGTGATCACTTTGGGGCATGGAAGCTTGTCACACACAATGGGCTCTTCGCTCTATCTTCTCTTCTCTTCCCACCATGGATTGAAAATTGTACTCACTCTTATGTCAACAAGAGCTTCACCGACGATATGACTACTACTAAGTGGGCATGATTTTGCAAATCGACCAACTCTTTGATCTTTGGTGGAGACCCATTTAGATCTTCGTGGACCTCTATTTCATTATCCCCAATTGTCTCCACACTTCCTATATCTTGTGGCTCATCCAGTTACAGATTTGGTTCAGGTTCTCCATCATTTTCGTCATCCATGTCATAAAGCCAAATGTTTGGAGGAAGGTTGCTTATGTCTTTGGTCATTTGCTCTATTTGATCCGCAAGATTTTGACTTTCCCGCGCTTGATTATTCATCTTCTCCTCATCTACTATGAACTTGACAAATAATTCCCCACCTTGAATTTTTTATTTCAGTCCTCTAAGCCATGTATTGAGGACCATTGGTTGAGGTTGTGAAACGTTGTTCCATCCATTTATTAAAATTTTGGATTGACAGCTCCTGACTCCTTATCAGCTCTTCTATTTTTGCTATACTCCTTAACATGAATTCCTTAAACTCTGAACTGACTTCTTGTCGCCTTGGAGGTGGATATGAGAATTCCATTGTATATGTTCGATTTGGAGCATAGAATTGATCTTGATGAGTATGGCTCCATGAAAAATCCGGGATGATACCCCAAACTTGATCATAATTATCATATGCATACCGATTGAGGTAGTTACCACCATACTATATCGCCCAAGATTTGATGGTGCATTGATTACTCGGGTGATTGCCAAAGACAATAGTCACATATAATCGCCATCCTTCGACTCTGTTGGGCACAAGCAACGCCTAACCTCCTCGAAAGTTCTTCAATCAGGCCGACATTGCGGAAAGTGTCGCGAGTCTCGTCAATCTTCCCTCCTTTGAAGTCATTCTTGCCATCCTTCGACTCATTGGTCAAGCGATAACCTCCAACGCCTTCAAGTTGCCTCACTTTGTATTGGCTCTATAGAAGATGTATTAAGTCCATCATTCCTTGTTTCCTTGGTCGAGTCATGTTCGTAAATGGCAATTGATACGCAAAGTCATCCATGGTACCAGAAAAGAGAGAAATATAGGAAGAGAATTAAAAATAAAACTAAAAATGTTTAAATTAAGACTAATTTGATTGAAGCTAATATTGGTAAAAAATATTAAACTAATTCCCCGGCAATGGCGCCAAAAACTTGTTGGGTAAATCTAGTTACACACAACACTCAAGTATACGTGGTCAACAAGTAATACAGTGAAAGTAGAGTATCGTTCCTACGAGGAATTATTAATACAAATTACCAAGTACTAACCCTTAATCAAACTAATTTTATTTAAACAATCAATTTAATGTTATAAAGTAAATTACTTAATTAAACTAATTCTAATTACCACTAGTTACAAATCAGATTATGGAGATTTAAGATCACAACTTCACTTATTGCTTCATTTAAGAGTTAACACACTTCTCATCAATTATTCTCTATCCCAAATTGTTAATCAAGAACACAAAAGTAGTATTAACCACCTCTCGATGCACTAATACCATATTAACGTCAATCCACAATTAAGATAGAAATCCGTTAAACACCTTAATCAACTAATCCACTATATCTCTATGTGAATTACATTTGAAGAAGGTTAAAGAATAAGTTCTCTATCCGATTACATGCGATGTCAAGCATATCTCTACCTTAACACTCATCAAGTTGAAGCTACTAACAAAATCCTGAACACATGCTATCATGATAAGATCTAAATCAATACTTCATCTCTCGAGTTCATATAGATTAACACGGTAATTGATGGCCAATCAATTAAACAATTAAGTCCAAATCACAATAGACAATCCTCACAATAGAACACAATAATTGATAAATAAAGCATATTAAAATAAACTACAAAAATAAGATCCATTGTAATCTCAAACAAAGAATTAGTTCATTGAATTAAAACTAAGAATCCACAATTGACTAAACAATAAAAGACAAAGATAGAAGAAGATGAGAAGATAGAATCTATTGTCTCAGATTTGACGCCCCTCCTTGCTCCCTACTTTGAATCTTCAATGGTCTCAAAGTTGCTTCAATCTCCAAAACTCATTAGAACTAGGGTTTTGATCTAATTTACTCTAATCTAATCTAATGGAATTCTTCCAAAAACTTCTTCTACTCCTTCTAAATATCCTCCTTTTATAAGCCTCTTTATATGTCTTTAAGTCCTCTTGGAAGTCCTTGAATCAAACAGCTTGAAACAATCCTTACCGGACTCAAATTCAAACAAAATCTCCTCTTTCCGCGCATACCCAAGTCCCGGCTTGCTATTTGCCTTATAAATAGCAAGCCCCAGCTTGCTAGTGGCCTGCTATTGATTCTTGACCCCAAGCTCTGGCTTGCTATCAAAGCACAAAAGGGCAAGCCCCGGCTTGCTAGTAAGCTGCCAATTATTTTTCTCTTGCAGCGTCCTCTGGTAAAACAGTCATAACTTTTGATCCGGAAAGAGTTACAGGGCCTGCCACCTATCAAATCGAAGATATCGACGAGTTCTACAACTTTCATTCTTTAAGTTTTGAGAAATAACGAACGGATGAAGGTCGAAATTGGACTGGAAGTGACTGCTATGCAAATAACCACCCAAAACAAATAAATTCAACGTCTGTTGGTACAAATGTCATAACTCTTGCATCCAAACTCCGATTGAATGATTTAAGATGTTTCCGAAAGCTAAGAAGACGCTCTAAAATATAGTCTAAGTTCCAAGCCAAGAACATGAAATGAACATGAAAGCCCAAACGATGTCCGGATTGCTTTTCTTTGCATTTTCCTTGCTAATAGTCGCTCACACCGCTTCTAAATGTATAACCTACAAAATGAACACACAATGCATGAAAAGTAACTAAGACACATGAATATAAGTAACTAATTCAAGTAAAAGATACCGGATAAGTGGATATAAAATCCACTTATCATGGATATACTAGAACTAACATCGTCAAGAGGGTGTTTCGATGATGGCTTTAAGCGGAGCCTAATAATGGGACGACTAATCGGGACCACAATAGAAGTAATAGGAGGATCCACCTCAGATTTAGTAGTGGTGGATGATTTCGCTTTAGAATGAGTGATTCTCATTACCTCGGCACTAGAGGATCCCTAGGGAGGAGCTGGAGGAGGTATCTGTGATAGAGATACCTGAGACGAAGCCCGTGGTGGAAGAATCCTGGAGGTAGTAGGGGCATGTGTGGAAAAAATATTTGGGTCAGTTCGAGGATGAATGTCTACTGACTGAGGATGAGAAGACGTAGGCATCAAAGCGTCACGCTCAATGAGACAACTACTGGTTGACCAGTGTTCTGAACGGACATTGGTCTTAGGATAACATAGCAACCTAGCCCATTGGAGACGTTCAGGAATAGAAATTTGTAGAGAACAAATCAAAGTATCATCCTCCCACCTTTTAAGATTGACTTTTCAATAATTACGCTCGCTGGTAGTATATCACCCAATCTGAGAATCATTTAGTATAACAAAAGGAAGGGATTTATGAGGTGCATTTAGAGGCCTTGGAAATGCCCATGTAAAAGAGGGAAAGGTAGAGACGAGGTTGAGAAGGGCAGTCTCATAAGTCTCCCGACAAGTGTGGCCAAATGGACAATCCTGATCAAATCCAAACTGCCTCATGACCCTGTGAGGAGAATAAAGCACAGTGCCAAAACCATTATCTTCAACGAAATAGGGAAGCTCTGCAGCCTGAAGGAAAATGAACCAGGACAGCGAAGAACCACTCAATTCATTGATGTTTGAGTAGGAGCGAAAGTTATGCCTATAGAAGTGGGGCGGGACGACCGCCACTTTTTGAAACAATGGTGTAGGGACGACAATGAAGCATGAAGAATCATTGATAAAATGTCAGAATCTGAACTAGATCGGTGATCAATCCAATGAAGTTATCAGGGGGGACAATGTTAGGTGATGAAAAAGGATTCGAATACTTCTTTTTTTTCTTAGGAAGATGTGCAGGAGTAGAATATCTCAAAAAGTGCTCGAAGAGAAAGATCTAAAGAAAGGAGCAGGGAATGAAGCAATTTACGTCATACCTGAGTAAATAAATAAAAAGATTGATAAGAGAAAAAGAATAGAAAAAATGCAGTGTGAAAGACAATAAAAATATGAAAATGAATACCTCCCAATAGATTCCCTTATAGTGAGAATGGTTTCATCCAAACGACGATATAATGTTCCTAAGAAGAAAAGAGCAAGAGGAAGATTTAGACCTCGGGATAACAAAGAAGCCAAACCAAACGTGCGGGTCGAAGGACCATCTACAGGTGACCCGGGAAAGATAAAACGGGATAACCACATAGTCAAATAAGCAACCAAGGGAAAAGGGCAAGGCTCCTCATAAAGAGCGAGGACAGACTTGTTATAGTCAAAACTATTTTTAGTGGTAGACTCAGAATCCTCAAGAAGTAGCGTACCCAAGATAACCAAGAATTCTTTTGTTGGTTAGAGGTCTCAAAGTTTGGAAGGAGCGTGTCACCCTGAAATCGCGAGATATAATTGGGAGCCCGCTTAAAAGCTTTCGTCAAGTATGTAATGCACTAAACATCTCTAGGAGACAAGCTAGAGATGCTACAGGAAGTCGAGGCAACAACAAGAAGGCTACAAGATATAATCCATAATGAGTTCATAGAAAAAAAAATGAAATAGAAAAGAGGATTACTGGTAAATGGCATAAACGTCCTCTAGAGTTGGGGTGAACTCCCCCCAAGCAGTGACAAATATAAATGTGGAAGAACACCAACGTGAAATTAAAACGGTAAGAGCATCATGATCTTGTTAGATACAAAGATCCCTGCATAGCTGAATGCAACGCAGAATGTCGACCCTCTCTAGTATATCCACGTAATCAGAATTTGCGAGAACCTCGTCGGTCCAATGTTGCCACCCCTGATGACGATTGGATGAGTCAGATATGAAACAAATGGGACTGTAGGGGTACTTCTATTTTTCTATACATATACGGGGAATGCAAGAATAATAGGGAAAACTTTCTAAGCTTGCGCAAGCCGTAGCATATAGAAATAAGCCTGCCTTCTCAGGAGGAGAAAAGACTGCGATCATAATTCTTCACTTGCTCCCAGAAAACGTCAGAAGACCCATAAAAGGGAGCTTTTCCCCACTCATTGATGAAGGGAACTTCCTTAGTAGTTTTCGGGTCTATGGAACGTTCGCTGGAATTGTCATGCAATAAGAAAAACTTAACATGAGAATTCTAAAAGCAAAGAAAGAAAGTGAATAAGCATTTAAAATTAACTGCTTACCATAACAAGAGAGAAAGTATGAAACTTAAATAAGAAGACTTGACTCAGGAAAGAGAGATCACAAACACCTGAAAGAAGAAGAAAAAAAGAGCACAAGCATTAGGAGCCATTCAAATAAAAATAAGGCAGAGGAATAACAAAAAAATGTGAAGGAGGAGGCCATTAGGTTGTTCCCCCTAGGGATTGGCCCATAGAGTTTAGCCACCTAAGGAGCTCTCTCCTCTTACATTTAATTTCTCCTTGCTCGTTGAATCAATTGATTGGAATAAATGTTACTTTATCTGAATATCCGAGCCAAGATCCTTGTTAAGGTGAAATAACCCAAAATAAATTCTTCCTCCTTGCGGTGTTATTTTTCTTTGAGAATATCCAAGTCAAGATCCTTGTTAAGGTGAAATTGCCCGGAATAAATTCTTTATCGTTGCGGTGTTGCCTCTTTTTCCTTGAGAATATCCGAGCCAAGATTCTTGTTAAGGTGAAATGGCCCGGAATAGATACTTTCTCCTTGCGGTATTGTTTTTTTTTTCTTTGAGACTATCCGAGCCAAGATCCTTGTTAAGGTGAAATGGCCCGAAATAGATATTTCTTCGTTGCGGTGTTGTGGTCCGAAAAAAAATTACTATAATCACCGAAAAAATAGATGAAATAATCACGAAGAATTGGCCAAACAAAAAAAAAATGAAGACCCGATAATTTTTTTAGCCAGATAAGAGAGGGATGGTGGTTCTCCCACGTGCCTCGTCATGACATGAAATTTGGGACAAACATGGAAAAATAATGGCAATCACATGATATATATATATATATATATATATATATATATATATATATATATATATATATATATACTTATTAATTATATGTTTACCACCAATAAGATTTCCATTTGATGTGGGTTCATCACTTGAATCACCCATGTTAATATTATGGATTTCAGAGAATATCAAGGAAGGAAAAAACAAAAGTTTGTTTATCACATTATTGGAAGCTCCTCTGTCATGATGACTGAAGTAACAACTGATAAAAGTGACCACATAGAATATTGAGCCCAAAAATGATCATTATCTCGGCGCTTCAAACAGATTATGCCATTATTCCTGCAAATATGGAATTAAAAAAGTTTTTGACACAAAGGATAGCAGGCCCTTTTATAAAAAGAAGTACAGTAACATCATATAAAGGCCAAGATCTGATTAAGACCATAATAAATCTAGTGCGAGAAAAGTAGAAATTTGCAATTATTTCTACTTGGATTCAATGAGATGTCAACAAAGAAACATCCAATAATTACAAGAGTACAAGAAACTCACAACTCGACCAAGAATTCTACGAAACAAGACTATGAGAATAGCTAATGAAGCGGAGAAGCAATCCACAACAATGGCGTGATAAATTAAGAAGACCACAAATCGCAATCCCAAACTCACGAAATCAACAGATTATGTTTGAGAAATTTGAGTCCCCATTGAATAACTTCGGAGAATCTCTTGTCAAGTCGAAGCGGCCCAGATGAGTAATTTCTGTTGTGTTCGAAAAGCAAATAAGGCCATAAGGATTTGACTTTGTATTTGGACTTTTGAAGTCTGAATTGCGGGTTGCGGAGTTACGGAGTTCATGGGTTGACTATAAGCGATTAAGTTATTTAGTTTGATTATAATCTTTATGGTTCAAAATTGAACTGAATATGGTATGAAATATTGGATTTGCAAGAATTCATGGGGAGCTAACTGAGGCAAGAATGGTTATTTAATGATACGAAGAGATAGCGGCGTTGAAGGAGGGATATCGATGTGTAGTAATCGCCATGCATGGTTAATATCCTATTGCATAAATAAATTCTTCTCTCGCTTCTAAGAAAAGGAATAAGGTAAAATAAGAAGGGTATCTTCAAATTTTAACCTAATTGTTTTCCTAGATATATGGCAAGTTACAATATTTGTAATTGAGGAGGATGCAAAGTCACAAATTCAAAAAAAATAAATAATAATAATAATATATATATATATATATATATATATATATATACACACACACACACACATTATGGAAACAAATATTCTATTTCTAAATAAAAAAGATTTGATCTTGTGTCCAAAATAAAATAAAAGATGATTTGATATTATTTACAAAATAAAATAAGATTTAATATATATATATATATATATATATATATATATATATATATATATATCCTGTAAAGAGTCCTTACTTTCTTAAAATGCGGACTTTTTTTTAGTTGTTTTAAAAAAAAATCAAAAAAAAAAAATAGTATTTTAACAATAGTAAAGTGGCCCTCATACATGATCGGCTTACAGATATATATATATATATATATATATATATATATATATATATAATCCTTGTTTTCAAAATAAAATAAGATCTTATTTTATTTTGTAATATATAATTTGATTTGTCTAAATTTAGTTCCCCAAAAAAAATAAAATGTATATATATATATATATATATATATATATATATATTGGGGTAGTCCGCCGTGTATTATAAAAAAAAAGGTGTTGAAATGGGTCTGGAGGCTAATTAGATGATTATAAAGTGATCATAGTGGCACTAAAGGAGGGATGTGTGATATTATCAAGAAGTATTATTACATAGATATATATACCTTACTGTGATTCATGGAGATTGGCGCCCATCGAAGGGAAGAACCCTTGATTCGCTCATCCGGTAATATACTGAGCAAATTAAATAAATGATGGTAGTGGCATATCATACATCAAATTCTCCACACGTGTCTAAAAATTTTAATTGTATTAAAGTACTCTTTAATTGTGTCTTGCAGTTTATACAACGACATATATGCATGCATGTAGCGCTAATTATATATTAAGTCTAGCAATATATTATATTCAACACATGATAAGTTATTTTGTTGAAGTTCGTATATAATTTTGTGTGCTATACTCTGTTATACATATATCCCCACATACTTTTTCGTATGATATTAAAAATTTTGTTGATCAAGCTATTAATTAATTAATATTTAATATACAATACCAAATCTATAATATATATATTGGGAAGATTTGATCTTGTTTTTAAATAAAATGAGAAAATATTTTATTTTATTTTCAAAAAATAAAATAAGATTTTATTTTTATTTGGTAACATATGACTTCCAAATTTAATGTGATCTTAGTTTTCAGAAAAATTAAAGAAACAAAGATTGAGCAGGATTTGAGAAAGATTTTCAAGATATCTTGGGAGAGCTTTTCTAGGGGTCCCCTCTCCAAGAATTTTCTGTTTTCAAGACTTACACGATCGAGCTCCGCGAATTTTTAAAAAATTTGAAGCAATATTCACAAAGTTAAAGAATTTTGCACGATTTTCACTCCAAAGATGCGACCCTCGTGCAGGGGGCAAATGAGGGCCCAAGTGTAAATTAGGGTTCATTTGACCTAATTGAATTAAATGCACAAATTAAGATTCGCATTATGATCAAATGAAAAGACTAAGAAATTTGAAAATAAAGAGGCAAGACCGAGAGAATCTTTCACGTGTCCCGGCGAGAAGACACGTGAAAGGCGACTCATTTGAAAATTGATTGAGGATTGGATTGGTGGCTTTGAAAGAAAGAGACGATCTGGACATTACTCTGAAGACTAAGGGTAAATTTGGGATTTCCCCAAGATCATGTGCCTAGCACATGACTACTCTCCAGAAAACCTTATAAATAACCCTTCCACTCCATTGGGAAAAGGACCTCACTTTGGACTCTTGGACCTTTTGGAAGACTATGAGATTTGGAGATTCTCTCTCAACTCGAAGACTCAAAAAGGCTGTCTGAATCATTGCTACCCTAACAAGGTTCTCGGATTCTAGGAGTTCTGCCACGTGTCGTTGGATTAATCGCTCACCTGTTCTTCTCCCCTCTTCAATCAACCAATCAATTCCGTACTTTTCGTGAATTTCTCTCATTTTCAGCCAACACGAAACCCTAATCCTAGCAAGGTACGATTTCCTTGCCCACAATGTTCAAGATATATTTTTCTTTATTTAAACTTTAAAATTTTTATGATATGATAACATAAAGTAGGTAAATATATACAGCCTCAGTTCTGAAATATAATATCAAAGTTAATAAACGTAATTTGAGATATTTTTAAATTTTAATAAAAGTAATAAATTAGTAGCACGTTTTAGAAAGTTTATAATTTTCACAATTTATTTTCTAAAAATAAATGAATTCCAATGAATTTTAAATTTTAAATTTTAAATTGACTTTGAAATGTCAATATTGATGTATATTTTAGAATGAAGAAAATTGAATTAATTTTATATTTAATAAAATTCATTTTAATATGAATATACAATAATACATAGTTTTAAGTTGACTTTGAAATGTCCATATTGATGTATATTTTAGAATGAAGAAAATTGAATTAATTTTAATATGAATATACAGTAATACATAGTTTTAAGTTGACTTTGATATGTCAATATTGATGTATATTTTAGAATGAAGAAAATTGAATTAGTTTTATATTTAGTTAAAATTCATTTTAATATGAATACATAGTAAAACATTTTAAAATTTAATGGCGAACACACTACAAAAAAAAAAAGGGCCATAATAAATTCAACCGAGAAAAGCCAATTAATCCGTTTCAAACTTTATTCTGATAAGAATCAGTTTTCAAATTTATTGGAGAATATTAAGATGACCCAAATATTCAGTACTGTTCATTAATTGCATGCACTAATGAGATTGCTAAATTTAAGCAACTCTACTGATCTTATTTGGACAGAAGCCGGGGACGGGGACGGGGACGGGGAGGGGGGCGTTGCTGGGTGGAGTGGGGGTGGGGTGGGGTTGGGTAGGGTAGCGGCTGATGGTTGAGTATGGAAGAAATCGGAGAGTAATGATAATAGTTCAGTAATGATAATATCATAAAGTAGTGATTTTAGGAGATAATAATTAAATTAGAAATGATAATATCATAACAGTTGACATTATCAAAATAGTTTAGATTTGTAGTGATTTAGGGGATTATAAATTCAAAATATTAATTTGGGATTAAAAAAGTAATGATTTTAGGAGATAATAATTAAATTACTAATGATAATATTAGAACAGTTAACATTATCATAACAGTTTAGATTTGTAGTGATTTATGGGATTATAAAATCAATATATTAATCTTGGATTTAAAAGTAGTGATTTTAGGAGATAATAATTAAGTAGCAATAATATAAAAACTGGAATAACGGATGACCATATTAATTAGGTAGGACAAGTGTTTTGTTAAGGGTCTTAAGGGATAGCAGATCCTCTGTCCCCAATTTTCCTGTCTCCTTTGTGTCCCTCCACTTATATTTTGACACCTATCTTTTTATTTAATTTTAAAATTAATTGGTGTTAAATAAGAGGTTAGATGTCAAAATATAAGTGGGGGGACACTAGGAGACAAGAGAATTGGGAACAGAGGATCTGCTCTCGTCTTAATCCCAAAATAATAGACGTTTTAGGGTATTTTTTTTTCCAAAATATCTGACGTTCTACAATCCCAAGAATATTTTGGCATTTGTTTTCCCTCTCTACCCTTCCTTCCCCACCATAATTATCAGATTCAGTAGGAAAAAAGACGCAATATTAATTAAGGGTAAAATAGTAAAATTATAACTATTCTTAATCTTTGTGAAACTCTCTAAAAAGTCTATTATTTTGGGATGGAGGGAGTATTAATTAGGCAAGACTTGTTTTGAATTTTGAGGATGACAAATGTCGAGTTATTATGATTGTCGTATCTTTGCGTTTTAGTATATTTAATAGATTAAGTTGATTTCATTTTTGGTTAAAAACTTTCTCCCAAAAAATGGGAGGATTTGAAGGGATCGGATGAAAAAGTTAGATATTTTATATTATTTAAAGTCATCTTTCCAAAATAAATCATGTCATTTAGTACATTAATATGTAAGAGTAATATAGTAATAGTGTAATTTGAAAATAAAAATATTTTTCCTTCCCTGTTTATAAATTCACAAACAAGAAAAAATATAATAAAAATCTCTCACTTCCCTTCTTTTCTAAAACACACAAATATTACAAGGCAAAATTATAATTCATTCTCATCCCTTCTTCTCATATACTTTTCTTACGCATAACATCCCTCCCAACTCACAAACGCAACATTAACTTTCTCATCATTAACCAAAAATAAAATCAACTTTACCTCTAAATCATTCATTCCTCCATAAAAAAGCTCACAAACATGACATTAATTTGAGAAATTTTAATTATTTTTCCTTCTTAACTTCCTTTTCCCCTTCAAAAAACTTGCATGTTAAAGACCGGCCTAGACTACAATAATGTATTACTCCTTCAAAGAATTACGTTAAATTCATACCTATTATAAATATGCCAAAATCACCTCTCAAAATCCTACCATAAAAACCTCAAAAACTCCATAACTCACAACCCAAAAAACCCTCCACATCCACGCAATGTCTTCTCAAAGACACACTATTTCGCTAACCCTAACCCATTTTTTCTCCTCATTTTGTCTTCTAATTTTTCCTTCGTCAACAAATGCATTACCAGCCTCAAAATTAATCAACCAAGCGTGCAACATTTACATCCCAGACTATAAAGATTGGAACATAACACAATGCATAGAAACCCTAGAATCCGATCCTCGGATTTCGTCTGTAACAAATCTCCCAACCCTAGCAATCACCATTATAGATGTAGGAGTCACCAACGCAACCAATACGCGAGCATTCATTCGACAAAAGGTTAATGGTGAATTAGAGCCGGCCCTTAAGTCTGCTCTAGTGGGATGTGTTGTTTGGTATAATGATGCTATTGAAAAATTCAATAGTGCCTTGGCTATAATTAAAGAAGACAATGGCTATGATTCTGCAACATTTGTGCTTCAAATGGCTGTCCATGATATTATCTATTGTGACAATTTGGTAGCCTCTACAAATGTTCAAGATTCATCTATTTCTATTGCGAATAAATTATTGATGTTATTTAGTTCGGCTGCAGGGCAGGTTACAACTATTCTTTATGATCAAATTAATGAACCTTCACCACTACCATCAATCTCACCTTTTTAATCAATATGTTCTTTCATCTTAGTACCAAATATATGTTTTTAATTTTTGAACTTAAGTTTTACATTTATATTACTGTTTTACAAACTATGTCATTAATTGTATTTACTCTAGATAAGAATTTACATGTTTTTATCACAATATTTAAGATTCTTAATTAAGTTATTGTATGGTCGTTTTTACTTCTTTTTTTTTTCAAAAAAGTATGCTTGGTTCTTAAGGCCAGGATTAGGTTTTAGGAATTTGTGGATATATAAGCCTTTTAGTTTATTTATTTATTTTTGAAATAATGTATATATATGGGATTAGATATCCCTTCCATTACACATATCTTCTAATTTTCTTAATACATATTTAGCAATACAATTATTGTTTTTAACGATACTTTCAGCAACACATGCAATTGATTACAATAAATTTTATTGAGTCTAATTGTTTGTGACGAATTTTATTTATCACTAAATGTAACACTTATGTTCAATGATATACGTAATTTAAGGGATCCTATTCCATATAATCGATATATATGATTGAAATGGTTTTACAGATAGTATTACTCTTCTTTTGTTAGGTTTGAAAAACAACAGAAACTAGTAATAATGAAGGTATAATGATATATTCTTGTGAATTTATATTTCGATTTTTTAATTATAAGTCACGTTGATAATTATAATTAATAATATTTTAATAATATATTTAATATTATGAACCAATTTTATAATTATATCCAATTTCATATATAAATATAAGTTAAAATCGTAATTCAACATAAAATCTAGTAATTCATGGCCAGACTAATAATATGGCGTTATAACTCGCGGTTATTTAAAATCATGAATACATGACACGAGTAACGTACATCATATTTATAGGTATATTAATAAAAATATACGGAGTAATTAAAGGACCTGAATTAAGGAAACCAACCAGCATTAAAGAAAGAGATTAATGCCAATTAAACTTCTAAACATTAATACTCCAATGTTTAGAATTAGTTAATAGGAGTATTAGTCAAATTTGTTATGAAGTTTAGTATTGAGGTATAAAAAGAATTTTTAGAAAAAAATCATAACCACCTCTTCCCATCTCTTTTAACATTTTCACAAATTTGATCTGATCAAAAATTAAAAAATATATATTTTCACTAAAACATTTAAGTAAAATCACGTGTCATATTTCAAGAATAAATCAGAAAAGATAAATGTTATGGAGTGTTTGTTGTAGGTCATGATGGATACCCACCAAAACACAAATTACATACAATTTTTTTAGACTCGGATCGACATTGAACCGGAAAAGTTATCGGGTTGATGAGTTACTAGTTCAACCAGTGAACCATTATTGAACCGTGGACGCTCATAAATGTATAAAAATATATATTATTAGTCATTAATACAATTTTAGAAAATCTCATTTTTATGAACTAAAATATAATAAATTTGAGTTATAATATTACTAAAAGGGGTTAATTTTAATATTCAAAAACTTTTGGTACAAAAAATATTAAAATAAAATAAAATGTGTTCACCGGGTCAACTTAACCGGCTGAACCACTGGTTCGATCAGTAGTCAATCGATTTAATCAGAGTTTTGACCTGGTTCAACCGGTCCAAACCAGACCGAACATAGAACCAGTTCCCAGTTCAACCGGTTGAACCGGCCAGTCCGGGTCGGGTCTGAAAATAGTGATTACGGGTTATTTAATTCACTACAAGAAAAAGGCTTTTCTACGACCACCAATCAGCCACTGCATTCGGTCTCCAATGGACATCAGCGACCGATTGCGGACGCTAATATAGGTCACACATAATCTGGTCGCTGTGTGAACATCAATGACCACTGTTAGTGACCATAATATCGTGATCGCCTAATAATGATCGCGTCCATCCGTCATTTGGTGAAAGTTCTGTGTGTCAAGTGTCGAGGTGGCGTGACCCACGTGTCAACGACCAACAATAGTGACCGACGCGTGATCGCTAGCACCCTCGAGCCATATGTGGTCATTTGAAAGTATTAGCGAATCGCATCTTGCCGTCGTGAATGCTTAATTTTAAAATTTATTTTTTGTTGTTTTGTGGATTTCTCAAAAAAGTTTTACATGTTTTGTACCTGCTTTATATCCCAACACACAACAATATATATAAACTTCTATCCATATGCAAACATATAAACCAACACCAAATAAACTATATAAAAAACTAATAAACGAATATGAAGTCGATAAATATATACAAATGTTCTTTAAGTAACATACAATCGTCCAAAGAATGAATATAAAAGTACAATACTTAACAACATTGGCGATCGAAAACAAGCCTAGATCGTCATGCATCATCGCCCAAATTAGTACGAGGTTGTAATTAACAAAAGAGTAAAACAAGTTACATATATATAGTATATATGTTAATACATGTATAACTTATGCAAAGCAAAGTGAGGGAAATCTAAACACTAAGAATTATTTAAACATAAGTAATTAGACACAATATATATATATATATATATATATATATATATATATATAAGTGACTAATTTGATTGTAATAAGTACTAAGATTACCTCGTCGCCATCCTTATGTTGGTCTTGATGTCGCCATCAGATATTCTAACTCATCAGGACTCGAGTCGCCAGGATGTCCGCTTAATATACTGAAGAAGATCACGGTCTCAATGACAGATCGCTCTCACACAATCAGCAGGAGTATGAAATGATGGTCAATTCGATAATCGTATAGACTAGGTAGCAGAGTTGCCTATGCCACTAATGGTTAGGCGTTGTCGTCCTTGGCCTTGACCTTTGACGTAGTTCTTCTTCACAACTAACACCCTCTCCCACAATTCTTGATCAATCGAGGAACGTGGAGTGCTTTCAGGATAACACTCGTTCAGTAAACTCTTATAAGTGTCCTGTTAGTAGGTTAACAATTAAATAGTTAAAATAAATATAAAAATCTAAAGAATGACATAAAATTTTATAATTAACATCAAAGTTATAAAAAATTATTACCGCTATCTAGATAGCCTCAGGCATACCATCACGGGTGGCCACATATCCACGCATCACGGGTCCAACAAGAAATTGCACCGGATCCACTCCAAGGTTTCCACTCCTGTCCAAGCTAGGCATGTCCTCATCACCTTATAATCAGATACCCGGTAAAGTGTCAAGATTCTTGGTAATCAGATGACCAAAAAATAAGTGGTAATCAGAGATTACCACATAGTGGTAATCAGAGATTACCACATAGTGGTCATCATAAAATGTTTATTTAAACAAAAATTTCCTTTATATTTAATAAATGGGACATAAATATCCTTATTAATGAAAATATATATTCAACTCATGAAACTTCCTTCCTAGAAAGAAAAAAATTAGAGAAAATTTATGTCTCAGCAAAATACTCGTAAAGATATTAATAACACACATGGCCAATTTTTCTTCCGACCCTTGATACAATTGTTTTCCAAGAATATTGTGTAGGATATGTAAGCCATGTATATGGGAGGAACTTAAAAGGACTTTCGATTCTTTGCACCCCATTTTGGTCTTGCAGCTATGGGATGGGAGGAAAAGAAGGGACGAATAGAATCACTGCATTATTTTAGTGTAGTAAAATATGATACCAAAAGAATTGATTGTTGAGCCCTATTGGGTGGGAAACTCTCAAGTACGGTTCTAAGGGAAGGAATTGATTCGCCTATTCTGACCGGGGATAACAGGTCATATAATTTATATATTTTTTAATTTTTATCTTTTTATTTTTTTTGTCAACATGTTTGGTTAAACTAAAATAACTCATTGCACATATGAAGTGTGTGGTTTTGTTTTGTTATTTATTATTATAAGTTTAATTTTTATTAATAACATACTTGAAAATTTTGTGCTAAATAATTGAATAAATCATTAATTGTTATTTTATATACATATTAAAAGTTTTAATACGATTACTAATTAAGTAATACATAACTAATTAGTTTAATACTACTTTGATGATTGTTGATTACATTTGATAATAATCATATAGGTGAACCATTCAACTAAAATCAGTAAAAGATATTCTAATAAAAGATAAATAAACCTAGTAAACTTGAATTTCATTCCAAAGACTTACAATAGCAATTATCGGTAATCACATATCTTCTACTAAATAAAAATGACACAAAATGACTATTTTCCAATACCGATAATCAGATACCCAATAATCTATAATTAAGTGGGTATCAATCATGATATGTAACATCACCAAACGATTACCCTTGAGCAAAAAGAATGGCATGAAGTTGCAAAACTCTCACATATTAACAATCATGAGAATATATTGCAACCTTAGATAATTTACCACATCTAGTTGTATGAAAACATGACCTCTTCAGACGTTCTTAAACTTATCATCATTTTCACGTTTGGACCCCAAACAATTTTTTCCACGTATTTCATCCTCATATTTTCTAATTCCTTTAATTTTGGTAAATTTGGATAGAATTCCCAAATTTTTAATGGAATTAGAACACGTGTGAGTGTCACACATATTTTGAGGATAAAATTGTCTCTATGTTTCCTCTCCTTTTTTGTATCAAGCCACACCATTCCTCCCCTCTACCTAGCCCACCTCCTCTTCCGTCGTGGTGCCACCATCACATTTAACCACCTCCATCTCATCATTCCCAGATGTGTTAGCTTTCTGGCTAAGAAACACGATCACCATTCGCCACCACCACCACCCCATTAATTCCCATCTTCTTCCTCCTCTTCTTGTTCCTTTCTCTCTCTCCTCCTTCCCTCTCTCTGATTAAATGAAGCAGAAGCTCGTTTCCAATTCAAAGCATCAATCACTAGTGCAAGGGCTCTTGATTTTTGGAAACTAAATTCATTACCCTGTAATCCCAAAGGGAAAAATTGGGTCGGAATTGGTTGTCAAAGTGATAAGGTCAAAACTATTAAATCTTCTTGCTAGAAATATTGATATTAAGCCTTTGAAACAACTGGAAAGCTTTAGATTTATCATTATTCCAAACAATTCATTTTTGGGTCTGATTCCTGAATTTAATCGTCTTGGTGCTTTAAAGGGATTTTATGTATCTAATAACTAGTTTTTTGGGGAGATTGTGACTGAGAGAACTAAACCCATAAGATGAAACCTGTTAATGCCAAAATTCATCTAAACGTCTCGATCACCAAAAGTGCGTCCAATCCTACACAGAAACGAAGTCACACGCGAAGCTTGACGGCTTCTTGGGGATAGCTCTTATGTGAGAATAAGTACATGCCGAATAAGGTTTAACAATGGAAGCTTAATGTTTAATGTTGAATAATAATATTGTGTATACCGATAGTTAGTGTATAGCGCATATTTATAGTGATCACACTTCCTTCCCATATAGAAATAAGATTCTTCATTAGGTATGATTCTTAATGCGGATCAAACTGAATATCCTTAAAAAAAGTAAGTCATATTATATGCTGACACTTTCTTTAGAAACTAGAAATTAAATATAACTAGGAATCTTTGATTCCTTAAAATAATCAACTGCCAAAATAGATTCCTACGCAAGATAAAATACCTCCACGTGAACTTTGGTTCACCATATAATTTAGGCCTTAATAATCACGCCCCAACATTTTCCCGAGTCTTCTGTCAAATGGAACATTTAATAAAAGAATCCACTAAACAAAGCCCAATAATCGAATACGAAACCCAATTTCCTTAAAAACTTGCCCAACACTTAAAATTGGGTCCCACCAGTTACACCCACATTTGTAATCATATCAACCCATTAATTAGTCATTCTTCGAGAAGCACGTAAAGTTAAAAAGACAATACATTTCAAAACCCTCCTCCCCAAACCAGAACAACGCACTTCCCCCACTTTCAAAAATCTCATATCTCTCTCTTTCTACTACAAAATTTGTTATCCGAAAAAGCTTACCAACCTAATTAGTAATGGCCTCCTCAAGCATCCTTGTTACCTCTAGTCTAAACATCAACGAACCCATCAACTCCATTCCCATTTCCTCCATTATAGCCCTTCCAGTAAAGGTTACAACCTCTGCCACCATCAACCCCAAAATAACCATCACCGCCAGCACCATCGAATCCAACACGGTCACCCCAACTCGCTATGCCCCCTAAGCACCAGGCCCATCCGGAGCAGAGTTGGAATATCAGAAAATGATAAAAATATACTCCAACGAAACACATTTCCCACACGTCAACGCCAAATCCACCATCAAAGAAGAGGATCCCAAAAAAATTCGGGAAGAATATCGTATTCCGGACACTTAAGACCTAAAAGTCCCTTCCAAATCCGACCACATGTACCACCGTACGGATGGTTGGATCGTCATGCCTTTGGCCCTACTAGAAAAAGAAGTACGCCTACCTCTTCACGCCTTCATCATCACACTCCTAGGATTTATCGGTATGGGTATGGCCCAACTAATACCCAATTCCTATATCAACATCGTTTCCTTCATCGTCGTTTGCCATGAGCTCGACATTTCCCCATTTATAAAATTTTACTTATCATTCTTTTTCGTAAGCCTATCCCGAGAGCCATGGTAACACCCCTTCAAGTAACAAGAGATGGCGTACCCACTGGTTTTTCATCCGAGGACCTGAAACCCATCGGATCCCAAACTAGGCCGAATAATCATGTCTGAACATCGTCATTAAAGACCTTTCCCAAAATTGAGTTGTAGAAATAGTAAAGTTGATCCAAACACTGCCAACGACGGAATGGGACTTTAGCCTTCTGAAAAATCAAGTCTGGTTGTTCGAGCACAAACGTAAGTCTCAAAGACTTTACGTTATTATACTTTTATACCATCTTTTTACTAGTTCTAATGCACTCTTTATCTGCAGTATCAGTATCACTCATTAAACCAACAGCCCCGAAGAGGTTAATCAATCCTCCCTTACTCCTCCC
>CM035153.1:122171261-122194455 GCA_020205615.1 Panax quinquefolius | reverse complement strand
CTTTAGTGAATCGGTGAGAAATGAAGGAAGAATGAGATTTTATTTATAGAAAATATAGTTTCCATAATTGCACGTTTTGGGGCTCGAAAAATTACAGTACAATACCTCCAACTTTTTCTTTATTTTTAATTTAGTCATGCAAGTATTATCAAACTTGCACCACCTCCCCTAATAGTAAATAATTTGATTCAATAGTAAATCATGTGAATCGATAGTTCTAGACATGTGAAAATATGAATTACAGTATAGTACCTCCATCTATACCTCCATTTTTAACTTAGTCATGCAAGTATTATAAATTTTGCACCAACTCCCCTAATAGTAACAAGAATGTTAAACAATAGTATACGCATGTGAACAAATAGTTATAATCATGTGAAATAATAGCAATCAATTGCTCATTGATCCGGTTAAATACTCGATTGGTCAATATAACCTCCAGACATCAATTATTATTGAAATAAATGTCGATTTTCAATAACACAAATAATTCCAACACAATGAAACTATTTTTATCAAAAATATAAATTTTGAAATTTCGAAGTTTGACTTTTCCCGAAAAAGTCAACTGTTAACTTTTTGACCAAATAGTAAAATCCGGAAAATTTTGTCTTTATAGTCTATTTTTACTAATTTCATCGTTCTGGACTCAAATATCACGTCCGCGTCTCCAAATTTAACTCCGAGCACAACTTCAATTTTAATAACATTCATCATTAATATTATAACTCACAATATTTATTAACCAGGTCGTTCCCGGGAATGAGGGGGCTTTCCAATAAGGATTTCTCCTATTATGCGCATGATTAGGTGACCAAACCTCTCATTGCCAGAACTTCTAGACATTGTAAATATTGCAATTTAATAATATGAATAACTTTGTCGTCTCAATTATTGATTTAATAAAATAACATATTATGCAGATGATACTGTGACAATAATTGAATCAATAACATGAGAGATATGATGCAACAATTATTGTAGCAATAATTGAGTATAAGCGAGTGACTTCTCTCACGTAAGCATCAATAATCAATACCGTGTGCTACTATGCAACCACAGCGTACATCGTATTTTTACTAGAAAGTAGTTCAACGGTATTAACGGTAAAACTTTCGCCGTTATTTTCATAAATATATTTTGTCGTTTTCTCAATCAGAGCTGATGAATTACATTTGTAGGGTCCACCAATGATTGTGTCGTTATGCGAATATTCCCTACTAAAACGAATATTCTCAGAACCAATCGAATATAATATAACAACTTGCATACTTTGCGTAATTTATAAATACTACCCACAGCTATAACATTATATCAAATCCACACCATAATATTCAAAAAATTATTTCGAGAAAATTAAATATTTATTCATAAAATCTGGGTCTCACAATTACTCTGATGACTAAGGGTAAATTTAGGATTTTCCCAAGGAGGTTATGCCTAGCACATGACCACTCTCGAAAACCCTATAAATAACCCTTCCACTCCATTGGGAAAAGGACCTCACTTTGGACTCTTGGACCTTTTGGAAGACTAGGAGATTTGGAGATTCTCTCTCAACCCGAAGACTCAAGAAGGCTCTCTGAATCCCTGTTACCCTAACAAGGTTCGCGGATTCTAAGAGTTTTGCCTCGTGTCGTTGGAGTAATCGCTCACCTGTTCTTTTCCCCTTTTCAATCAATCAATCAATTACGTACTTTTCGTGGATTTCTCTCCTCCACAGCCAACACGAAACCCTAATCCTAGCAAGATACAATTTCCTTGCCCATATTTCTTTGGCGACTCTGCTGGAAAGGTGTAGAATTCGTGAAGGGTATGCCCACAACTCGAAGTGGGAGAACTAAAAGAAGAGCTGCTTCACCAACAAATAGTATTACCTCACCAAATCCGGTTCAAGGCAAGTAACTTAAGCCTTCCAAGGCGAATCTGAATTTTGACCAACCACTTATTGAAGACGCTTCGGAAGGGAGTTCAACATCACTATACATGGCCAATCAACAACAAACCAACGCAGAAAGGCAAGGCGAGGATGCAAGCGGAGAGCAAACGAATGTTGTGTCAACTGGAGATGCTCAAGGCATTAAAGGAAGCACGGGAAGGACAATGGATTAATATGGCCATGATGCCGAGATGCGAGAGGAAGCAAGAGGAGATGGGAACTTACGCCATGGTTGATGCAGATCCCTACCTTCAAGGCCATGTTCCCGAGGCGATTCATGCAAGAGAACAAGCAGGAGTGGAGGACAACAACAATGGCAGCAACAACAAAGAGAACCAGATTGTACCTCCATTGACGGAAAGTCAATCGATTCCAATAATCAACTTGGAGCCCAGAACAGTGGTGACATGCCACAACCTAGGTTGGAAGCAAGCCAACCTTAGACAACAAACGCTCTTCCCGGAATGGATGAATGGGTAGCACCGGTATCAAGTAAGGTATAAACTTCGCAAGAATTTATAAATAGCTTACCGTGATCACCTCGTTTGGGTTCTCGCATTATGACCGATCCACAACAAACGCTCTTCCGGAATCGTTGGCTTTGACTTTTACAGAGACGATCTTTTGAGTCACCGTCCCTCATTGAACTAGGTTTCATTCATCGTCATAATCTCGAGCGATATGTCCTTCCTTTCCACAATTATAGCATACCTTGAATTGTGGGCGGTTTGGTGATATATCCCTCTTTTTCGCATTTGTAGCATATGACCGGTGGTGGTCGTTCTCCTCCCTTAGAACCGATTCGCTTAAGACCTTTATCATCTTCACATGGTCGTTGTTAAATCTCCTCTTTAAAATCTCTCCTCGATTTCGCTTCTTCTATTTTAATGGCCATGATTACCACCGAGTGGTTACCATTTCTGTCCCGTCATTTCTTTCTCATGAGTTATCATTATTCATTGATCGCTATCTCTCGATCACGATCCTGGTTGTGGTCCCTCAGTTGACCGTACTCGTTATCTCGCTCTAATAATTGAGCCTCATTTACAACATCCATCGAATAAAGAGAAAATTTATGAGAAATGAGATCTTGACGTATCTGGGTTTCAAACCTCTAAGAAACATCCGCGTCATCGTTCCTCATTCTCCACCAAATGAGGTGCAAACACGATAACTCGCAAACTTTGCCTCGTATTGAGACAAATCATGTTGTTTTGTTCTAATCGATGAACTCCACTTCCTTCATACGATGAACACTTTCGGGAAAGTATTTGTCATTAAATAGCTTTCTCAAACGTCTCCCAAGACATGCTGAAAAGTGGGTGGATGGGGTACGCTTCTGAGACTCCACCGAAGAGTCCGCGCTCGCCACGGAACATAAAAGGTGGCGAATGGAACCTTCTGTTCCTCCGTGCATCCCAAGACATCGAATATCTTGGTAATTTGTTTGACCCATGTATTCCGCCTTACGATCGGATCTGGCTTTCCTTTAAATTCGTGGTCCCAACTCTTTGAATCGATTGCATTTGTGACAACCCGTGAATTGCTATCATTTCCTCTGTATTTTGAACACGAGTCTCCTCGTCGATTTTGTATGAACTGCAAAAACTTCTAAACATCCCCTCGTTCATCATCCGCTTCAATGGTGTTGTTCGGAGGAAGGAACATCCCACTGTTTACTGCACGTTCTCCTCGTTGTAGTGAGTACAGCATCTCCACGGTCTCATTTCCATTGTTAATATTCTCGGTCGACATTCTCAAATATTGTCATAAAACAAGGGTTAATTATGGAAATCAATATATCACATAATATCCCTATATCTTGACCAACTAACAAATAAGCTTAGGTAGGACACACTAGCGAAGGATTTACTCTCTCCCTCCTAGTTCTATTCCCCGATCTCCGCTTGAGAGATCATATCCTAAGCTACGATACCAAACTGTGGACGCCCCCAAAATTAGGTATACATCACCCATTACGAGTTGTCAATACATGGTACGTAAACAACTACAACTTTATTATTACAACAAGAAAGCGTGAGTTTAAATACAAATATTATCTTCAGACAATATCTATACTCAAATAAATCCTCATCACATTTATTGATACATTATTTTACAAAAAATGGTGAGGACTACTAAACAACCTTTCTAAAACCTTCATTCCATACCCGCTTCACTGTCATTCGCTATATTCTCGCCTCCCGAGAAAAATGGAACAAAAAGGAAAAGGGTGAGCTCAACTAGCTCTCAAAAGAATATTATGACTAAGATAATATACAACAAATTATCGTTAGTCTTCAACAGGGAAAAATATAATAGAATACAATAGACAACAAATTTTAAATCAATATTCGCAATGAAATAATAATTCATTAGAAGAGTTAAGTAGAGAATGCAAACTACTATCTTTTATGTATGAATTTAAAAGTTCATCGTCTATCTTTTATCCTGTAACATCAATCAATATACATCGGAATCAAATATTCATCTTTGCACTCTGAGTGCCAAAGATATTCATCGATTAGTCATGTTCATTTAAACACATTCATCTTTGACTACGGGCCAAAGATATTCTTGAAATCATTCATCTTTGCACTACGGTGCCAAAGATATTCTTAAGAAATCATTCATCTTTGCACTACTGTGCCAAAGATATTCCATAATATCATCATTTAAGACCGAGGATGATGAAAAATATTTTTTAAAAAAGCGAATCCAGTGAAACAAAATGACAAGGATTAAGGATTAAGGATTCGTACTTGGTTTTATCCACGTCCAAAAATACCTCAAAAATAATCATAGTGGTGTAAAATTTAAGAATGATCAAAACATGGATACAATCAGAGTTAGTATCCGAATAGATGTTTTAGACTTAAAAGAAGAAATTTTATTTTCCTATTGAATAGTAATCAGAGTATCGTGAATAGTCAGATACGTGAATAGTAACTCCGACACCAAAAGATAGAAATTCCACAAAAACATCTTCACGCTTCATGAATAGTACTCGTGAATAGTAACTCGTGAATAGTAACTCATGAATAGTAACTCGTGAATAGTAACTCATGAATAGTAACCCATGAATAGTAACCACGACATGAAAAAGTTCCAAATTTGATAAAAACTTCAGATCAACATTTCAGTATAATGATATTGAAGAAATAATATCATTACGAAAAAAAATAATATTCCTTACCTCGAAGATCGAGACTTTAGCTAGAATACCGTATAGTCTTTGAAGGAACTTGCACCATCTAGCAATACTCAAAGTACACTCAAAATACTCACAAGAATACGCTCAATAATATAGAGAGAAAACTCAGTTTACGGTGTGATTTTCAATTCTAACCTAAACACCCTATTTATAGGAAAATGCTTTAGAACACCAAAGCGAGAAAATTTAATAAAATAATAATATAATTAAACAAATTCAAGCCCACCTTAGACCAACTGAATTCAGCACATTTATATCACATGTGGGATTGCAAAAAAAACGTTTTTCTTAAATAAAACAATTAAAACTTCCAAAAATCAATTATTTCGGAGCTTCGGAACTTCAATAATCCATAATAAATAGCCCTTTCATCAGAAAATTTGAATCTCGAGAGTTTTTATAGGAATTTCAATTCTCTACAACTGCAGAAGAAAGTTTTTCCAAATTCCAAATAGAAATTGGAAGAAATCCTGAAACCAAGCGATTTTACAAATTTATAATCAAATTTTCATCAATAAATGGGGTCCACCGAGCATGTTTAACATGTTTTAAACATTTATTGCAAACAAAAATACTCTTCCTCCTCGTATACTCATATATCCCACATTCAATTTGTAAAAATATTACAAGTTAATATATTATTAAAATAATATATTTAAATGAATTATTTTATCGTAAAAGATAAAATATTAATTTTCAACAATTGTCATTTTAAAATTTTCTCCATCTATATCCACATAAAATCAATATTTTCCTCATCATATAAATCAATAATTAATTATTCACAAATAATATTACGTAATCACAATATTGACAAACAGTGCGCTTCCTCAGGAAGAGGGGCTTTCAATAAGAATTTCTTCTTCTTGGCAGCATGATTAGGTGACCAAACCTCTCCTTGATGAACTTTCTAGACATTGCCAACAATGTTATCTAATAATATTATTCAGATAATATGAATTATTGCTTCGATAATGAAAAATCTTGTGTAATGACAATTATTGAAACAACAAAGAATATAAAATATCAACGCAAACAATTATTAACTCAATAAATAATCAAGCAGTAATTAATCGTAACCATTATTGAGTAGTGCCTTCACGTAAGAATCAATAATTGGTGCAATACCGTGTCTTTCTTGTTCAACAACGCGTATTAGTGTGTTTTAACCAAAGGGTATTCCAATGATGATAATTGGTAACAACTACTACGCCAAGATTATTTAAAAACAACTTATATTTGTCATTTTCTTCATCCATTCGCTTTCAGTTATGGGGCCCACACATGGGCTCGCTTGCGTCAGCATTTAATATTCCCTGACAAAGATCTGAATATTCCACGACCAAACGAATATCCCGACGATAATGAATATTTTATAACCACTTGCTTATTTTGAAATATTTGCGTATTTAACCCTTAACTATCCACATTAATCAAATCAACCCTTACTATTTCAAAATAATAAATAAAGGAAATTCCTTTTTATTTAAAAATTTCGGGGTCTTACTGGATATCCCGACCCTCGGAGTTAGACTTTACTCCACCTTACCCTAAGATACATTCGGAGGCAACCTTACCCGATAGAGTATATATGAGCATACCCGCAGCAGTTCCAAAATACAACGGGAAGAAAGGAAATGCTAGGGAACATATTATCGTGTTCGTAGAGTCGATGTCTCTATGGCTCAGATATGATGAAGTGAAAAACCACAACTTGTTGATGCGGGAATTCAACAAAACTTTGACGGATAATGCCTTCAGTTGGTACTACAATTTGGAGAAGGGGTCAGTCCATGATTGGGATGACCTAAAAATAATTTTTTTTAAGAAATTTTTTTATGCCCAGAAACAGGTAACCATTGTAGAGCTCATGAGTTCAGGCAGAAGCCGAATGAGGAGCTATCAGATTATGTTGACAAGTTCAGGGCCCAGGCACAGAAATGCGCAGAGCCAATCGAAGAAAAGAACTTGGTCATCATTTGCAATAATGGTGCCTTAGATGCCTTCAAGCCCTACCTCATTACCAAGGCTTGTGATTCCTTCGCGACCCTCTCATCTTTTGCTGAAGACTTGGGAGGAATTATGACATTGCCCATTAGCCATGTAATGGTTACATGGAAGGGCGAGGAGGACATCAACTCGTGGCTTTGGCTAACTCTTAGTTAAAACCACCCGAAGCAAGAGAGGAGAAACATGAGAAAAATTTTGACCGAATCAGAGGAAGGTCTGGAGACAAATATGCAAAAAAGTCAATCCCGAAGGCTATCACATGCAGTGAGAAAGCATTCAGGGGTCTATATGAACAATGTGTTGAACATGGGGTGGTGAAACCCCCAAGGCCTAGATTTGTAGTGACAGAAGAAATGAAGAAAAGACCAAACTTTTGTGTATACCACCAATACGCGGGACATTCCACTATGGACTGTTACAGCCTGCGGAGGATATACCATGAGAAGCTGACAAATGGGGAAATTGAACTGGGAAAGGAAAACAGTGTTCATGAGAAGCCACTGCCAAACCACAAGGAGAAAGAAACATGCAACACTGTTATCCACAACATAATCCCAGAAGTGGAGATGATGATGGAAGAAAAGGAAGAGTGTGATCCAAGCCTGCGGGTGACGGCATTAATGAATGGGGCCAAGTTCAGAAATTTTTTCGATCAAATAGGATTGGCCAAGGAAGCAAGGATAGAGGCCACCAAGGCAATCATTAAAGCTGTCGAAACGCAGGAGACTTGCATGGCTATAAGCAAAGGATTCGTGAAGACAATGGAAGAAGAAGAAAATAAGATATTTTTCTCTAAAGCTAATAGAGAGATAAAATACCCGTACAACAGGCTGTTGTATGTGACAGCTGTAATCAATGGCATAGAGGTGCTGAGGGCGTTCATTGACAATGGAGCGTCTGTAAATATTATGCCTTACACCGTGTTTAAACAGTTAGGCCTGCCAGAGAAGAAGATTGTGAAGGAACAAACAAACATTACAGGATTCGCCAACCAGAGTACAAGAACCCTGGGGCACATCAAGGTGGACATGCAAGTTGGGAAGATGCGAGGGCTTGTAATGTTCCATGTTGTAGAGGTACATGCAGCATATCATGTCTTGTTGGGAAGAGCTTGGCAAAATGACTACGGGGTGGTACCCTTGATTTTTCATCAATGCCTGAAAGCTATCTGGAAAGGGATAGAAGTGAAGGTACTAGCAACTCGAAATCCTTTTGGACCAGAGGAGGCACACATCACCGAAGCAACTTTTTTTCGATGATGTCGCTGAAGAGGGAGAAAACCATATTGCAAGGCCTAATTCCCTAAGACTAGCAAGATGGGAGGAAGTGCTGGAAGATAAGTTTGTGCCTACAGAAAAAGAGAAGAAGAAGATCTCGGAACACGGAGAATGTTCCAAAAATAAGAAGCTAGTGGTAGTAGACCTGGAGAAAGAAGGAAGAGGAGAAAAGAAAAGGCCAACAAACCCTAAAGATGCAAGAAATATAATAAATGCCAAGCGAATAACCCAGTCAGAGGATGGCCAAAAGACAAAATGGGAGAGGGTTGTTAAACCCGACAGAAAGGTGGTGTTTCGTTTGTGACGGTGCAAGGGGGAAGAGCCCAAGGAAGCATGTGAACCCGACAGCTCAGGAGGTGTCCCCCACTCCAACAATAAAGAAGAAGGAGAAGTTGTGCATCAAAAGGTAGAACTAGCTCCGGAATGCTTTGAGGATAGGCCAAAACTTCAACAAAACGAATTAAAAGAAGTTGATTCATGACAGATGAGAGAACGCCAAGGCCGACTTATGTCAACAAGGAGCTGGATGCTAACCAGAAGGAGGAGCTTGTGCAATTATTACTAGAGTATGGGATGTCTTTGCTTGGAATTACGATGAGATGCCCGGAATTGACAAGGATCTTATAGAGCATAATCTAAACATAAGCCCGGGAATGAAGCCAGTGAAGCAAGCACCTCGCAACTATGCACCCGAAGTCGAAACTCAAATAAAAGAAGAGATCAAGAAGTTGTTGGAAGTAGGGTTCATCAAGCCAATACAACATCCAATATGGCTATCCATCATTATATCGGTAAAGAAATCAAATGGACAACTACAATATGTGTGGATTTCGGAGACTTGAATAAGGCATGCCCGAAGGACATGTACCCATTACCCAACATAGATACTTTAGTAGATGCAACGACTAATTATGAGATGATGTCATTCATGGATGGGTTTGTGGGTTACAATCAGATAAAGATGTCCATAGATGATGTAGAGTTGACGGCCTTTTGTACCCCGTTTGGGAATTTCTACTATGTAGTAATGCCATTCAGGTTGAAAAATGCGGCAACTTATCAAAGGGCAATGCACATAATATTTCATGACATGATTTATGATATTAGAGGACTACATGGGACGACATAGTAGTGAAATCCAAGAAGGCGACAACTCATGTGGAGGACCTAAGGAAAGTGTTTGAGTGATCTTAGAAGGTACAAATTGAGGATGAATCAGAAGAAGTGTGCCTTTGGAATAACTACCTGAAAATTCTTGGGCTTCTTGGTGCACAATGAGAGGTTTAGAAGTGGACCCGGTAAGGAGAAAGCAATTACAGAGATGCCCCCACTAAAGATGCAAAAGCAGTTGAAAAGCTTTCTAGGGAAAGTTTCATACATGAGAAGATTTATGCCAATATTAGCCGAAGTCACATAACCTTTCGGCAAATTGCTAAAAAGAAAGGCACAATGGGACTGGGGGAAAGACCAACAACATGCCTTTGAGAAGGTGAAAAGAATTTTGGCTTCAGCGCAAACGATGGTAGTGCCACAAAGAGGAATGTCGTTGCAATTGTACATCACATCTACCAAGAAATCTATAGGTGGATTGATCACGCAGGAGGTGGGTGGAGAAGAGAAACCTATGTATTACATCAGCCGGATAATCAGAGGACCGAAAACCACGTATTCACAGGTAGAGAGGCATTGCCTAGCATTGGTATTCATTGCGCAGAAAATGAAGTATTATTTTCTAGTGCACGAAGTAAGGCTTGGAACAAGAACTTATCCAATTAGATATCTATTGACTAGGCCATCATTAGTAGGAAGACCTTCCAGATGGATGATGATTCTTTCGAATCGACATCAAGTGTGTAACAAGAAGGTGATCCGATGTCAAGCCTTGGAAGACTTCTTTAGCTCAATTTCAAACGGAGAATATGAACCCCTTTAAGGATCTTTGGTGGAGAAGTAGAATCAATCGTCTTGATGGGACGAGGACCCGAGAATGGTGGAGTTTGGCTTTTGATGGATCATCTGCGAGAAGGTAAAGGCGAGCAAGAGTGGTGTTGACTACCAAAGAGGAAATGAAGTGGCTTTGTCATATAAATTGGATTTCCTTGCACAAATAATGAAGCGTAATATGAGAGGCGTTCATACTAGGATTGTTGGCGGCTCAAGAATTGGGAGCCAAACATCTTAAAGTAAAGGGCAATTCAAACCTTATAGTGCAGCAAATAAGAGGCCAATTTGGAGTGAAGGAACCTATCTTGGTGCCATATCGAACTGTAGCACAAAAGGTGATGGAGGCTTTCAAGAAGGTGGTGATTGAATATGTGCCAAGAGGACAAAATAAATGGTCGCGATGCACTAACAGCAGATGGCGTCTCGAGTCTATGTCAAGGAGAAGACTTGGATGTAAAGGTAATGAAGAGAACCCTCCAACAACCACGGTGCTAGACTTATTCCCCAAAGACATTATAGATGATTAGAGACATGACATCTCCCATCAATTGCAAACAAAGGAAGGAACAATACCAATCGTGGAGCTACATAAGTACAACATTATCAAATGTGTCTTGTATCACAAAGAAAGCAGATGGTGTATTAACGCGATGCTTAGGGGAGGCAAAAGTGACAAATAGAGTCTTGCATCAGGTGCATGACGAGAACTGCGGATTGGCAGACATAGACCTTTATCGTAGGCTACAACGCCAAGGGTATTATTGGCCTGAAATAAAGAAGGAAGCAGATGCCTTACAATGCCAATGTGTTTCATGCCAAGAATACCCTGGGGAGGAGGAATGCTCCTTCATTGATGACATAGCGGATTGACGAATCCCTTATATGGAGTTCTTACAAAGCGGAAATCTTCCGACCGATAAGAAGGACGCAATTATAATAAAGAGGAAGTCACAACGATTCTTCTTGCAAAATGAAGAATTGTTCAGAAGAGGGTTCAATGGCAAGCCCTTACAGTGTCTAGAACTAGGCGAAGCCAAAGATTTGGTCTACCAAATGCACAAGGATGAACACCAAGGGGGAGCCAAGTTATATAAACATCTTATTGATCATGGTTATTACTGGCCAAAGATGGAAGGAGATTGTCTAGAATTTGTTAAAAAGTGCCACATTTGTCAAATATATGAAAACTTGATCCATGCTCCCCGCCAGTGGATTTCTGAACCTTAGCAACACCATGGCCCTTTCATACATGGAGAATGGATCTTATAGGTCCTGTTCATCCTAATTCCAAGGGTAACATCCGGATTTTAACGCCGCCATAGAGATGTACATAAAGTGGGTGGAAGCAATACCCTTGAAGAAGGCTACGGGACCAGCAGTGACAAATTTTATCAAGGAGCACATCATTTGCCATTTCGGGATCCCGAAGATCATTTTGTCGGATAATGGAACTCCCTTCATCAATAGGGACATCAAAAATCTGATGGAAAGATATAGGGTGAAACACTACAAATCATCACCCTACTACCCGAAAGGCAACGGACAAGCAGAGGCTACAAACAAAACCTTGATAAAAATCTTATTAAAAACCCTAGACGGTCATCTGAAGACATGGGCAGAACAACTACCAATAGCGTTATGGACATATCGAACTTCAAAAAGAAAGCCTACAGGCGAGACCCCATACGCTTTGGTTTATGGTGAAGAAGTTATCTTACCCGCCGAAATAGAAATACTTTCGGCTCGAATGAGACTTCGAAGCTTAGTCGAGGAAGAAAACCGACCAGCCGCCCTGGAGGCCTTAGTTGACTTCTGAGGCAAAGCTAAAGAAAAGCTTGAACGGTACCACGAAAGATTACGACGACAATACAATACCGTGTTGGTACCACGACAAATTCTGGTGGGAGACCTGGTGCTCAAAACGACAACTCAAGTCGTGAGAGGAACACCAACCACCAAATTTTACCCCAAATGGGAAGGTTCAGTATAGGTATGCAGAGATCTTCAAAAGCGGGTATTGCAAGATATCTCAGATTGGATCGAGATTAATCTCGTGCCCATTAAACTTGAAGTGGGTAAAGAAATATTATACATGAGAAGAGCATCACAAAAAGTTATACTTTCAACTTCAAAAGTAATCGAGGCACCTAACTATAGCCCTCAGAAGTTACACTTTTAACTTCAAAAGTGATCGAGGCACCTGATTAACTTCCCTCGGAAGTTACACTTTCAACTTCAAAAGTGACTGAGGCACATGAGTATAAGCCCTCAACCCCGAAAGTTACACTTTATCTTTAAAAGTGGCAAACGTTATGCTTTATTCGACAAAAGAAAGAAAGTTATACTTTATCTCTAAAAGTGGCAAACGTTATGCTTTCTTCGACAAAAGCAAGATTTACTATATGAAACGTTATGCTTTTCATTAAAAGCAATTTTATTATTAATGAATTGACAAACTTTCACTTATACTTGAATGTTTTTTTTCTTAAATAAAAAAAAGGATATAAATTCAAGTGTTGGTTTGCGAAAAATATATATACATGTTTTTGACAAAATTCATGTTTGCTTATAATAACTACTGTTATCTTGGGATATTAATTTGAATAACTTGAGATTCAATGATAAATATTAAGTTTTAAGGAATTATTCAAATTAAAAGCAATCAACAAGGTTAAAGAAACTACAATTTGATAAATGAAATATGTGTAAATGAGTTTCCAAAATAGGAAATCGAAAAAAAAATTACTACAACAAGTTATGATCTAAAGGCCAAGACATATCAAACTGAAGTGGAGGCAAAGCTAAAGCTTCCAAGTCAGCAATGGCGGCATCTCGAATCTTAAGATTTGCGACTTCGACTCCACAACTTTGTCGGGTAGTTGACTCTAAGTCCCGTCACTGGCACTCTACATCCTTCAACTTGGCCTCTAGATCTCGAAGCTTGTCCTCTAAATCTTGAGACTGGATCTTCAATTTGTTTGCAGCTTCGTCAAGCTCAGAAAGCTGTACTGAAAAGGATTCATCTTCACACTTACATACCGCAACCTCTGAACATAGTGCAACAAGATTAAAACTTGACTTGAGAAGATCCAGCTTAGCACGAAAAGGAGACATGTAAACACCCACGGCTTCAAGGTCGTCCACATTATCACTAAACTTCTTAAAGTCCTCGACTCGCAAGGAATATAAAGATAAAGTGTGAAACCCAAGAACAAGACCTGCGAGCTGATCTAGGAAGAAGGTTTGGGTGGAAGTTTTCTTAATAATCAATCGATCAAGTATCAGCGGGAACTGAGCTAGAAGACACTCCAGACTTTCCTGACTAGAAGATGATATCTGGAAACCCCTATAAGAAATAAGATCTCTACTTGGATTGAAGGAAGCTATGGCAGAAGCTACTTTAAACGCCACTATGGAATTTGTCGTGACAAGTGATGGAGGAGCAGAAAGATGTTGTTTGGCTGATGATTCCTCAAAGCCTTGGTCACCTGGAGGATACCCAAGGTCACTATAAGGCAAGTGGGCAACATCCGGATGGAGAGCATCAAAGCAGCAAAAGGGCCTCAACAGCAAAGACAATCTTTTTCATCTTCTTACTCTGAAACAAAATGTCAAAGCATAATATATTATGGAAAAAGAGAGGAAATTCAAGAAGAATTATATATTGACTAAAGAAAGATACTCACAATATATCCAATGGAAAAAGAGTCGGGAGATGCCACAGAAATGGGAATGTCATTTAACCCACCCAAAGTACTATTAATAATGCCCTCCCGAGCAATCACCAACTCGACAGACTCCTTCTGGGGAGGATGGACATCAGCAATAGTCTCAGAAGGATTCCCCCTCGAGGAGGTAGGAGCCTTATCAGCATCTTCAGGCGCATCAGGTGAAGAAGTCATAGGAAGGATTAAGGAAATCGTTGTATCACCAACAGCAAGACTTGGGCTTACATCAGATAAAGTGTCTTTAGCATTAAGGCTAAAAAAATCATTATGCGAAGAAGACGACTCGACATCAATAAGGGTAGGTTGGGGAAGCTCACGACTGGCAGAAGCCGCTGCAGCTACCTCATTTGCAGTAATAGAAATAAACCCAAGAGGAACATAATCATCCTCTTCATCGACCTCTACAATATGAAAATCAAGAAAATAAATACATAAGGAAACATGAAAGCAACTATACGAGGGATGAAAGACTAAAAATGGAAATGTCGCAAAAAAAAATACCAAATTTCTACGTTGCTTCTTGACCGGATCCTCAGCTTTCGATTGTTGGGTAAAATCTAGTTACGCACAACACGCAAGTATACGTGGTCAACAAGTAATACAGTGAAAGTAGAGTATCGTTCTCACAAGGAATTATTAATACAAATTACCAAGTACTAACCCTTAATCAAACTAATTTTATTTAAACAATCAATTTAATGTTATAAAGTAAATTACTTAATTAAACTAATTCTAATTACCACTAGTTACAAATCAAATTATGGAGATTTAAGATCACAACTTCACTTATTGCTTCATTTAAGTTAACACAGTTCCCATCAATTATTCTCTATCCCAAATTGTTAATCAAGAAAACGATAGTAGTATTAACCACCTCTCGATGCACTAATACCGTATTAACGTTAATCCACAATTAAGATAGAAATCCGTTAAACACCTTAATCAACTAACCCACTATATCTCTATGTTAATTACAATTGAAGAAGGTTGAAGAATAAGTTCTCTATCCGATTACATGCGATGTCAAGCATATCTCTACCTTAACACTCATCAAGTTTAAGCTACTAACAAAATCCTGAACACATGCTATCATGATAAGATCTAAATCAATACTTCATCTCTCGAGTTTATATAGATTATCACGGTAATTGATTGCCAATCAATTAAAAAATTAAGTCCAAATCACAATAGACAATCCTCACAATAGAACACAATAATTGATAGCGAAGTATATTAAAATAAACAACACAATAAGATCCATTGTAATCTCAAACAAAGAATTAGTTCATTGAATTAAAACTAAGAATCCACAATTGAATAAACAATAAAAGACAAAGATAGAAGAAGATGAGAAGATAGAATCTATTGTCTGTAGATTTGACGCTCCCTCCTTGTTCCTACTTTGAATCTTCAATGGTCTCCAAGTTGCTTCAATCTCCAAAACTCATTAGAACTAGGTCTTTGATCTAATTTACTCTAATCTAATGGAATTCTTCCAAAAACTTCTTCTAATCCTTCTAAATATCCTCCTTTTATAAGCCTCTTTATATGTCTTTAAGTCCTCTTGGAAGTCCTTGAATCAAACAGCTCGAAACAATCCTTATCGGACTCAAATTCAAACAATCCTTGCTATTTGCATTGTAAATAGCAAGCCCCGGCTTGCTAGTGGCCTGATATTGATTCTTGACCCCAAGCCCTGGCTTGTTATCAAAGCACAAAAGGGCAAGCCCCGGCTTGCTAGTAAGCTGCCAATTATTTTTTTATTGCAGTATCCTCTGGTAAAACGGTCATAACATTTGATCCGGGAAGAGTTACGGGGCCTGCCACCTATCAAATCGAAGATATCGACGAGCTCTACAACTTTTATTCTTTGACTTTTGAGAAATAACGAACGGATGAAGGTCGAAATTGGACTGGAAGTGACTATTATGCAAATGACCACCCAAAACAGCGAAATTCAACGTCCGTTGGTACAAATGTCATAACTCTTGCATCCGAACTCCGATTAGAATGATTTAAGATGTTCCGGAAAGCTAAGAAGACGTTCTACAATATAGTCCAAGTTCCAAGCCAAGAACATGAAATGAACATGAAAGCCCAAACAATGTCCGGATTGTTTTTCTTTGCGTTTTCCTTGCTAATAGTCGCTCACACCGCTTCCAAACGTATAACCTATAAAATGAACACACAATGCATGAAAAATAACTAAGACACATGAATATAAGCAACTAATTCAAGTAAAAGATACCGGATAAGTGGATATAAAATCCACTTATCAAATATCCCCAAACTTAAATCGTTGCTTGTCCCCAAGCAACACAACATAATGCAATGCAATGCAATGAAATACAACTAATCTATATGCCTACGAATCCAGCAGTATTCGATAGAATCAAATCTATTCACTTGGCCTTAGAGCAATCAAGAAAACACGACAATACTTCATATCAAAACCAATCAACAATTTCCTAGTCAATCATCAGGTCTTAAACTGTTATTACTGGTATAGTGCGTGTGTGCTCCACAACAATGTTAGCTGATATAAAATCAAATTTAACATATAACAAGTCTCTTCGAAGGCATCATACAGTGTAAACTCAAGAAATCCAAAAACAAGCTAGATCCAACTAAAATCAAACAATTACCAATATTGAGGGTCAACATGGGATACTTATGCTTTATTTTCATCTACGGGGGCTTTTTGTTCTTATTTCCCGTTTTATTAATTTTTTTTTATATACACATAGCTATGCAATGTCTTATTCCCTTAGGCTTTTCAATGCTACCTTAACGAGCTTTCGACCAACGACTCCCAGACCATTAAGACCTTAGGGCGCTAGGTGTAGAGACAATCCCCTCGGGCTTACTTACTCAAATAAACAAAGGCCACAAAACTAGACAAAGACATACGGTGTTTATTCATACTTTTTTTTTCTTTTTTTTATATAGCTTATATACCCCAAATATTCTCCCAAACTTAGGTTCTTGTCTAACTTTAGCCATCACTACTTATTCTTGTCATTCTTTCATTCAAACTAGCACTATCCTTTAGAGTCCCATTATGTATCAATTTAAACTCAATCAATCAACAAGTTGTTTTTACTGTACTATCCTTATTATACCAGTTTCAAACAGAAAAAGACTCAATTCCTAACAAGAAATCACGTCAAAGCTCTAATAGTCAGTACTCTACTTGTCTACTCAATTCCAATCTCATCATTGGCCAAAACAAATTGAACTATCTAACAGCTGGAATCATGCAAGATGAACATAGTGACTAACTATTATTTTTGAATTTTTGATTTTTGATTTTTTTTTAATAATGAACCTAAACTAAATTAACAACATATGCACAATAACATAACATAAACATGAAACTAAACATGCAATAATGAACTAAACTAAACTCCCCCAAACTTAGTAATTACAATGTCCTCATTATAAGAATATAGTGATAAGTAGAAAAGAACTTCCTTGTAATCAGCAAAGCGTGAAGTGATGGTGGCGATGGTGGCGACGATCATTTTCCTATCCATTAAACCTCCAATACCTGCAATGAAGAGACAACATGGATTAGATTATAAGAGAGCCTAATAAGCAAATTAATTCCTATCTACTAAATAAACTAGTAAAGCATATAAATAGAAAAATTCCTAGATTGCCTCCCAGTCAGCGCTTGGTTTATAGTCTTTCAGCCTGACTTTGTTTGGTCAACGATATCTAATTCCTCTTCGAAAGTTAAGGAACCCTCCATCCATCGGAAATAATATAGCTTTTGGTAGGTTCCCATTTACGATGGCCAATGCATCAAAGTCACCTAGCATGCTCTGATTTGGTATGATCTCAATCAAGAACGTCCCACAGCTAGGTGTTTTCTCCATTGTGTATGTGATCACTTTGGGGCATGGAAGCTTGTCACACACAATGGGCTCTTCGTCTATCTTCTCTTTCTCTTCCCACCATGGATTGAAAATTGTACTCACTCTTATGTCAACAAGAGCTTCACCGACGACATGACTACCAAGTGGGCATGATTTTGCAAATCTGACCGACTCTTTGATCTTTGGTGGAGACCCATTTAGATCTTCGTGGACCTCTATTTCATTATCCCCAATTGTCTCCACACTTCCTATATCTTGTGGCTCATCCAGTTACAGATTTGGTTCAGGTTCTCCATCATTTTCGTCATCCATGTCATAAAGCCAAATGTTTGGAGGAAGGTTGCTTATGTCTTTGGTCATTTGCTCTATTTGATCAAGAGATTTTGATTTTTTCCATTGATTATTCATCTTCTCCTCATCTACTATGAACTTGGACAATAATTCCCCCAGCCTTGAATTTTTTATTTCAGTCTCGGAAGCCATGTATTGAGGACCATTGGTTGAGGTTGTGAAACGTTGTTCCATCCATTTATTAAAATTTTGGATTGACAGCTCCTGACTCCTTATCAGCTCTTCTATTTTTGCTATACTCCTTAACATGAATTCCTTAAACTCTGAACTGACTTCTTGTCGCCTTGGAGGTGGATATGAGAATTCCATTGTATATGTTCGATTTGGAGCATAGAATTGATCTTGATGAGTATGGCTCCATGAAAAATCCGGGTGATACCCCCAAACTTGATCATAATTATCATATGCATACTGATTGAGGTAGTTACCACCATACTATACTGGCCCAAGATTGATGGTGCATTGATTACTCGGGTGATTGCCAGCACAATAGTCACACATAACTGCCATCCTTCGACTCTGTTGGGCTGCGATAACGTCTAACCTCCTCGAAAGTTCTTCAATCTGTGCTGACATTGCGGAAAGTGTCGCGAAGTCCATCAATCTTCGCCCCCTCGTCGAGTCATTCTTGCCATCCTTCGACTCAGTTGGGCTGCGATAACCTCCAACGTCTTCGAAGTTGCCTCACTTTGTATTGGCTCTATAGAAGATGTATTAAGTCCATCATTCCTTGTTTCCCTTGGTTGAGTCATGTTCGTGTATGGCAATTGATACGCAAAGTCATCCATGGTACCTGAAAAGAGAGAAATATAGGAAGAGAATTAAAAATAAAACTAAAAATGTTTAAATTAAGACTAATTTGATTGAAGCTAATATTGGTAAAAAATATTAAACTAATTCCCCGGCAATGGCGCCAAAAACTTGTTGGGTAAATCTAGTTACACACAACACTCAAGTATACGTGGTCAACAAGTAATACAGTGAAAGTAGAGTATCGTTCTACGAGGAATTATTAATACAAATTACCAAGTACTAACCCTTAATCAAACTAATTTTATTTAAACAATCAATTTAATGTTATAAAGTAAATTACTTAATTAAACTAATTCTAATTACCACTAGTTACAAATCAGATTATGGAGATTTAAGATCACAACTTCACTTATTGCTTCATTTAAGAGTTAACACACTTCTCATCAATTATTCTCTATCCCAAATTGTTAATCAAGAACACAAAAGTAGTATTAACCACCTCTCGATGCACTAATACCATATTAACGTCAATCCACAATTAAGATAGAAATCCGTTAAACACCTTAATCAACTAATCCACTATATCTCTATGTGAATTACATTTGAAGAAGGTTAAAGAATAAGTTCTCTATCCGATTACATGCGATGTCAAGCATATCTCTACCTTAACACTCATCAAGTTGAAGCTACTAACAAAATCCTGAACACATGCTATCATGATAAGATCTAAATCAATACTTCATCTCTCGAGTTCATATAGATTAACACGGTAATTGATGGCCAATCAATTAAACAATTAAGTCAAAATCACAATAGACAATCCTCACAATAGAACACAATAATTGATAGCGAAGCATATTAAAATAAACTACAAAATAAGATCCATTGTAATCTCAAACAAAGAATTAGTTCATTGAATTAAAACTAAGAATCCACAATTGACTAAACAATAAAAGACAAAGATAGAAGAAGATGAGAAGATAGAATCTATTGTCTGTAGATTTGACGCTCCCTCCTTGCTCCTACTTTGAATCTTCAATGGTCTCAAAGTTGCTTCAATCTCCAAAACTCATTAGAACTAGGGTTTTGATCTAATTTACTCTAATCTAATCTAATGGAATTCTTCCAAAAACTTCTTCTACTCCTTCTAAATATCCTCCTTTTATAAGCCTCTTTATATGTCTTTAAGTCCTCTTGGAAGTCCTTGAATCAAACAGCTTGAAACAATCCTTACCGGACTCAAATTCAAACAAAATCTCCTCTTTCCGCGCATACCCAAGTCCCGGCTTGCTATTTGCCTTATAAATAGCAAGCCCCAGCTTGCTAGTGGCCTGCTATTGATTCTTGACCCCAAGCTCTGGCTTGCTATCAAAGCACAAAAGGGCAAGCCCCAGCTTGCTAGTAAGCTGCCAATTATTTTTCTGCTGCAGCGTCCTCTGGTAAAACAGTCATAACTTTTGATCCGGAAAGAGTTACAGGGCCTGCCACCTATCAAATCGAAGATATCGACGAGTTCTACAACTTTCATTCTTTAAGTTTTGAGAAATAACGAACGGATGAAGGTCGAAATTGGACTGGAAGTGACTGCTATGCAAATAACCACCCAAAACAGCGAAATTCAACGTCCGTTGGTACAAATGTCATAACTCTTGCATCCGAACTCCGATTGGAATGATTTAAGATGTTTCAGAAAGCTAAGAAGACGCTCTAAAATATAGTCTAAGTTCCAAGCCAAGAACATGAAATGAACATGAAAGCCCAAACGATGTCCGGATTGCTTTTCTTTGCATTTTCCTTGCTAATAGTCGCTCACACCGCTTCTAAATGTATAACCTACAAAATGAACACACAATGCATGAAAAGTAACTAAGACACATGAATATAAGTAACTAATTCAAGTAAAAGATACCGGATAAGTGGATATAAAATCCACTTATCATGGATATACTAGAACTAACATCGTCAAGAGGGTGTTTCGATGATGGCTTTAAGCGGAGCCTAATAATGGGACGACTAATCGGGACCACAATAGAAGTAATAGGAGGATCCACCTCTCATTTAGTAGTGGTGGATGATTTCGCTTTAGAATGAGTGATTCTCATTACCTCGGCACTAGAGGATCCCTACAGGGAGGGTCTTGGAGGAGGTATCGTGATAGAGATACGAGACGAAGCCCGTGGTGGAAGAATCCCGGAGGTAGTAGGGGCATGTGTGGAAAAAATATTTGGGTCGATTCGAGGATGAATGTCTCATCGACCGAGGATGAGAAGAGCGTGAGGCATCAAAGCGTCACGCTCTAATGAGACAACTCATTGGTTGACCGATTGTTACGAGCGGACATTGGTCTTAGGATAACATAGCAACCTAGCCCATTGGAGACGTTCAGAATAGAAATTTGTAGAGAACAAATCAAAGTATCATCCTCCCACCTTTTAAGATTGACTTTTCAATAAATTTCACCGGTAGTATATCACCCAACTCGAGAATCATTTAGTATAACAAAAGGAAGGGATTTATGAGGTGCATTTAGAGGCCTTGGAAATGCCCATGTAAAAGAGGGAAAGGTAGAGACGAGGTTGAGAAGGGCAGTCTCATAAGTCTCCCGACAAGTGTGGCCAAATGGACAATCCTGATCAAATCCAAACTGCCTCATGACCCTGTGAGGAGAATAAAGCACAGTGCCAAAACCATTATCTTCAACGAAATAGGGAAGCTCTGCAGCCTGAAGGAAAATGAACCAGGACAGCGAAGAACCACTCAATTCATTGATGTTTGAGTAGGAGCGAAAGTTATGCCTATAGAAGTGGGGCAGACGACCGCCACTTTTTGAAACAATGGTGTAGGGACGAGCAATGAAGCATGAAGAATCATTGATAAAATGCCGTAAATCTGAACTAGATCGGTGATCAATCCAGCGAGTTATGCAGGGGACAATGTTAGGTGATGAAAAAGGATTCGAATACTTCTTTTTTTTCTTAGGAAGATGTGCAGGAGTAGAATATCTCAAAAAGTGCTCGAAGAGAAAGATCTAAAGAAAGGAGCAGGGAATGAAGCAATTTACGTCATACCTGAGTAAATAAATAAAAAGATTGATAAGAGAAAAAGAATAGAAAAAATGCAGTGTGAAAGACAATAAAAATATGAAAATGAATACCTCCCAATAGATTCCCTTATAGTGAGAATGGTTTCATCCAAACGACGATATAATGTTCCTAAGAAGAAAAGAGCAAGAGGAAGATTTAGACCTCGGGATAACAAAGAAGCCAAACCAAACGTGCGGGTCGAAGGACCATCTACAGGTGACCCGGGAAAGATAAAACGGGATAACCACATAGTCAAATAAGCAACCAAGGGAAAAGGGCAAGGCTCCTCATAAAGAGCGAGGACAGACTTGTTATAGTCAAAACTATTTTCGTGGCCGGGCCTGTAATCCCTGAAGAAGTAGCGTACCCAAGATAACCAAGAATTCTTTTGCCCGTTAGAGGTCTCAAAGTTTGGAAGGAGCGTGTCACCCTGAAATCGCGAGATATAATTGGGAGCCCGCTTGAAAGCTTCTGTCAAGTATGTAATGCACTCAACATCTCTAAGTGACAAGCTAGAGATGTTACAGGAAGTCGAGCCAACAACAGGAAGGCTAAAAGATATAATCCAGAATGAGTTCATAGAAAAAAAAATGATGAATGAACGAAATAGAAAAGAGGATTACTGGTAAATGACATAAACGTCCTCTAGAGTTGGGGTGAACTCCCCCAAAGAAGTGACAAATGTACATGTGGAAGAATACCAGCGTGAAATTAAAATGGTAAGAGCATCATGATCTTGTTAGATACAAAGATCCCTGCATAGCTGAATGCAACGCAGAATGTCGGCCCTCTCTAGTATATCCACGTAATCAGAATTTGCGAGAACCTCGTCGGTCCAATGTTGCCACCCCTGATGACGATTGGATGAGTCAGATATGAAACAAATGGGACTGTAGGGGTACTTCTATTTTTCTATACATATACGGGGAATGCAAGAATAATAGGGAAAACTTTCTAAGCTTACATGGCCGTAGATATAGAAATAAGCCCGCTTTTCTCGGGAGGAGAAAAGAT